>JAAALK010000286.1:9501771-9752909 GCA_019279435.1 Zizania palustris
CCAACCTACGGATTCCAGGCTCCGGCTTGTTAGGATCCGTAGAAGAGTCTAAGGACTTTAAGAAAACAGATTTTCAGCCTACGGGTGCGAAGTATCTGTAAAAGAGCCGAAGGTGGCCACCCTATGGATTCCAAGCTCCGGCTTGTTAAGATCCGTACAAGAGTCTAAAAGACTTAAATAAGATATGTGCAAATTCGAAGCATGCAGGTGTTCGAACAGTCATTGTGCCTAGCGAACCCTTTTTTATGAAATAAAGGCTCCGCCACCCACAAGGGGGGTCGGAGGGTAGGAGTCACACGGCATACTTTCGAAGCATTCCACATTAAAATATTATACTCATACATCAAGAGAAATTTTTGTCTAAACCTAATAAAAAATGGAGACCCTTTCGGCCCCTAGAGCTACCCCTGCGGCTACTTTGCTCTTCGGAGCCTGAAGCAGCCGAAGTCATCCTTCTAGTCTGGGTACTTCTCTTTTTCCTCGAGGCTCGCAGTTTCTTCTGCTCCTCTTGAAGCTCAGCCCATGTCAGGAGCCTTTCGGAGTCTGCCTCCGCAGGGTCTTCGGCTCGGTACTCCGAGTTGGACCAGTCAATAGGTTCGGAAGATGAGGACCCCTCCGTCCTCTCTTCTCTTTAATATAAGCTAAGACGTCCCTTCGAACCTCGAGAGTGATCTCCCCCTCGTCTCCGCGAGGAACAGAAAAGCGGGAGCGGCGGTAAGGCCTCAAGCCCTCGAGGTTTGCCCACTCCTTTCGGAGCCCGTCGGTAATTTCCAGAAGTTCGAAGTCAGGGCTCGAAGGGCACGACAAAACCTAAAAAATAGCAGAACACCGAAGACAAGTTCCCGTTTATAACTTTTTCATTAATGAAAACAAGGTTTACAGGGCTTCACATACATAAACAGTCCTAAGCGGCTAGACCTGCGGGTCGGTCGGTGGAGCAGGAACAGAAGGAGCTGGCGCAGCAGGAAGTGGTGGCCTTGTCTGCGCTTGCTTCTGCCGACAGGCCTCGTCAATCCAAGCCTTAGCTGTGGCCTTCTGATCCGTCTTCCAGGTCGACCGGAAGGCTTCCCAGGCCGAAGCCACCTCCGAAGAGGGCCGCAGCAAGTCGTTGTCCGCGAAGCCTCCAGGAGACGAGCCTTCGACTGAGCCAAGGGGGATTCGAAGGGATTCAAGATGACGAAGAACCCCGATACCAGCACACTGTCCGGAGATTTCCCCGTACCGAATACCGGAGTTCTTCATCAACGACGAAGCAACTTGAATCCTCGTCAGCTTCCGGTCAAGGGGCTCGTGGGTTGCTGCAGAAGCCGAAGGGCACATGGTGCCAAAGTACTCCAGCGTACCCTGGAGGGCTTCCAAGGTACGGTCCGCAGTACTAGAATTCTTCTTCTCCACTGCTTCCAAGCTTGCAGCAGTCGCGCCTACTTCGGCCACATGGAGCATCAAAGAACTCTTATGGGCCATCGCCTGGCTAAGAGCTCCCTGAAGTTCTACCAGATGCGCACTTGAGGTAGCGGCATCTTGGCGGAGCCTTTCAACCTCCGCTCGGAGGACAACGCGCTCGGCCTCGACCTCCTGAGCTGACGAACGGAGGGCTCCAAGGGCTTCGTCCGACGCCGCCCTAGCCCTCTGTTCCTCCAAGACTTCCTCCTCCAGCCAGAGGGATCTCCCGGTGGAGTCGTTAAGAGCCGTCTGGAGGGCAGTGACCTTCCGTTTAAGCCGATTAACTTCGACCTCGTTGGAAGTCGCTGCCGCTCTAGCAAGAACAAATTGCTACAAAAAGAAATAGTAAGTACTAAAATATTTATAACTGCTAATACGAAGTAGCTATGGTGTCTTTTCTGTACCTGAAGGGCAGCCCTTTCGAGGGCCGTGTTGAGTGTCGAAGCCCTGGCCTCGCTCAAGACAGAGATCAACTCCGAATTGGCAATATCTTGGCTTCTCTCCGCCAGGGGCTCCATGAGTCCTCGGAGGCCACTCCGGTGCTCCAGGAACGGAGCCAGCAGAGGAAGCCAAGACAAAGCTTGAGCGTCATCCGCTGCGGCTTCGTCTTCTGAATTGCCGACGGAGGGTGCGGCCTGGCCAGGAAGAAGGCCGAGGCTAGAAATACTCTTACCCCGCCCCGGCACAAATAAGGGCGAAGAAGGAGCACCCCGACCATCGGCAACTACCCCTTCAACCTAAACCGCAGCGGCGGAGGCAATCTCGGTAGTCGGGGTGGCCACTACAGGAGTGGCCTCCGTCGCCAACTCCGTCCCAGCGAGCACGTCGTCTGCCCCGAAGGACACATTCTCCGCAGCCAAGTTCGGAGCATCCAGAGGTCCAGAGGGATCTGCTCGGAGGACAGCCTACGAAGACGCGGGGGCTTCGGACGCCGCCACAGCGTCGACGCCTGAAGAGGTACCTATTTCAATAACAAAATCGATAAGCATGTTTCACAAGACAGCAAACAAGTATTGAGTATAAAAGGGAGGAGCTTCGAGAAAAACCTCCGGGAGCTTCATGGGGGAGGATTGCTGGATCCTCCAGGGCTTCGTACATCTAGAGGATGTCGGCGAAGTCATCCCCCGAGGTCCTGCCCTCAGTAATTTCCATCGGAGCCACGGCCTCTGCAGGGGTCACCTCGGGTGCGGGCAAGTTGGAAGCAGGGGAATCCGACTCCACCTGAACGATGATGGGTGCAACAGGAACAGTAGGAGCCACGCTTATCACCTCCTCGACGGAGGTGGGAGGAGGGACTTCCCCTGTGTCTTCATCAACCAAGAGGTAGGCTTCGAAGGCCGCGGCTGTCTGGCCGTCGGAGCCCTCTACTTCTTCGAAGGACGAGCTTTGAGCACCCGGCGACGAGACAGACGAGGCCGGGGCCAACTCCGAAGGATGCTTCGCTACTTTCTTCCTCCGAAGCAGCTGTTTGCCGGCCTTTTTGGAGGGCTCGGCAGCGGCTTTCCTCTTGCGGCCAACTGCTCCGGCCGGAGCGAAGTCGGGAAGAGATGGGGGATCCATGCCGAGAGCCCTCCACACTCTGTTGGATCGCTCCCACCTCCCCACCAGCTCCAACCTTCTCTGCCTCTCAGCCACCGAAGGGGCCCCGAGGATTCGTTCGGCAGCCCGAACTATGTCCTCCGGAGCCAATACCAGAGGCGCCACTGAAAGAAAAAGGTATGAGAATATAAGTATAATTGATTTCTTCGTTCAAATATGATACAGCAAGGAGAAGGCTTACCTAAGTTTCGGAGGTCCCCCTCCGAAGCTTGTGGGAACCCAATCGGCCAGTTGGCTCCGAGGGGAGGGATTCGAAGGGCGACGAACTCCTCAGCCAAGTCGCGCATGCTCATACGACGAGCCACCGAAGTAAGCAACCCTAGCCTCATCGAGAGCATGCTAGGGTTCGGAGAGATATCCACCTCCTTCCGGTACCAGATCTCCTGGAGAGGACCAGCGAGGGGGGAGTCCTCTTCGACTTCGGCATAAAACCACCGAAGTATCCAGTTGGTGTACCATCTGTCGTTTATAGCCTTGGCAGGAAAGTGGAGGGCGTGCTCCCTCCGCAGCTGAAAGTTGACGCTGCCGAAGGCTATCGTCACCTTGGAATCCCCCGGCCCGTCTTGTGGCTTCGGTTGGCATATGGCCTCGTGGGTTGCGGCGAAGATTTCGGAGCGCCCTTCGCACCCCTCAGCCCGGAGCGCCCATTCGAAGATGGCCAATCGGGCGATGGCGTTTGGGGACAGTTGAGGCAGGGTGATATGGAACAAGTCCAACACCTCTGCCAAGAAATCCACGGCCGACAGCCCCAAGCCTGCTTTGAAGAATGCTTCGAAGACCACCACCTCTCCGCTCTTTGGCCTTGGAGTCGACTCCGTCCCGGGGACTCGGGTCCTCAACCCAGCGCCCAACCTTCCGTCCACTGCTTCCTCAATGGACTCGGCGGTGCTCAAGGATTGGCCGATGATGAAGCTTTGAGCAATCTTCTTCTTGGAGGGCGGACGGAGCGCCCGAGGATTCCTGGGCCAAGCACCGCTCGGACCCCCCCGCCATTGCCGCTGCTGCCGAAGTGGCCCACGCCTGTCTCTGCGCCAAGGTGTTGGCCGCTGCAGGAGTGGTGTGGCTAGTTCTCGCCATCGCTCTCGAACGTTCAAGAATTTGGAAGATTGGGGGAAAGGTGAATTGCAGGTGATGAATGCGGTAAAAAATCTCGGTTAATCTTCGTCTTCCCTTTTTATAACCACGCAACCAGTACTACTCTTCGGTTGGTTTCACATTGCAGGTCCTGCCTCCGTCACCGACAAGTGGGTCTGGTAACTGGAACGGCGTATAACCGCTGTAAAAATCGACCGTTACCTTTTTTGCAGAAGGTAACGGCTACTTGCGCCGTAACGGTCACTTTGACGGTACCCCACGACGTTTGCTTTCTAGAACCATCTCCACGACGAAGGTACTCCGTAACCGTCCCCACGACGCTCGCACTCTAAAACCGTTCCATTCCCAGGGAGTTTTTTCACTGCATCAAGAACTCAAAGACGAAGGTTCGAAAGTATTGGGTCCAAAATCCTGGGTTAAGTCACAGCGTCTTCAAATCCTCTTTAAGCCTCAGAAATTAGAAATGTTCTTTTCACATACTGCCTTCTTCCTAAAACAGGTTAACTACAGAAAGGCGTATTCGAGGGGCTACTGTTGGGGGAAATTACTCCATTTCCAGGACTTAAAGGTTAACCCTTTGAAGGCTGATGAGGACTCCGAGGCTGACGGACTGTTGTTCGAAGCATGCGTCGCCACGACCGGAGGGTGCTACGGTGCGAAGCCCAGGAGAACCCTCCGAAGAGAAGATGGAGGCCTCGAAGCCGAAGGACATGATTGATTGGATGTCCAGCTTATCCATCTACCTTGCAGTACTTTACCGTGTATAACCTTGTTTATAATACCGGATAGTTTCTACTATGTCGGTTGTAATCTAGGGGTAAATAGGTATTTTCCTTATGCTTTTTTCCCTATAAATACCCCCCATTGTACCTTGTAAAGGGGGATCCAGAACAAGTTGTTCAACCACACACATTCGGACCACTTGAGCTATTATCCTTTACGGAGGCTCGAGCTAGTCCTAAAGCACAAACTTCCTGTTTGTTCGTTCTTGATTACCGAGAACCTGTTGGCGTAACTTTTGCGCCAACACTTTGTTTTTGTTTCTTTTCAAGGATTTTGTTCTAGGAGGTAAATCCATGCCGAATATCACATTTATTTTGTCTTTAATCAAGTATATAATGAGTTATTAGCGTTTTACTAACCTAGAGTTTGTGCATAGAAATTTCAAATATTCTTCCATTTATAGCGTTTCTTTCTCCCAAATGAACAAATATGGCCCTCCTCACAATTATTCATCACTTGTATACATTTTTACCTCATTTTAATCTCTTTTTTAGTTTGATTTATGATTATAGATCTAGATCTACGTTGTTAGGCCTAGAGAGAAACCAATGTAGTTAATTTATGTAATAAAATTTTCATTCTATTTAATACTATTACTCCTTTATAATTAACAAGGTTTACATAGTTTCAATTAAAGTATTTTTAATTAATGTTGTTAGGAGAGAGAAATTAATATACTTTTTATTTAAAAATTACTAAGTTTAATTATAATGAATAGGTAGCCTTTATTAATATTTTTTCAAAAATAATATGTTTTAGATGGAGCACAGGTCTTGGATGTACTCGTCCAACGAGGGAGATGTGGTGGCATATTTTAACCGAGTAACTGAATTTAATGAAGCTGCAACACAATATGCTTCCTGTTAGAGTGAAGCGGCAATATATTGTCCTTGTAAAGTTTGTAAGAATGAAGTGATGTATCCGTGTTCAGATCGTGAAACCATACGCTTTCACTTATTGAAAAATGGCTTCGTGAAGAACTACTATATATGGACCAAACACAATGAGATAGGTGAAAACCCTCCTGATGATTCTGATGTGCCGCAAGATGCTCATCAACACAGAAGAGGTTGTGATCATACATCCGACATAACACATGATGTTGATCAACACGATGATGATGACACCTTTGATGTGGAGGAACTGATGTGAAATGTTGTGCCTGGGTTGTTGTTGGAGATAACTAGAACGAAAGGCTACAATAACTTTCAAGCACTTGACAAAGCATTGAAGAACATTCTTTACGAGGAACATCACAGTTGCGATAAGCAGTATACTATGTTGTACATAACTCTTGAGCTTATGAAACTAAAAGGCTAGATCATTTATGTTTAGTTTAAGAGATTTTGCGTATTTGTAAAATCATTTATTTCATTTGGCAGTGTCATTTATGTTTAAGATATTGGTAACATATGTTTTTATTTATGTCATTAATGTGCATAGCACTAGCAGGCCACCAGTATCATTTTGTTTAAGATATTGGTAATATATGTTATTATTTAATTATTGGTAATATAAGTGGCGGGAACGTGGTTGGTAGTGGCGTTAGAGCAGTGGCATGCTGGTTGCCCGCCGCAACTATACATTTTTGCCCGCCGCTATAGTTCATGTTTGTAGTAGTGAGTAGTCACTACTCCCCCCTTCTATCTACATAAATCAAACTGTGGGTAATTAACCCCGTAGGCTATTGTTGTTCTAGCACAACGACAACTAGCGCCCGTAGGGGTGGAGCGTTGTGAGCCATTGATCTAATCAATGGCAGTCATTTGCAAAGTTGACACCAAGGTGCTGATGAGCACTATGATCGCCTTCGGAAGCCTGCTTTTCATTGGGGATTGCTTGAACCAACTGGTTCCAACTTCCACTTCACTAGGGAAGGTGAAGGCTTCACGAAATCCATCATCTCCTTCACCAACAATTCACGCACCAAGGTGGCCTACCGCGCCCAAAGCACCGCTCGAGATTCACCCACAGGACGTCACTGTCTTGTCCACCGACTACGTCATTTTCGCCAGCTCCAAAGGGCACATCATCCAGCAACGGCGGTTCCCCACATTCATGATTGACCAACCTTGCTGACCAATTCCTTTGACCTATGTTGTTACGTTTTTGGTCAGACTTTGACACACGCGTGGCCTTGGAGATCTGCTTAACTCCAGTGAGGTCCTACGTTCTCAAAAAAAGGTTCAAGACGTGCCAATCAGTTTGACCCTGCAACTGATAAGGAAACATGAAGGATAACATCAGTAGCATAGTCGATCAGTTGGTGAGCCAATGACTGTGGCAGAGATAGTGAAATCATGGAATATCATGTCGATCGGTCATAGGGCCAGTGACCATGGCTGAACCAATCGGGCTAGCATGCCATCGGCCGATGAGATAGATAATTTATGCATGTGGGCCGTTGAGCGCTTCCCGATGGTGGGTATGATATGGCGCTGAATTAAAGATAACCCTGTTGATAGCAAAAAATGGCATTAATGGTTGAAATTGTCAAAATATCAATTTTGGTAATTTTGGGCCAAAAATATGCTAGTCCTGGCACAAGCCGGTCCAACCGACCATGTAGGCCCGATCTGACCGTCCTTATGTGCTCAGTCAGATCGGCCCAATCTGAGTCTGATTCTAATTAATTGATTTCAGGGTATTTTTTATCTCTAATCAATTTATAACGACTTGGACGTGTTTTTAGGTAGATTAAAGCCCATGCACATCATGACCAACCCCTATAAATATAGGGGCAAGGCCGATTCAAGAATCTCTCTCCCCAAAACCCTAATAGATCCAATCTATTATTTTACCTTGAATCATACTTTTACCTTTAAATCTACTTTCCTTGCCCTTGGATTAGCAAAGTAACGTCCATCTTTGTTGGTTTGCGATGTAAACCATAAGTCCTCCATGTCGTAATCACGTTAAGCCTTATTTATTCGCTCGTGAATCACCCGTTTAATCCACGTAACGGATTTTTGTCAATTTCATCGGCTTTTATTGGTAATTCGGTCTCTTGGCCGAATTGTCTCTCATCTTTTTGTGTTTTTGCAGTGTTTCATCCTCCCTTTCTTTGCCAAGAACTCCCACTGCAAGCCACCAACTATAGGACGGCCACCGACAACTTCAGGCATTTGGATCTATCACCATCGGTCGGACCGGCATTGATAGGCCGGTCTGATCGGGCTGTGTCGGGCCATCACATCATCGCCGGCACATGCTGGTCTGACCAGCAGTGCATGGTAGGTCTGACCGGCTGTGCGTAGTTAAACACGGCTGACCGGCTTTATCCTTAATGGTCTGACCGCTGGGTAAACCCCGGTCTGACCGACCCCTCTAGGTCGGTCTGACCGACCTTACTACTTCAGTCCAACCGGCACCTCGTTTGGACGGTTGATCGCTTTTTCAACACTTTGGCAAATTGGGTTGCACTTCTAGGTGTAATTTAATTGCCCAGTGACTCCACCCCCTTGTCACGGTCAAGGGTCGTAGGAACGCGACGTCGGCGTCATGTCACGCCTAGGGTTATCTCTTGGTATCCACGCGCTTTTGGATCATCAAATCGATGTTAGTGTGTTGGTACTTTGATCGACAGATTTTAGCATCAACAAACCTGTCGGCTTGTACTCCGACAGAAATAAATAAAACATACCAGATAACATGTCTATACCATGAAAATCTTCATAATAACTAGATCAGACCTAACCAAGACAGTAGCTAGTCACAATGATCTTAATAATATGTCAAAGTATCCGACATGCTTTATTTATATGAACGGTATACAACATTATTCGCGCAAAAGATTATGCTAATAGGTTTAGTGAACTCGAAAGACTGACAAACGAAGTGTTTGTTATGAGGACTATTCTAAGCCTCCGAAGTAGATAATAGCTTAAGATAGTTCGAAGTGTATTGAATATCTGAGTATTTGATACCCCTTATAGAGCGAAGAGGGGTATTTATAGACGAAATACATTAGGAAAAGACTCCTTTACCCTATAATTACAATCGACTTAGAAGATACTATTTAATATTCTTCGTAGGGTTAAAAGGGTAAAAGACTAGCTTAACAGTGAGAAAATAATCCTTATATCCTTGATGGCAGTACCCCTTCGGGTAGAGAGGCTCCAGGATTCTTCATCACACCGAAGCCTTCGCGGAGGCTTTCATTGTAGAAGGCTTCAAATACAACGAAGCCTTGATTCTTTAAGACTTTCGGAGATCAAAACTTCTGACTTTATTTCTTCTTCTAACTGTGTTGATGTAGAGATTTCCTTAATACCTAGAGGATGAAATATTTTCCCCCAACAGTAGCCCCTCGAATACTTCTCTCTGAATTGCCCGTGTAGTGAAGCGGGCAGTATACACAAGAAATAATTTCATATCTAAAATTTGGAAAAAATAAATACGAAAGTCCTTACAACCATTAGAAATAATATCTTCAGAGATAATGAATCTCCGGACCGGAAACCCGTTCGGAGGTGTCCAAAGAGACGACTTCACAATCGGAGTTCCTTCGAAGCCAAACTAGCTGTTAGTTTTTAGAGCTGTTAGACCCAAATTAGAGCCGTTACTCTCTGAGAAGGCTAATGGTCGAACGATCTCACGACAGTTGCAAGTCTTCATTGAGATGACCCTGCATGTCATAACGACGTTGAAACTGAAACAAAGCAACCCAAATGTTGCTCTGTAACGTAGAACACAAGGGACTTCAGGGGTTATAAAAGTAAGAAGAATAGTGATTTTTAGGCACGTTACTGACTGCTTCTGTAGACTCGCTTTTCTCCTTCCTGGGCGCACATTTCCAGCCCTCCTAGCTTTCTCCAATGGCAAAAACTAGATCCAAAGTTCCTGCGCCAGCTTCAGCTTTGGCTCGGTAGCAAGCCATGGTGACGGCGGCAGCGGCGACGGGGCCTTAGGAGAATCCTCGACCCGTTGGCCCTCACAATCTTCGACTGGTGTTGGGGGAAAATATCTCATCTTCGGGGTTATTGCCGAAGTAGCATAAAGACAGTCAACCAGTTCGAAGATTCTCCGAAGATCATCTTCGAAGATGCCCGGAACCCCGTTCGAAGCACGAAGACAGGCATTGGTTCGAAGTATGTCTTCGAACTAAAGCTCTTCAGGATCTTTTCTGCCAGCTAAGATGGAAGACTTATCTTCTTTCTTATTAGATTAGTCTTTTACCATTTTAGCCCTATTAAGGAAACCGAATAGTTTCCTTAATGTCGGTTGTAATAGAGGGGTAAATAGGTCTTTTCCTTAATGTTTAGGCCTATAAATACCCCCCATTTCACCCTGTAATAGGGACCGAATACAAGTTATTCAATACACACTTTCGAACTATTCTAAGTTATTATCCTTTCGAAGGCTTAGAAGAGTTTGCTTCACAAACACTTCGTTTGTTAGTTTCTTTTCTACAGAAACCTGTTAGCGTAATCTTTTACGCCAACAGTTGGCGCCGTCCGTGGGGAACCTAGTCCGAAAAACTTCGTTCTCTACCAACTTCTTACATCATGCCTCCTAAGCGGAGCGCACCTCGCAATCCCACTCGGAGGTCCTCTCGGATCTCCGGAGAGATACCCTTCGACACAGTTGAAGTCGGAGGGTCTTCGACTATCCCTCCACCTCAAACTCCGGAAGGGGCTTCTATCCCTCGAGGATACGAAACCTCTCCGCTAACCCCTTCCATACTCCGACCGCCCGGAGTCCCTCCTCCACCCTCCATTCCGATTCGAACTGACCCTACCAGTTCTCAAGAGCCGGAAGGTCCTTCCGGAGGAGATGAAGATAGCCTTGGAGACATGGCCACTCAAATGGCCAACCTTCAAGCTGAGGTAGCGAGATGGCGACAAGAAGCTGCAGACAGGCTTTGCTCTCAAGCCATCCCAACTATCTTAGAAGTGCCCGAAGACGACGATCTTGATTATCCCGAAGCCCCGGAGAACGCCTCTTACGACAATGAATCTCCGTTGCATCCTGAGCTGCAGAAGGTTCGCTTTGATCCAAAGTTTAAAACTTCGAAGCTCTGCAAGTATGCCGGAGATGAAGATCCCGGAGAGTTCGCGCGTTCTTATGCCCTAGCAATTGAGGCTAGCGGCGGAGTCAGAGACACTATGGCGAAATGCTTCCCGTTAGCTCTTCAAGGAGTGGCGTTGAGATGGTTCTGGTCTTTAAAGCCAGGATCAATCAATTTTTGGTCACAATTGAAGAGGAAGTTTATAAGTAACTTTCAGGGCACCTTCGTGCCTCCTATGTCAACAGGAAGCCTTTTCCAAGTGAAACAGCTCCCCGGAGAAACATTGAGGCAGTACTTCAAGCGCTTCGCTCATACGAAGTCGCAAATTCGGGGGCTGTCCACATCCTCAGTGGTTGATGCGGCTCGGGAAGGTGTCAGTCATCAAGGCCTTCTGGATAAACTGCATCGGAAGAGCATCTCCTCAGTTTCGCAGTTGATGTCATATTTCGAGGAGTATGCGAGGTCAGAAGAGGGTTGGCTTCGGAGGACTGCTGCTACTTCAACAGTATTGCAAGAAGTTAAAGCAGAGGTGAAGACTTCGGCACAGCCGCAGGAACCAGTCTTCGAAGTGCAACATGATCGAAGAAGAGGGCAAAAGCACCCTCGCTCTGAAGTCTTGAATATTGCACCCCCACAGAAGTTTGCACCAAGAGCTCCACAGTCTGCGGGGAACAAGTCCAGCGGCTGGAGGCCGCCAGGGAAAACGGCTGGCAAGGGCCAGACCCTTTTTTGCTGTATTCATGGAGAAAATCAAAGCCATGCAACTGACACTTGCAAGGCTATCCTTACCCTAAGGGGAGAATACTTGGAAAGAACTTCGGGTCGAGGCAGTACCGACCGAAGTCCAGCAGCAGCGCGACCAGACCCGGTCCAGGCTGTAGCGCGGATAGAAAATTTTGATGCTGCAAGGCACCCTCCGGTGGCCAATGTTATGCCACCTCCGAAGCAAGAGGAAGGGCAAGATAGAGGAAAGAGAGTAGTTCTCCCTATCTCCGGAGGAGGTACCCTCGGAAGCATGTCCAAGAGACAGCGAAGAGAGTACGTTCGGGAAGTAGGTCATATTGGGACTTCGTCATCTGCAGCTGCAATGCCGGAGTGGTCTCATGTTCCGATATCTTTCTCTGCGGAGGATGCAGCTGGTATTAAGTTTCCGCATGCAGATCCATTGGTTATCACTGCTGATATTGCAGGGACTGAAGTCCGAATGGTGCTAATTGACGGAGGTAGTTCGGCAGATATCATTTTTGTGCAAGCCTTCGATCAGTTATGCATTTCCAGGAAGCATCTCCTCCCAGCGGCTCGTCCTCTGCAAGGCTTCGCAGGACCTCCGCTTGATGCACTTGGCCAGATAGGCCTGGAAGTAACCTTCGGAGAAGGTTTATTAGCCCGAACTGAAGAAGTTATCTTTGATGTGGTAGATGCCCCGTATGCTTATAATGTCATCTTCGGACGGGGCATGTTGAATCAGTTCGGAGCTGTGGCGCATCACAACTACTTGTGCATGAAGATGCCCACACAAGCAGGAGTCCTAACAATCTTCGGAGATCAAGCCATGGCTCGGAGGGCAGAATATGGTCATGGTCCTCCTCTTGATCCAAGGCAAGTAAACAGTGTGCAGGATAATGAAGAAATTTTTTCAGCCTCCTCCGAAGCTTCGAAGAAGTCTTTTCCGAGACCAAGTCCCGAAGGAGAGATTGCAACGAAGATCATTGTTAAAGATGGTAAAGAATACACTTTTCAATTTGGTAAAGATTTACCTCCTGAAGTTGCAACCTCCTTGGAAAAGGTCGTGGAAGAAAATTTGGATGTCTTCGCTTGGTCTGACGAAGATATCACCTGAGTCGATCGGGATATCATTGAGCACAGTTTACTTGTAAACCCGAAGGCCCGGCTTATTCGACAAGGACTCCGGAAGATGTCCGTAGAGAGAGCTGCTCTAGCTAAGGATGAAGTTGAAAAACTGTTGAAGGCTGGAATTATCAGAGAAGTGGCTCACATAGAATGGTTAGCCAACCCAGTCTTCGTCAGGAAGAAGTCTTCCGGGAAGTGGCGCATGTGCATTGATTTCACATCTCTGAATAAAGCGTGCCCACGTGACCCCTACCCCATGCCTCGAATTGATCAACTAGTTGACTCCACTGCAGGTTCGGAGTTACTAAGCTTCCTTGACGCGTATTCTGGTTATCATCAAATATGGTTGAAGCGCGAAGATGAAATCAAGACAAGCTTTGTAACTCCTTCGGGAGTCTTCTGCTATGTAAGAATGCCCTTCGGCCTAAGAAATGCCGGGGCTACTTTTTCAAGATTAGTTGCTAAGGCTCTAGGTCATCAATTAGGTCGCAATGTGGAGGCCTATATGGATGATATTGTAATAAAGAGTGCTTTAAAGCACCAGCATAGCCTAGACTTAGCAGAAACATTCAATAGCCTTCGGGCATGTGGGATCCGTCTTAACCCCGAAAAATGTATATTCGGAGCTAAGGCTGGAAAGTTGTTAGGGTACTTAGTTTCAAGCAGGGGAATTGAAGCTAGCCCTACTCAAATAACTGCGCTGCAGAAGATGGCTCCTCCGGAGAATTTAAAGCAAGTGCAAAAGCTGACTGGACGTCTGGCCGCACTTAGCAGGTTTTTATCAAGGTCTGCGGAGAGGAGCTTGCCAATATTTAAAGCTTTGAAAGGGTCCGAAGATTTTGCATGGACACCGGAGTGTCAGAAAAGCTTCGAAGATATTAAAGATTATCTCAGCAATCTTGCTACACTCACGGTGCCTATTGCGGACGAAACCCTACTCCTGTATCTTGCAGCTACAGGTTCAGCTGTCAGCGCAGTCCTTGTCAGAGAAGTGGATTTCAATGGGAAGTTGGTCCAAAATCCTGTCTATTTTGTATCCGAAGCATTATCAGGAGCGAAGACAAGATACTCCGAACTTGAGAAGTTCGTTTATGCTCTAATAATGGCTTCGAGAAAGCTAAGACATTATTTTTTGGCTCACAATGTAATTGTACCAACTTCGTATCCCTTAGGAGATATGCTCCGAAGCAAAGATTCCACTGGAAGGATTGGAAAGTGGGCAGTAGAGCTAGCACCCTTCGGCATATCTTTCCTGGCAAGGACAGCTATCAAATCCCAAGTCCTAGCAGACTTCGTAGCAGAGTGGACTCCACCTGCGAATTTGACTCCGGAGAAATCAAATGATGGAGTTTGGACTGTTTACTCCGATGGGGCTTTCCAAGCATCTGGAGCAGGCATTGGGGCAGTGTTGATTTCACCGTCAGGGCAAAGAGCAATGTATTCCGCAAGACTCAACTTTAAGTCTACCAACAATATAGCGGAGTACGAAGGGATTTTGTTGGGACTCCGGAAAGCACGTGCTCTAGGGGCTACAAGAATAATTATAAAGACAGATTCTCAGATAGTAGCAGGGCACGTAGACAAAAGTTTTCAGGTTCGACATCCACAACTTGCAAAGTATTTGGAAGAAATCCGCAAAATCGAAGCACACTTCAAGGGTGTTTCCATTCGGAGTATACCAAGAGCTGAAAACGCGCAAGCGGACATTTTAGCGAAGGCTGCAGCCGGAGCTGTGGATGTGCCTGAAGAAGCTTTCTATGAGGAGCTCAATATACCTTCGGTGCCACAAATTGCCTTTGCGGAGATTCTTTGCATTCCTAGTGCAGATTGGAAAGATTCAATCATAGAACTTGTTGGGGAAATATGCTTCCCTTAAACAGAGGCCAAATGACGTCAGCCTCCGACAGCCTCCGGCCCAGAGTCAGGTACTGTCGGAGCCTGCTTTCTCCCTAAGTATTGTTTGCAGGTCCCAGTGTACCCTCCGGAAGCCAAGTCCGGAAGCCACCCTCCGGGAGCTAAGTCCGGAGGCCACCCTCCGGAGTCCAGTTCGGAGGCCACCCTCCGGAAGCCAAGTCCGGAGGCCACCCTCCGGGAGCCAAGTCCGGAGGCCACCCTCCGGAAGCCAAGTCCGGAGGCCACCCTCCGGGAGCTAAGTCCGGAGGCCACCCTCCGGAGTCCAGTTCGGAGGCCATCCTCCGGGAGCCAAGTCCGGAGGCCGCTCCCCGAGAGCCGAGCCCGGAGGCCGCCCTCCGGAGCCAGGTCCGGAGGCCGCCCTCCGGAGCCAAGTCCATACCGGGGGCCCCCCGCCCCTGGAGTGTCGTTTAGCTGGTCAAAGCCTGGCGCAGCCTGACACGCCAGTAAAGTTGTAAAGTTGTCTGGCACCTTTTGTACCGTAGCTAAGCTCCTTTTCCCCTCTCTGCCCCTATGAACCAAGGGTTCATAGGGGGGCATTCCAGTCTTTTCCTCTGGCCTGCGTGCCTATAAAAGCAGGGCCAAGCCCTTGTAACGGGACACATGCTCCAGGGGGCCATGAGACCCTGGAGTTATCCTCTCCACATCAAGGCACACCATGCCAAATCCACTACAAACTGGACGTAGGGTTATTATCCCCTAGGGGAGGCCCGAACCAGTATAAACCCTATCTCTCCCTGTGGGAACCCATCGAGGTTCATTCTCCATATCATACCCCACCACAGAAAAACCTGCTGGAACTAATGCAATTGTTCCAACAGTTGGCGCCGTCCGTGGGGACCTTAGTCCTAGAAGCTAAGTTCTCTACCACTGCCCGCAACCCGAAGTGCGCCCGAGGGGGGAGCATCGAGGCTTTCTCGCTTCGCGCACCCTCCGGCAAGAGGCTTCGAGGGCAGATCGAAGGCCACCTTCGCCTTCCTCCATCCTTCGCATACCGGAGCCCGCTCTCCGGCAAGGGGCTCCGCCCCACGTTTCAAAGGTCATCGGAGCCCGAGGGCTACAAGGTAAGTACCGCCCGAAGTCTCACTTCGATGCACCAATCTGCAGTTACATTAACATAAGCTCGAAGCCATGCTTCACTTTACTCAAAAACCGAAGCCACGCTTCGCCTTGTTCAAAAACCGAAGCCATGCTTCGCCTTACTTAAAAACCGAAGCCATGCTTCGCCTTACTTAAAAACCGAAGCCATGCTTCGCTTTACTTAAAAACCGAAGCCACGCTTCGCCTTATTTCAACCCGAAGCCACGCTTCGCCTTATTTAAAACCGAAGCCTTGCTTCGCTTTATAAAACCCGGAGTACCCCTCCGAAGGCTACACAGTGCCCCCGGGCCCGTAGCAGTGGGCTAAAAGGACTCCGGGCCACTGGCCCGACGCGTCCAGGGATTCCGGGCTCCGCGCCCGAAGCATCCCGGGGATTCCGGGTTCCGCACCCGAAGCATCCCAGGGTCGAAGGTGACCCAGAGTCGAAGGTGGCTCAGAGTCGAAGGTGGCTCACATTATCACAGGTTCGGTGAATCCACACCAAATATCCTTCTCACTACAGGACCAAGTTCTGAAACCTTGCTTTATTATGTAAACACGCTCCGAAGTCCGGCTTCGCGTGCTCATATACTGTACGCCTAAGCGTCTCGAAGTCATACTTCGCCATAATCTAAGTGTGTTTCAGAGCCCCGCTCACGCACAGCATCCAAGTCCCGGCATGCCGAAGCATGCTTCGCTCAAATTGGGTATGCGGAAGCCTTGCTTCGCACCAAATTGATGCGTTCGGAGCCCGTAAGAGGCCTTCGTTCGGCACAAAACCAAATATCCGAAGCCGCCGAAAAGGCGCACCCCTTCGCATGTTTATTTTTTGCCCGCACCAGCAACGGTTAAATCCCTAACTGCCACGAGCAAAAGGGGGGAAGAATGTATGCGAGGTGTGCGAGTGTAATGAACAGTACGAGCGTAGCAAGCTAAAACGTTCGAAGCCAAACAACACGAAGCATACAGACAAAGTGTGCAAAGATAACAAGCTCAATTCATTGTATGTTGAGAAGTGTGTTACAAACATACTTCGGAAGCAAAACTACGTATAATCTGTATCTAAGCCTAAGAAGAACCGTGTGCGAGCCCCCGACCCTCGCTTGCCCCTTCTTCGGCCAGGGCCACCTCGGCTGGACGTTGCCTCGTCGGAGCCCGCTCTCCCTCGACCGGCCCGTCCGGGCTCCGAAGCCCACAGGCTTCGACTTCCGCTTTGCAGGTTGCTCCAAGTTCGCGAAGCAGGCGGGGCCGTGTCGAAGGCAGAAAAGTCTAGGGCTTCGTCGCTCGCTAACACCGTTCGCGAAGGCAAAGGTAAGGGGTTCTGAAGGGGCTCCGCCTTCACAGCGGCTAGCAAGTCCTGAGCTATTTCGGAGATGGCTTCGCCCCTAGGCCCCCTCGGAAGCTTAAACCGAGGAGGGCCTTCGGACCTAGCTACTTCAAGAATCGCCCACAGTTGTCGAAGCCCTTCAGAGTCCTCGAGGACTTCGAGGTCTATGCTCGAAGGCTGAGCCTGGGCAGGTATAAAAAACCCCCGCATTCATATTAATAAACTGATAAGTTTTTACAAAGCCTACAGCTAGGTATTACAAGAAAGCCTAAGGAGATCTACACCTTCGGAGGCGGAGTCGTCGAGGTCGAAGGCTTGTCCGAATCGACGGGCCCCTTGAACCGGCGTTGTCGAAGGGCCTTCATGAGGTCAAGGACTGCCTCACAGCCTTGCTCCTTCCAAGGTTCCTGCAGCCGCCGCCAGGCCCCTCGGACTTCGCCCGGAGGTGTCACCAAGTGTGGACCCCCGAAGGCCACTGGGGTCACGGAGGTCGCAGCCCGAAGGTGGTCACACCCCGCGGCATGGAGCAGATGCAACACCCCCTGGCCCGCGACGCGACCGGCCATAAGAGCGAAGCCCTTCAACGCTTCGTCCGCTACCGAAGCTGCAGTCTTCAAGAAATCAGCACGGTCCCCAATCGGGTCCTGATCGACAAAGTCCGGAGTCCGGCACTCGGTCCCTATCTTCTCAAGGACCTCGGTCAGGCTCTGAGTGGCCTCACCGAGGTTAGCCACAACGAAGCTCTCAAGATCCCGAGCCCGCTGGCGGAGCTCCTCGTTCTCCTTCCCCTGGCGAGCCTCGGCATCCTTCGAAGCTTGGAGCTCCGCGCGGAGCCGAGCCGTCTCCGAGGCCAAGGCTTCCTTCGCCTCAGCAGCCGAAGCCTCGGCCCGCCTCCGCTTCTCGGCTTCCTCCAAGACCTCGCGGCGAAGGGCCTCCTTCTCTTCTGCAAGGCGCTCCATCCGCCGGTTGGCAGCAGTCGAAGCTGCCGCGTTCAGTGCGAGGGCCTGCAGGAATTCAAGAAACCTTAAGTATGAGCCAAGGGACAAAGTACAGCTCGAAGCTGCAAGGGGCTCCGCTCACCCGCATAAGGACTTCGTTTGAGCTAACGAAGAGCTCCGTGGGATCTCGGTGGCTAAGCTGGGCCACCAAGTCCCCCTCCTCCGCAGAAGCGCAGGCCTCGCGGAAGCCGAGGATCGCCGCCGCCGTCACGCCTCCCCTCGGCTTGAAGGGATGAATCACCGCCACGGTGGTCTCCGCGGACTCCGGCAAGGCGGGGCTCAGGCCCACCACGTCGACATCTTCTTCGCCTCGAGGGTCCGCACGGTCACCGCCGCCCTCGCCGTCAGACGAAGTGCTCTCGGACTCTGACTCACTACCGCTGCCGCTGCCGCTGCCGCTGCCGCTGCTGCTGCTGCTCGAAGCCTCCGCCAGCTTCGCTTCGGCGGACTTCGATCCACCTTCGCCTGCCGGCTTCGCCACAGCGGGCCTCGCATCATCTTCGTCCTCTGCAAAAGCCAAGTCAAAACCTGCATATTGAAGAGAGGCGTGCGAAAAGAAAAAGGGTTTACCATCATCAGAGATCTCCTGGAAGGAGCCAGGGGCTAAGTGTGTCCTCCAGCTCCCTCGCTGCGAAGCTGGCGCATCCACCTTCGCGCCCGAAGTTGGTTCCGCCGGGGCATCTGTGGCCTCCTTGGCAGCAGGAGTGCGCGCATCGGCCTCCTCCTCCAAAGCCCTCGCCGCCAGGGGCTTCGCGGCCTTCTTGGGGGTCGGAGTAGCTGCAGGCTTCGCCGCAGCCTCCCCCGAGGCGTCCGCTTCGTCCTCGTCCCCCCTCTTCCTCTTGGCTCCGGCCGACGAGGCAGCCAGGTGGGCGAAGTCCGGCAGAGCAGGGAGCCCTCCGAGGCCAAGCACGGTCCACACTCTGTTCCAGCGCTCCCAGGACCCCACCAAGGCAAGGCGCTGGTTCTGCTCCTCGGGGGTCGGAGTCCCGACGACTCGGTCCGCCGCCGCAATGGCCTCCTCCGGGGTCCTCATGTCGAGGTCGGCTACACGAAAAGGTTGAGTTAGGACCAAAGTGTTCAAGTGTTAAAAGCAAGAAGAGCACGAAGACTTACAGAAGCGGTCGAAGGCCAGCTCGCTGAGTTCTCCCTGACCCGAAGCCTGGAAGAGACCCTCCGGCCAGGAGCGCGCGAGGGGGCTAAGCCGAAGGGTAATAAATTCTTCGGCAAGGTCCCTCATACTCATCTTTGCTGCCACCCTCCGGAGCAGCGAGATCCTCGATTGAAGAAGGCCTTCGCTGGTCTTCACCACCCCTTCGCGCCGGTACAGTATGTGAGCGTTGGTGCTCCGAAGGGGTGAGTTCGCGCCGACGGAGGCGTAGAACCATTCCTGGTCCCATCTCGAATACCATTTGTTGTTTACAGCCCTTGCAGGGAAGGCGTCCTGGAACTCCTTCCGGAGCTGGAAGTTGGCGCTGCCGAAGGCCAGCGCCCTCTTGACGCGGTACGTCCCCTCCCTGGGCTTCGGCTGGCAGTTGGCATCATGAAGAGCAACGAAGACGTCCGCGCGGCCCTCGCAGCCTTCGGCCCTCATGGCCCACTCAAAAACAGCTAGCCTCGCCACTGCGTTGGGCGAAAGCTGAGGGATCTCAAGGTTGTAGGCCTTGAGGACTTCGCTCAGCATCCCCACCGCAGGCAGTCCGAGGCCGGCCTCGAAGAAGGCTTCAAAAACCACCACTTCATCAGCACGGGGCTTCGGTACGGCCTCCGACTTCTCTGGGACCCTTAACTGGATTTTCGCTGCAATCTTTCCCTCGCAGGCTTTCCGGACCGACTCCTCCGTAGAAATCGAAGCCCTCATCTCTAGGGTCTGCTCAAATCTGTCGGAGGGCGTCCGAAGGTCCCTCGGCCCCAGTCGCCTAGCTGCGGGCTTCGCTGCCGCGGCCGCTGCCGCCGCCGCCTGCACTTGGGCGGAGCCCGAGCTCGAGCCCAAAACCAGGGGCTTCGCCACTCCCTTCTTCGGCATTCTGACCGGACTTCGGCTCGAAGGACTAAAGGATGGCGAAGGGCTAGAAGCTCGCGAAGGGCGCTCTGCGAGGCTAGGAGGAAGAAGAGAGCGAAGGTGGTAAGGCGGTAAGAAAGAAGTGAATGAAAGAGTGCCGAGGCTGCACGCAGTAAGTCTCCATTTATAGGCGCGGTAAGAATTCCAACCGTCATGGGCCGAACCCACCGCCTGATGGGCCTCCGGCGAAAGCGAATCAGGCCCGAGCAAGGTAACGGTAACTTTTCTGACCGTTGCGGAGCCGTTCGGGCTCCCCGAGGCCGCTCTGGCACGAGCATTTATTACCCCCAGGAATCGAGGTCTCCTTCGGTCCCGGCTCCGGAGGTATGTTTCCTCCGAAGTGTTTTCAGGTCATTTGCCCTAAGGGCGCGTGCACCCCTTCATTCCGAAGGCCTACACGCGAGGGGCTACTGTTGGGGAAATATGCTTCCCTTAAACAGAGGCCAAATGACGTCAGCCTCCGACAGCCTCCGGCCCAGAGTCAGGTACTGTCGGAGCCTGCTTTCTCCCTAAGTATTGTTTGCAGGTCCCAGTGTACCCTCCGGAAGCCAAGTCCGGAAGCCACCCTCCGGGAGCTAAGTCCGGAGGCCACCCTCCGGAGTCCAGTTCGGAGGCCACCCTCCGGGAGCTAAGTCCGGAGGCCACCCTCCGGAAGCCAAGTCCGGAGGCCACCCTCCGGGAGCCAAGTCCGGAGGCCACCCTCCGGAAGCCAAGTCCGGAGGCCACCCTCCGGGAGCTAAGTCCGGAGGCCACCCTCCGGAGTCCAGTTCGGAGGCCATCCTCCGGGAGCCAAGTCCGGAGGCCGCTCCCCGAGAGCCGAGCCCGGAGGCCGCCCTCCGGAGCCAGGTCCGGAGGCCGCCCTCCGGAGCCAAGTCCATACCGGGGGCCCCCCGCCCCTGGAGTGTCGTTTAGCTGGTCAAAGCCTGGCGCAGCCTGACACGCCAGTAAAGCTGTAAAGTTGTCTGGCACCTTTTGTACCGTAGCTAAGCTCCTTTTCCCCTCTCTGCCCCTATGAACCAAGGGTTCATAGGGGGGCATTCCAGTCTTTTCCTCTGGCCTGCGTGCCTATAAAAGCAGGGCCAAGCCCTTGTAACGGGACACATGCTCCAGGGGGCCATGAGACCCTGGAGTTATCCTCTCCACATCAAGGCACACCATGCCAAATCCACTACAAACTGGACGTAGGGTTATTATCCCCTAGGGGAGGCCCGAACCAGTATAAACCCTATCTCTCCCTGTGGGAACCCATCGAGGTTCATTCTCCATATCATACCCCACCACAGAAAAACCTGCTGGAACTAATGCAATTGTTTCAACAGAACTCTTGCAAGGAGGAACAAATTTGCCCGAAGAGCCCCAGTTGTCCAGATTAAAGCTCAGAGCCAGAAGCTATCAGTTAATCAACGCTATATTATACAAGGCCGGAGTATGTTCCCCTCTACTCCGATGTATATCTCAAGCCGAAGGCCAAGAAATTCTTCGAGAAATTCACGAAGGCCTTTGTGGAAGCCATTTAGCCCCTAGAGCTCTGGCAGGAAAAACACTTCGCCAGGGGCTTTATTGGCCCACAATAACAGCTGATGCGGAGAGCTTGGTCCGCACTTGTCAAGGATGCCAGTGGATGGGTCGACGGAGTCATCGCCCACCAACAGCTCTTCAAGTCATTGCTCCGGTATGGCCTATGGCCAGATGGGGTATGGATCTAATTGGTCCCTTTCCGTTAGCAAAGGGAAATCTGAAGTTCGCAGTGGTAGCTATTGAATATTTTTCTAAGTGGGTGGAAGCAGAGCCCTTAACAGCTATCACTTCGAACAATGTACAGAAATTCTTCTGGAAGAACATTATTTGCCGGTTCGGAGTGCCTAGATATCTCATAGTTGATAATGGAACACAGTTCGACGCAGAACCCTTCAGGAAGTTTTGCAAAGACCTAGGCATTCAACTATGTTTTGCTGCAGTGAGACATCCTCAGTCGAATGGAGCCGTAGAGCGAGCCAATGGAAATATTTTATCAGGGCTAAATCGAAGAATAGTAGGATTATCAAAGGGACTGTGGACCGAAGAGCTTCCGAAGATTCTGTGGTCCATTCGGACTACGCAAACAAGGTCCACAGGTTTTACTCCGTTCAGACTACTATTCAGAGATGAAGCTATGACTCCAACGGAGCTCAAAGGGGGATCATTTCGCAGCACCGAACCGGACATTGAAGAAGAAAGACAAGCTTCGTTAGATTTGTCAGAAGAAACAAGACTTCGGGCTGTAGCTAATTTATCAAAGTATCATCAGCAGACGAAGACTTGGTATGACCCGAAGGTTAAGCTCAGCGAGTTAAGGACGGGTCATCTTGTTCTACGAAGCATTATAGCACCAGGGAAGTTAGGCAATAAATGGGAAGGTCCATATCTAATCGTCCGCTCGGGGCGCCCTGGTTCATTTAAATTAGCTAATTTAGAAGGTGAAGAGTCAGCACATACTTGGCATGCGGAGCACCTAAAGCGATACTTCGCATAAGGGTTCCTTGTAATTCGCTTGTAATCACCTCTAAATTAATAAAGCATATGACCCTGATAGTTGCCTTCCCCTCATAGACTTCCAGCTTCCGAGTGGACGCACTGGAACCGCGGGGTCGACCGAGAGGGAAGTGTCATTAAGCTGGGTTGTATTTCCGGACTTCGAACCCATAAAGTTCGAAGCCTCCGGCGTGGTGGCTGACATAATCCGGAGCCCAGGCCAACGGCTTGTAGGCATCCGTAAAAGAGCCCAAAACCACATTCTACGGAGTCCAAGCCATTGGCTGGTAGACTTCCGTAAAAAGAGCTGAAGGTGGCCAAAATCTACGGAGTCCAAGCTGCAGCTTGCAGACTTCCGTAAAAAAGAGCCGAAGGTGGCCAAATTCTGCGAAGTCCAAGCCATTGGCTGGTAGACTTCTGCAAAAACAGCCGAAGGTGGCTAAATTATACGGAGTCCAAGCCATTGGCTGGTAGACATCTGTAAAAAGAGTCCAAAGAGACCATTGCAAACTCCGAACCATTGGTTCGTCAGAGATCGCAAAGACAAGCCGAAGGTGGCTAAAGCAAAACAGCATTTGAGCCATGAGCTTCGAATGTCTGTTCACATAAGTCCAAAGTGACAAATTTTTTAAGACACTAAAGTGTCCTGAAAGTTATCTCAATTGATTTCTTTCGTAAAACAAAGGTACTAAGTTACCATTCTTCTGACTGCAAAAAGTCGAAGACATTTCATAAGATTTCAAAAGATCTTTAAATGACAGAGGGGCTCCGAACCCCCAAAAAATTGTACTCCGAAGTTTTTTCTTTGCGCATAACCATCTTTGAATACATTTCGAAGTTGCTTATACCCAAAGAGGGGCTAGTAAATATGGAGACAATTTTAAATCGGCATTCATTATTGAAATAAATGTATTTATAGATTACACTATGAAAAATTGGTATCTATACCAAGAAGGAATCGGAGACCTCTTCGGTCCCGAGAGCTAGGGGTGGAACGACTAGTTCCAACATCGGAAGTTCTAAGAACTTTACGTTTAACTCTCTTCCTCCCCCTCGAAGCTCTAAAATCCTTCTGCTCTTGTTGAAGCTCGGCCCAAGTTCGAAGCCGCTCGGGGCTTCTTTCCCAGCTTCTAAGATCTTCTGATCTTTTATTTTGGGCTTCACCTTCGTCTTCAGACCAGTTAGTGTCTTCAGAAGACGAGGTGTTTGCGTAAACCTCTTTATCTTCCTCTTTAATATAAGACAATACGTCTTTGATTACTTCGGGCGCAATTACGCCGGAGTCATCTCGAGGAATAAGAAATCGAGGACGCTTATAACTCTTTAGAAGTTCGAAGGTGTTCCACAATGAGCGAAGTTCGCTGTTAAGCTCTAACACTTCGATATCTTCCATAAGAGGCAAAGCCTAAAAATATGACAAACAAGATTTTCATTGATAAATGTTTACAAGCATAAAGCTTTACATGGTTAGAAATCCTAAAATATTCCTAAACCTGCGGGTTCGAAGGAGGTTGACTGCTCGAAGCTTGAGTCCGAGCGTGCTTCTGGCGTTGGCCTTCGTCAATCCAAGCCTTGATCGCAGAACGACCTTCGGCTCTCCAAGAGGTTTGGAAGGCTCGCCAGGCAGCAGCCACATCTTCGGAAGGTTTGAGGAGTCGGTCGTCGTCGAAGGTGATTGGACCCCCTCCTGCGTCCGGAGTTATTGATCGGCCCAGATCTTCGTAATAGCGAAGTAGACCAACAGCAGACACTTGTCCGGAGAGTTCTCCGTATC
Source organism: Zizania palustris (assembly GCA_019279435.1). Classification (NCBI taxonomy): domain Eukaryota; kingdom Viridiplantae; phylum Streptophyta; class Magnoliopsida; order Poales; family Poaceae; genus Zizania; species Zizania palustris. The sequence goes on from JAAALK010000286.1 coordinate 9,526,213, forward strand.
TAATGCCCGCCGTTTTCATCTGCTTCGCCACTCCTTGGATCCTTTTCAACCGGCGCAGAAGGCTGATGTTATCGTCAGAAGGGAGAGTTCCGGTAGTACCGAAGTACTCCAGGACATCTAACAACTGATTCATAATCTCCGCAGCCACCTTCTCAGACTTCAACTTATCTTCGTTCAGCGCATCCTTCGTCGAAGTGACTTCGTCCAAAACCCCAGAAAGCCTAGCATTCTCAGTGGTCAAAGTGTTCTTCTGGGTTAACAGTTGGCTAGCTTCCTCTTCGAGTCGGACGAGCTTAGACCCCGCAGTAGCATGCTCCGCCCGCAGTTTTTCAACCTCTGCTCGAAGCATAATCCTCTCTGCTTCGAGCTCTTTCTTCGCAGCCTCCAAGCTTTGCCTGGCCCTTCGCTCTGTTGATATTATATTGTCCATTTGAGCCACTCGACTTTCGAAGATGTTAAAATTCCTTTGAAGAGCACTATTTTCTTCCCGAAGCCGAGCGATTTCTTCGTCATTGCATAGACTTGCAGCTCGGGCCAAGACAGTTTGCTGTCAAAATAAAAAACTAAAGTAAATATTTATTCGAAGATGAATTCTATAATATTTCGCAGTTACTTCGTACCTGGTAGGCTGTACGTTCAATAACGGCATTAAGCTCCGTCCTGTCAGCCTTGCTCAGGATGGCCACTAATTTGGTCTCCCCTATGTCACGGCTAGCTCGATCCAAAGGTTCGAGCAAAGTCTGAAGACCAGTTGTTTGCCCTAAGAAAGGAGCCAACAAGGGGAGCATGCTTATTGCCTCTTGGTCATCTTCGTTCAACGAAGGACCGGAGCTTTGGCCTATGGTCTTCGGAGCCACTGGAGTTTGACCCTCCCTGGAAGATTGGCTCTCGTCTGTTGAATCAGACGGAGTTGATTCGGAGCTTATAGTAGGTAGGGGCTCTATTTGTCTTTTGCCTCTTCCAGGTCCCTTTTGAGTAACTCTCGGGGCTGGCTCCGAAGTCGTCGAAGGTCCAGGAATTATTTCCTCTTGACGGACTTCTTCCATAGGAGTGGACTCTGTAAAATAATGAAAAGTTTTATACATAGTATAAATACTCAAATAAATACAAAAAGGTTATTCGAAGTCTACCTTCGACATTTTGCAGAGGAGTCATCGTCGGACTGTTCGGTGGATCGAAGGCTAATTCTTCATCCGAATCAGCCGTTAAATCTTGGACTACAGGAGCATCGTCCTGGGCAGTCCTCGTTGCTTCTTCGGAAATCGAAGCCATAGTGACTTCGACCCCACTTTCATTCACAGGAACTCCGTCCTGAGTTACATCTTCTTGAACTACCGAAGTCCTTGGTTGATCAACATTATCTCCGGACTCCGGTACGTTCGCAGGTACTTCGGCTTGTGCAGTCCTTTGAGTTTCATTCTCTTCCATCAGACGCACAAGCAATCTCCCTGTTTCTTCTCGGGAGTCGGAAATCGAAGCCCTCAGGCTCGAAGGAGTAGGATCCGAAGGAGCGAGGTTTTTTGGCTTCCGAGCCACCTTCTTCACCGGAGTTTTTGCTGAACTCGAAGTCCCAACTTCGGCTTTCCTCTTCTGGGGCCCTTTCTTCGAAGGCACCCAATCCATCAGAGGGGGAGGAGTGAGTTTTAGCATTCCCCATACTCTGTTAAACCTTTCCCAACTCCCGACCAATTTAATTCGCCATTCTTTTTCAGTCGGAGTTGGGGCACCCAAAATCTTCTCCGAAGCCCTTACAATTTGCTCTGAAGTAATAGGGGTTGAAGAAGCTAAAAAATAAATAATTCGAGTTAGTCTTTCTTCGAAGTAAATATGTACAATGCATGTTGGTTTCGAAGTTACCTGCAGGGCTCGAAGTTAAGTTGATCTTGCGGAGACCGCCTTCAGAATCATCTTCGAAGATGATAGGCCAGTTGGCCATCAGCGGAGGAATTTGCAGTCCGAGGAATTCTTCGGCTAAGTCCCGCATACTTAACCTTCGACTAATTTTCTGAAGCAGGTTAAGACGAGCTTCGAGCTGGCCTTCGTTGGGTTGCACTAAGGCTTCCTTTCGGAATTGGATCTCTTTCAAAGGTCCAGCTAGAGGGTTACCTGCCCCAACTTCGGCATAGAACCACATCATCACCCAATCAGTGTACCATCTTGCGTTGATGGCTTTAGCAGGGAATTGCAGGGCATATTCGTCCCGAAGCCTAAAATTAATGCTTCCGAAGGCAACCACCACTTTCTCACCTCCGGAGCCTACGAAGGTCTTCGGCTGGCAAGTTGCTCTATGAAGTGCAGCGAAGATTTCTGCCCTCCCCTCGCAACCTTCAGCTCTCAACGCCCATTCAAAGATAGCTAACCTAGCTACTGCATTCGGAGATAGTTGGGGGAGGGTTACATGAAACAGATCCAAAACTTCCGCCAGGAAGTCCACTGCAGGAAGGCCCAAGCCGGCTTCGAAGAAGGCTTCGAATACAACCACTTCTCCAGGCCTCGGTGACGGAATAAGCTCTTTTCTAGGCTTGCGAATCATTACTCCGGTACTGATTTTCCCTTCTACTGCCATTGCTAGCGATTCTCTCTTGCAGGCAGAAGACCCTAGTTGAAAAGACTGGTCTAAATATTTCGTCGACGGCGGGCACAGACCTTGATCATCAGCGATTTGGGGATTTCTCCCCCCTGCCGCCATGGATGTCGCCGCCTGCATCGGAGGTGCCGTCGCCAATGCTGCCGCCACTGCCGCTGCGGCCGCCTGTTGCCGAGCTAAGGCCGAAGGAGGCGTAGATCCCTTGGTCTTCACCATCACGATCGTTGGATTGCTCTGAGGAAATGGAGGCTAGGGCTCAAGAACTCAAAGGCTAGGGCTCAAGAACTCAAAGGGCTCAAAAGTTTTTGATTGTTAGAATGCGGTGAAAAGGTAACCGGGTAACTTCTAGGCCCTTTATTTATAGCCTAGACTACACTTTCCTACCGTTAATCCATGTCGTTTCGCATTCCTGCCGTTACTTCTTTTATGAAATTAACGCCTGCTACAGTTTCCGTTGGAAACAGAAACTAACGGCTATTTCTTCTAAGTCTAAAAAGACTTTTGAACTTCTGAAGTCGGTACTAAGATAGTTCGAAAAATAACTATCTTAAGACTAATTCGAAGTTCATATCTTCATGCATTTCGGAGATAAAATAAAAATTAATAACCCCTATGATTGGTTATCTTTTCTTTCCGTATACTGCTCTCCTAACGTTACAGGTCGAACGGAGAAGCGTATTCGAGGGGCTACTGTTGGGGGAAAATATCTCATCTTCGGGGTTATTGCTGAAGCAGCATAAAGACAGTCAACCAGTTCGAAGATTCTCCGAAGATCATCTTCGAAGATGCCCGGAACCCCGTTCGAAGCACGAAGACAGGCATTGGTTCGAAGTATGTCTTCGAACTAAAGCTCTTCAGGATCTTTTCTGCCAGCTAAGATGGAAGACTTATCTTCTTTCTTATTAGATTAGTCTTTTACCATTTTAGCCCTATTAAGGAAACCGAATAGTTTCCTTAATGTCGGTTGTAATAGAGGGGTAAATAGGTCTTTTCCTTAATGTTTAGGCCTATAAATACCCCCCATTTCACCCTGTAATAGGGACCGAATACAAGTTATTCAATACACACTTTCGAACTATTCTAAGTTATTATCCTTTCGGAGGCTTAGAAGAGTTTGCTTCACAAACACTTCGTTTGTTAGTTTCTTTTCTACAGAAACCTGTTAGCGTAATCTTTTACGCCAACAACTGGTGTCCACCAAGTATACGGACCAGTCGTATAGCTTGGGGGTGTTGACCTGCTCGAAGAAGTCGATTGTCGTGGTGGCGGCCAGGAAGCTGGGGCCCAGAGTGATGGTGCAATCCCTCAGGAAAGAGGTTATTCTAGTGCAGCAGGAGGGAAAGGTCGTAGTATTTGAAGCCTTCTTCGAAACCGAACTCGGGCTCCCTGCAGTGGACTTCTTGGCAAAGGTATTGGCTTTATTCCATGTAAAGCTCCCTCAACTTTCTACCAATGCAATTGCTCGCTTGGCCATCTTTGAATGGGCCATACGGGGCGAAGGGTGTGCGGGGAGACTAGAGATCTTCGCTGCTCTCCACAAGGCCTCATGTCAGCCGAAGACGTACACCGGACCCGGAGGGGAAAAGATGGTGGTGCCCTTCGGAAGCATAAACTTCTAGCTTCAGGATGAATTCCAAGACCGATTTCCAGCGAAGGCCATCAACGACCGTTGGCACTCTGAATGGATCCTCCACTGGTTCTATGTGGAGGTGGGGATGGCCTCCGCCTTGGTGGGGCCCCTAGAGGAGAGCTTGTACCAGAGGGAGGCGGAGATCAGTCCTGATCCAAGCCAACATTAGGTACGTCTTAGGTTGTTATACTCTGTGAGTCGACGCATGAGCATGCACGACTTAGAAGAGGAATTCATTGCCCTTCGAATTCCTCCCCTGATGATCGCCTAGCCAATCCACTTCGAGGAGAACCCGGAGGGGGGACTTCGAGAAATCCCTTCGAACTCCGCATGTAAGCTTTCTGCATATCCTGCATCAAGGTGTTTCATACACATTTATCGATTTAATTTCAATTAATTAATCAGATGATATCTTATCTTTCAGCTCCGCGCATGACTTGGACTCCAGATCAAATTGTCTGAGCTGCGGAGAAGGTTCTCAAAGCCCCTACGCTCGTGGAGAAAGAGCAGAGGGTGAAGCTGGTAGGGAACTAGGAGCGATGCAATCGAGTATGGAGCATACTCGGAGTCGAGCCCCCAACCCTTCCGGACTGGTCCGCAACAGATCCATCTCCAAGGAAGAGGAAGGTAGAGGCCGAGACTTCTGGCCTGGTGAAGACACCAGTGATGAAAGTGACCCGCAAGCCGAAGGCTCGTGCTCCTTCGAAATTGCCTATTTCATTGTCGGAGTAGTCCGAAGATGAAGATGATGCTGACATACAGATGGTGGAGGAGTTCGAAGCTCTTCTTGCGCGGTACGATGAATAAGGGTCTCGGATGGAAACCGAGACCTTCGTCCAAGATGCTATGGAAGTGGCGCCAACCGAAGAGGGGCGTGAGCCTGGGCAAGTGGATGCTGAAGCTGCTCCATCGGGCTAGACAGACGCCCCTATTTTGGACCAAGGCGTAGTTGAGGCCGAAAGGGTTCAGGCCTTGAATGCGGAAGCCTCAGCTCTAGATGAAGTGGTGGTTGCTACAGCCGAGGAAACTCCAACAGTTGTTGCGTCGGTTCGATCTCCAAATTCTGATGAAGACTTCACTCAGATGTTTGAGCCTCCGACTAGTCTTGTGCTCGTCCGACAACAAGGTGTCAGAGGTATATCTCAACCAAAGTTTGTTTCACTTTCTTTTACCTACAACATTTAAATAATAGCATATACCTTTGAATTCACGGAATCAGCTCTGGTGGAGGTGGCTTCGGCTAAGGAGGTGATCCCGGAGCTTGAGACAACTTTGGCACGGGAGACAACTCCAGCACTGGAAGTGGCTCCGATGCAAGAGCCAACTCCTGCACAGGAGATGGATCCGAAGCAGGCGATGGGTCCTAGAAAGGGCAAAGGTAAATCTTGGCCGATGCCTGCTCCTGTAGTGGGGTTGACTCCATCGGAGTCAACTGATGGAGGCCCATCGACAGAAGCTTTGGAAGATGCTTATCTTCGCTCTGGCCCTTCTCCCACCGACGGCGATCGGAGTGCCTTGACAAGGCTCTCCCTTCTAGCCCCTTTTCTTGAAAGGAGGACAGGGCTACGGACTCTGCTAGAGCCTCTCGCTCGGGCTAGTCAAGAAGTGGGGGAGACCGAATTGGTCTCCATCATAGGAGAGGCCAAAGGGTTGGAGCTGGACGCCACCTTTGAACGGGCGGCTTACCAGGTACAAAGCACCTGCAAAAGTCAGTTTCATCTGAAGTATATATAACATACTCACCTCGCTCTTCTTTTCCTTTTGTCAGCACATTGTTTTAGCTCGTACAGCTACTATTTCTAATGAGTGTGAATGCAATCGGCTCAAAGAGAAGGTGACGGCTCTCTAAGAGAGCCTTGCTGACTCCGAGAGCCGGGCCTCAAGCTTGGAGGAGATAGCTCACGCAGAGCGAAGCACAAAGGCGAAGCTGGAAGCTGCAAAGGAAGAGCTTGTGGCTAAGCGGGTGGTGCTCCGAACTGAAGTTGAAAGGCTTCAAGAGGAGCATGTAGCCTCCGGAGCTGAAGCTGTAAGGCTTCGGGAAGAGTGGCAATGTTTGGCTGACAATGTTAGGCTGCTGCTTGGGTAGAAGACTGTACTCATGACGAAGACGGCCGAGATCACCACTTTGATCCGTGACATGCGGCACTCGACTAAGGCCTTGGTTTCGGAGAAGACAAAGTGTGACAGCATAGCCTCCGAGACCATGGTCGGCCAATGATACTTTGATTCGGAAGTTGAAGATGATCCAAGCAGTGGTGAATATGATGAAGACTTCGGTTACTCGGTACGCAGAGATCTCCGGATAGGTAGCCTTTCTCGGAGTACTTCGCCACTTCGAGGACATCAGGATATCTATTTTGCCGGACTCCAGAGTAGCCCCTGCCAGCTTTGCTAGTGACCGGCTATTGACCCCTTCGCCTGACGTCATCGTAGCTTGGGAGGCTTTTCAAGCATCTTGGAAAGCTGAAGGCCAGATGACGGTGAAGGCGTGGATCGATGAAGGCCATCGTCAAAAGCAAGCGCGAATGCTGCCTTCGACTAGCATGCCTCCTCCGGACCCAATGGTCTAGCTCTCCTCAGGGTCCCATTATGTAAAAAAACTTGTATTTATGTCTTTCCTTGAATGAAAAAGACTTATTTGGAAATGTTTTTAGGATTTCCCGCATTTTTTGGATGATGAACTTGAAGTGATAGACGTTAACGAAGGGCTCCATCAGTAGTGGGCTACCTTCGAAGCCTTAAGGCCTCACATGCGTCCTCGATTTTTAGTTCCTCGAGGGAGCCATGGAGAGGTTATACCTGAAATTTGTAAGGAAGTACTAGCTTATATTAAGGAGGAAAAGGGGGAAAATGAGGAAGTTGTAAATTTAGCATTTTCATCTTCGAAGGACATCGACTGATCCAAAGAGGAGTGGTCTAGCGAAGACCAACCCCAAACGACTTCGGGCCTGGGCTGAGCATCAGCAAGAACAAAAGGACTTCAGGGCTTTAAAGAAAGGGAAGCAAATTAAGCGCAAAGTTCTGAAGACTCTGGGCTCAGGAAAAAATCAGCCCCGAAGTCAGGCTACCTCTGAAACTAGTCTTAGGGATTAGAGGGGTCTTCATTTTCTTCTTGGTTTAAACTCAGATTTTTCATGATGTAATATAATTAAGTAATATAAACTAAAATGCTTTGAAATTATGCGTTTTCCTTTACTTCCTAGCCCCTCTTTGGGGGTGAGCGCCTTAGATTATCAAGCAAACACGGTCACACACAACGATTTTCATGCCTACTAAGTGCACAATTTTAATAAGGTTTTTGATTCTAGATGCTCGGAGCCCCTATTGTATTGAGTAGGAATTTGGAACCAATGGTTCGAAATCTGAGTAGATGGTCGTTATGGACCTCATAGGGCTCTTCGAACCTATAGGTCCAGAGTCCATAAATGGTAGCTTAGTACTCTTTTTCGGATGTATTTGAATCTGATTATTTTGGTCACTTCGGACTCTTTTATGGATGCTTTCAAGCCAATGGCTCAGAATCTGTGTATTTTGGTCGCCTTCGACTCTTTTTACGGATGCTTTCAAGCCGATGGCTCGAAATCCGTTTTTTATGGCCACCCCAACTCTTTTTTACGGATGCTTTCAAGTCGATGGCTCGGAATCTATATATTTTAGTTGCCTTCGACTCTTTTTACGGATGCTTTCAAGCCGATGGCTCAGAATTGGTTTTTCATGGTACTTTCCCACCTTTAAGGATGCTTCGAGCCGATGGCTCGAAGTCCATTGATTGGGTTCGAATGAATAATACTTACCTTCGTAATCAGCTCTGTTCCCCTAGTGCGTCCACTAGGGGTAGGAATCATCTTGAGAAGAATGCATTATTCGAACCATAAGCTTTATTCATTTAGAAAGGTTTTTACAATCTGTTACAAGGAGCCCCTAAGCGAAGTAACGTTTAAGGTGCTCCACATGCCATGCATGTTTTAATTCCTCACCTTCTAAATTAGCTAATTTAAAAGATCTGGGGCGTCCTGAACGCAATATGATATATGGTTCTTCCCATTTATTTCCTAATTTTTCCGGAGCAATTATGCTTCACAATACTAAATGGCCTGGCTTAAGTTCATTAAGATTTATTTTTGGGTCATACCAAGTCTTCATCTAATGTTGGTACTTCGTTAGATTGGCAACAGCTCGAAGCGTTGTTTCTTCAGTCAAGTTCAGCGAAGTATGTCTTTCATTATCAAGCTCTGGTTCGATGGTGCAGAGGGAACCTCCTTTGACCTCTGTCGGTGTCATGGCTTCATCTCCGAATAAAAACTGGAAAGGGTTGAACCCTGTAGACCTTGCTTGAGTGGTCCGGATGGACCATAAAATCTTTGGAAGTTCCTCGGTCCACAACCCCTTCGCCAATCCTACTATCCTTCGATTTAAGCCTGACAAGATATTACCATTGGCTCGCTCGATGGCTCCATTGGATTGGGGATGATGGACAGTTGCAAAGCACATTTGGACACCAAGACCTTTGTAGAATTCTCTGAAAGGTTTAGCATCGAACTGAGTGCCATTGTTAATTGTAAGCTGCCTAGGTACTTCGAATCTACAAATAATATTTTGCCAGAAAATTTTTTGCACATTTTTAGAAGTGATAGCGGTGAGAGGTTCGGCTTCGACCCATTTAGAAAAATATTCAATCACTACCGCTGCAAATTTCAGGCTGCCTTTTGCCATTAGGAAGGGGTCAATGAGATCCATTCCCCACCGGGCCATTGGCCATACCTTAGCGATAACTTGAAGAGGTTTTGGTAGACGATAACTCTGTCTTCCCATCCATTGACAACCTTGATAGGTGTGGACTAATGCCTCCACATCAGCTACTATAGTAGGCCAATAGAGCCCCTGGTGAAGTGTTTTGCTAGCTAAAGCCCAAGGGGCTAGAGCCTTCGTGAATTTCTCGAAGTATGTATTGGCCTTCGGCTTGGGAGATACATCAGAGCAGGGGGACAGACTCTGGCCTTGTATAAAATACCGTTGATAATATAATAGTTTTGAACCCTCAACTGTAATCTTGATAGCTTTGGGCCTTCGGGAAAATTAGCTTCATCTTGCAATAAATCCATAATTGGGCTCTACCAATCACTGCTTGGTATGCAAAGTACCTCGGCAGGAGGGAGTTGTGGCACCGAACGGGAGGCAAGTTCTTCATAAAAAGCCCCTTCCTGGATGTCTAGGGCTCCGGCTACAGCTTTGGCCAAGACGTCTGCTTGCAAGTTATCGGCTCGTGGGATGCCTCGGATAGAAATCCCTTTAAATCCTTCTTCGGTCTTGTGGTTTTCTTCCAAATATTTAGCAAGTTGTGGATGCCGAACTTGAAAGTTTTTATCAATGTGCCCTGCTACAATCTGAGAGTCTATTTTTCTGACAACTCTTGCGGCACCAAGTGCGCGCGCTTTGCGAAGCCCAAGTAGGATCCCTTCATACTCCGCAATATTATTGGTGGACTTAAAGTTGAGCCTTGCAGAGTACATTGCTTTTTTCCCTGAAGGCGATATTATGACGGATCCAGCACTTGCTCCCGATGCTTGAAAAGCTCCATCAGAGTATATGGTCCATACACCTTCATTTGATTCCTTCGGAGCCCATACTGCAGACGGAGTCCACTCCGCTACAAAATCAGCCACCACTTGTGATTTGATGGTTGTTCTTGCTACGAAGGAAATACCAAATGGGGCTAGGTCAACAGGCCATTTCCCAATTCTCCCCGTGGAATCTTTGCTTCGGAGCATATCTCCAAGAGGGTAAGAAGTTGGTACATTTATATTATGCACCAAAAAATAATGTCACAATTTCCTCAAAGCCATTACCAGGGCATAGGTAAATTTCTCGAGCTCGGAGTACCAAGTTTTGGCTCTGGATAAAGCTTCTGATACAAAGTATATCGGATTCTGCACCAACTTCCCATTGAAATCCACTTCTCGAATAAGGACTACACTAACAGCGGAGCCTGTGGGTGCAAGATAGAGAAGAAGAGTTTCATCTACGAGGGGCACAGTAAGTGTTGCGAGATTTCCTAGATAGTCTTTGATTTCATCGAAGCTCTTTTGGCACTCCGGTGTCTAGGAAAAATCTTTGGACCCCTTCAATGCTTTGAATATTGGGAGGCTCCGCTCTACGGAGCTTGCCAAAAATCTGCTAAGGGCCGCAAGGCGTCCGGTGAGCTTTTGGACTTGCTTCAAATTTTCCGGCGGAGCCATCCTTTGCAATGCACTTATCTGCGTTGGGCTAGCTTCGATCCCTCTGCTCGAAACTAAATACCCAAACAATTTTTTGGCTTTAGCCCCAAAGATACATTTCTCAAGGTTGAAGCGAACTCCAAATGCTCGGAGGCTCTCAAAAGTTTCTGCTAAGTCTAGACTATGTTGGTGCTTCAAAGCACTCTTTATTACAATGTCATCCATATAGGCCTCAACATTGCGACCTATCTGGTGATGTAGAGCCTTAGTAATTAATCTTGAAAATGTTGCCCCGGCATTTCTTAAGCCGAAGGGTATTCTGACATAACAAAAGACTCCCGAAGGATTTATGAAGCTTGTATTGGCTTTGTCTTCGTGATTTAACCATAGTTGATGATATCTAGAGTACGTGTTGAGAAAACTTAAAAGCTCAGAGCCGGTTGTAGAGTCAACGAGTTGATCAATGCAGGGCATGGGGTAGGGGTCACGTGGGCATGCTTTATTCAGAGATGTGAAGTCAATGCACATGCGCCACTTGCCGGAGGCCTTCTTCTTAACAAAGACGGGGTTAGCTAACCACTCCATGTGGGTCACCTCCCTAATGATCCCAACCTTTAATAACTTTTCAACCTCCGCTTTAGCAAAATCTGCTCTTTGTATTGACAACTTGCGGAGCTCCTGGCGAACAGGTCAAACCCTTGGGTTGACGAGCAGGATGTGCTCGATAATGCTTCGGTCGACTCTGGAAATATCTTTGTCTGACCATGCAAAGACATCTAGATTGTCTTTAACTACTTCTAGCGAAGTTGCAATTTCCATAGGCAATTCCTTACCAAACTGGATGGGATAGTCTTTGTCGTCCTTGACAATGATCTTCGTTAGAATTTCACCTTTGGGACTTGGCTTGAGGGAGGAGACCTTCGAAGGGTCTCTTGACATAGAAGTATCCTCCGAATGATCCTGCACATTATTTACCTGCCTAGAATCAAGAGGTGGGCCATGGCCATACTCTGTCCTCCGCGTTGGAGATTGGTTGCCGAGGACCGCAAGTACTCCTCCTTGCGTAGGCATTTTCAGGCATAAATAATTGTGATGTGCTATAGCTCCAAACTGGTTCAACATTCCCCTTTTGAAGATAACATTATAAGCGTAAGGGGTGTCGACGACATCAAAAATCTCTTCTTCCGATCTAGCTAGGTGCCCATCTCCGAAGGCGACCTCGAGGCCTATTTGGCCGAGGGCATCGAGAGGAGGGCCTATGAAGCCTTGAAGCGGATGGGTTGCTGGAAGTAAATGCTTCCACGGGATGCACAATTGATCGAAGGCCTAGACGAAAATAATGTCTACAGAGCTTCCACTATCAACCAACACTCATCGGACCTCTGTTCCTACAATGTCAGCTATAATAACAAGAGGGTGCACATGGGGGAATTTAATTCTAGATGCATCGATTGCGGAGAAGGATACGGGCACATGAGACCACTCGAGCATTTCAGCGGCCGATGAGGAGTTCCCAATATACCATACTTTGCGTGCATATTCCCTCTGCTGACGCTTCGACATGTCACTCAGGGTTCCTCCTCTGGATATGGGCAGGACTACCAGTTTCCCGCGGTCTTGGTTGTCCTCTTGCTTCGGAGGTGGCATAACACTATCCACCGGAGGTTGTCTTGGGGCTTCAACCAGAGATCTCGAGATATTCGCTCCGTAGAGCTAATATGGAGTTGCATGCGTCAGTGGCATGGCTTCGGTTTTGCCATTCACACAGCAGAAGAAGTCCTGGCCTCGGCCAATCGACTTCCCTAGTGGCCTTGAGCCACTAACCTTGTTGCCCTTAGCCTGTGGATACATAGGAGGCAATTTCAAAGTAGAAGGGGAAATATTTAGAACCTTAGAGCGAGGATGCTTCCATCCTCTTTGTCCATCATGTTGATTATTGTTGAAGGAGAACACTTGTGGTTGACTTGAAGTGTTCAGTTCAAGTTTGACTTCTTGGAGGACGGTTGATTAAGACGATGCAGTCCTTCGAAGCCATCCTTCTTCCGACTTGGCATATTGCTCGAAGTAGGCCATTAACTGCGTTACTGAGGAAATATGCTTCCGGTGAAGCTTGTCGAGGAGGCCCACGTTCGTGACACCTTCGCGTGCTGCATCAACAACGGATGATACATACAACCTGAGAAACCAAGGGTTGGTTTCGGAGTCTGCGATGAGTGATTGATAGATTTTATCCTCTGAGTCGAAGGGGTCCCTCCGAAGGGGTTCGGAGTTTGTTTCACCAAAGGGTTCGGTGGGTCTGTTGGCTGCAGCTGTTGCAGCGGAGTGTGCCTATCGGAGGGGTCCGACAGTACACGATGATTTGGTCGTACCGAAGGTCTCGGTACTTTGGGCGGTACACCGGAGTGTGTATCGGAGGTTGCTTACCCGGAGAGGTGACTTCGGAGGCGACAGACGGTTCGTAGCAAGTGAACCTGGGTCAAGCGGGAGGCTTGATTCTAGGGGAGCAGGGAGCTCCGTCACGAAGGCTGCGAAGGGGTCGAGGTCGGACCTCGGGTCGAGGTGCGCCAGGAGAATGCAATAAGTATGGAGCATGGCTCCAGGTGAATGTACCCTGAGACGAAGTCCTCGGAAGTGAGGCACTTCAAGGGTACTCTGAATGGAGTGACTTCGGAGTATGGTGGACCAAGTCCTTAGCAATGAGGCAGGGCTTTCGAAGTGTGCTCCGGAGGGAGGAACTCGAAGCTATACTCGACGAAGGTCTCAGAAGTTGAGGTGCATCGAAGGCATGGTCCGGGTGAGGATCGTCGAGGAGTGTGCTCGGGGAGAGACACTGCGACGAAGTGCTCATGGAATGCTTCATGCGGAGGCCTTGGATGAAGGAGGGACTTCGAAGGGTGGTACTCCGAAGGTGGGGCTTCGGAGTGAGGCTGACTTGAGGTACTTCGGCCATGCATGGCTTTGGTACACGGACTGATGGAGTTCGAGCTTGGAGAAGCTACGAAGCCGTGGTGGTCCACTCCGAAGGTGTTGGTGCGAAGGCCCAAGGGCTTTGACGGCTTCAACTCAAAACCGTCTATGTATGGAAGGTTGACTTCGGTGAAGCGAAGGCCGTCAGGCTCAAGGCTTCTCACCGAAGCTACCGCACGCCTCGCGTGCGAAGGAGGGCTTCAGAAGGGTCCAAAACTGCAAAGGCTGACCACGCCTGCTCTGTAAAAGCTGGTGCTGTCCCCTCTGCGAAGCTGACAAAAGAAGCCTCCAAATAAAGTGGACTAACAGCTGTACCCCCTGTTCTGATGAGACAAAACCGGTGTAAACCCTAGGGGTAAAGTAGTCTATTCACAGGGCTGAATAGTGCCTATAAATAGTGGAGGCTAGCTAGGTCACATAAACACTTTGAGCAGTCATTTTTGAGCTCCTGTGCTAGCCGCCACACACGTTGTATTCGGTCTGTGAGTTCATTTTGTGTTCCCTGTTCAAGCAATGAAATTTTGATTCTGTTTTCATTTACTGCTTGAACTTGTATGCGTACTTCACTGCATGCTTTGATCTCTCTATGCCTCACTTCTTTTGAGTTGTGTTTGTGCCCTGAATCTTTTCTGGAGAAGTGTGTGAGAAGCCTGTTTGAGTGAAGTGTGAGTTTTTCAGTGTCTATTTGCTCTATGTAAACTGGAGGCTAGACCTCTCTGATTACTAGCGAAGAACTGTTGTTGGCTTAGATCGAAGCCCGTTTTCTTCTTTTGTCGAAGTCCTTGGTGAAGTCTGTTCAGTGTGCGTTTAGACCTTCGAAGTATGAAGCCCAGCACCAGTTGCTGTTGCTGAGTATTTGGTCGAAGTCTGCAGAGGGAAGTCTGCTCTTGCGGAGGGTGAAGTGCGAAGCCTGCTCGAAGGCACCCAGTGCGCTGAGCCTGCACTAACTTAGCAGAGCTGATCAAAGTCCTCAGAGGGAAGTTCTCTCTTGCGAAGGGTGAAGTGCGAAGCCTGCTCGAAGGCACCCTGTGTGCGGAGCCTGCACTGACTTAGCAGAGCTGAATATTCAGGGTTGTGGGTGGAGCGAAGTCTTCTTGACGTCGAACTTTTGCTCCTTGTGAAGCCTGTTTTCGGAGCTGAAAAATACCTCCGAACCAGAACTTTGAAGGGTGTGTTCAAAGCCTGTTCCGCAAAAGACAGAATTAAAACAGAAGGCTATTTTTAGTCTGAAATTTTAAAAGCTCCCATTAACCCCCCCCACTTTGGTCGCCGTTTCCGGTCCAACAATTGGTATCAGAGCAGGTTAAGATCACCAGTTGACCTTAACCAGTTTTGTGATCTGTTGGCGACATGGACAGAGTTAGTAAAATACCTCTGTTTGATGGGATGGATTTTGCATACTGGAAGGTGCGCATGGAGGCTTACTTGCTAAGCCAAGGAAATGCAATTTGGGAGATTGTGGACTCACAATACTCCATCCCTGAAACTCGCACCTCTCAAATAGAGAATTATCAGTATAATGTCAACTCTAAGGCTAGAAATATATTGTTCATTGGTTTGAGTCGGAGTGAGTTTGATAGGGTGCAACACCTTAGGACAGCTAGGGAGATTTGGACTACGCTCACTATTTTTCATGAGGGCTCTACACAGATTAAGGCTAGGCGCCAAAGCATATACAATCAACAGTATCAGTTGTTTGTCCAGGCACCTGGTGAATCTATAGATGCCATGTTTTCTCGCTTTGATGTGATAGTGAGTAACTTGCGGTCCAACGGGACGCTTGCTTACAATGATCATGATAGGGCTATCAAGCTTCTCTATGCTCTTGATCGTAGCATATGGGAAGTGAAGATATCTAGCATTGAGGAGTCCGCAGGTTATGACACATTGACATGTGATGAGCTCTTCAGCAAGCTGAAGTCCACAGAGATTGCCAAGGCATCTCTTGCAGTGCATAGGAACTCTTTGCCACAGCCATTGGCACTAGTTTCTAGCACTAGCCGTGGCACCACTACAGAACCAAGCACATCAGGCACTTGTGTTTTTGCAGATGGTTTTGCTTTGTCCTCCCTGGTCTCCATCACTAAGGAGCAGGTGGATACTCTGGATGATGATGAGCTTGCTCTCATTGCCAGAAGGTTCACCCGTTTTCATCATGAGAGATGGGATCAGAGGAGAAGTGGTTTTAGTGGTTGTTTTGAGTGTGGCGACACTTCTCACATCAAGGCCAATTGCCCTAAACTCAAGAAGAGAGATGAGAGTGAGCGCCCCAAATACCACAAAAAGGAGAGGAAGCCTTTTGTGAAGGGCAAGTGCGGCAAGGTGGCTAAGAGAGTATCCAAAGCCGCTTCTAGAGCATTTGTTGCTGCTCTCAGTGACATCGACACTTCCTCAATTGAGGAGTCGAACTCTGAGGAGGAGTCTCCAAGGAAGGAGGAGAAGAAGGACAAGAAGGGACGAGATTTCACCGGCCTTTGCTTCATGGCCGACAGCGATCACAGCGGCGATGAGCTTGACTCATCTGAGGTACCTCTATCCTATGACCAGCATGCAATTAAATTAGATGAACTGAATGAATTAGTTATTGGTCAGGATAGATTACTTGTGCAAGCCGCTAGAGATAGAAAAGACCTTAAACTTATGCTAGAATCTGTTTCTACTGATTATGCCATGCTTAAGTGTTGTAGCAATTGCGTTAGCTACAGCACAGGTTTTGTATGTGTGTATACAATGTGTAGAATGAACCTCGAAGGGTTCTCTCAGAGGGACAAAGGATTTATACTGGTTCGGGCCTCCCTGGGGGATAATAGCCCTACGTCCAGTTTGTGGTGGATTTGGCATGGTATGCCTCTCTGTGGAGAAGTGAACTCTAGGGTCTCATGGCCCCTGGAGAGTGTGCTCTAGGGTCTCATGGCCCCTGGCGTATATCTCCCTGTTACAAGGGCTTGGCCCTGCTTTTATAGTCACGCAGGCCAAAGGAAAAGACCGAGATGCCCTCTATGAGCCCTAGGCTCATAGGGCAAAGAGGGGAAAAGGAGCTAGCTATGGTACAAAAGTGCTTTACAGCTTTACGGACGTGTCAGGTCACGTCACATCTTGACTAGCTAGACGACAGACTATGGGCAGAGGGGCCCCTGGTACGACTTCCACACTGTAGCGGGGCATAAATATCTTCTGGGTTCGGAGTAGGGCCGGAGCTCCGAATCCGGGGCTCCGAACCAGGGCTCCGAACTGGGGCCTCCGAACCAGAGCTCCGAACTGGGGCCTCCGAACTGGGGCCTCTGAACTGGGGCCTCTGAACCAGGGCTCCAAACTGGGCCTCCGAACTAGGGCCTCTGAACTGGGGCCTCCAAACCAGGGCTCCGAACTGGGCCTCCGAACTAGGCCTCCGAACTGGGCCTCCGAACTGGGGCCTCGGCTTTGAATCGGCAGGAGAGGGTCCGGATACTAGCTCTGAGGAGCTTCGAAGGGAGCTCGAAGGCTAACTCCGAACAGGGCTCGAAGGCTAACTCCGAAGAAGTCCCGGAGGCTGGCTTCGAAGTTAGCCTGAGACTTAGCTTCTAGCGGTCTTCAAGGAATCTTGAGGGCTTCGCCCTGGAGGGCTCCGAGGGACCTCACTCCAGAGGGCTTCGACGGGGCTTGGGGGCTTCGCCCCGGTAGGCTCCGAAGGGTACCTTGGGACCTGGAAACCGCTTCTTTGGGAAGATACAGGCTTCGACAGTGCTGGGCTCCGGGCCAAAGGCTGTCAGAGGCTGACGTCATTTGGCCCCTGTTCAAAGGAAACCTATTCCCCCAACAGTAGCCCCTCGCGCACAGGCCTTCGGGACGAAGGGGTGTGCGCGCCCTTGGGACAAATGACCTTAAAATTACAACTTCAGAGAAAACATGCCTTCGGAGCTTGGACCGAAGGTGACTTCAAAATCCGTAGGTAATAACTGCTTGCGCCAGCTGTCCGAATGACCTCGGGGAGATTAAACGGCTCCGCAATGGCTAGAAAATTTACTGTTACCCTGCGCTGGGCCGCTTCGCCTTCGCTGAAGGCCCACGAAACAGTGGGTTCGGCCCACGACCGTCGGAATTCTTACCGCCTATAAATAGGGGCTTACCGCGTGCGTCTTCAGCACGCTCTCATTTGCTTTCTTCTCATTGCCTTACAACCTTCGCTCTCTTCTCTTCATTGGCTTCGCGCGGAGAACCCTTCGCTAGCTTTAGCCCCTCGTGCCGAAGTCCCACAAAATGCCGAAGAAAGCAGCTTCGAAGTCCTTGGCCTTGGGCCCGGGCTCGAGCTCCGCCCAACTGCAAGCAGCGGCGGCTGCGGCAGCGAAGCTTGCAGCGAGGCAGCTGGGGCCGAGGGACCTTCGAACGCCCTCTGACAAATTCAAGCAGACGCTGGAGATGAGGGCCTCGATCTCCATGGAGGAGTCAGTCCGGAGGGCCTGCGAAGGGAGGATCACAGCGAAGATTCAACTCAGAGTCCCGGAGAAGTCGGAGGCCGAGCCGAGGCCTCGGGCTGACGAAGTGGTTGTATTTGAAGCTTTCTTCGAAGCCGGCCTCGGGCTGCCAGCAGTGGGGATGCTGAGCGAAGTCTTGAGGGCTTACAACCTTGAACTTCCTCAACTCTCGCCCAACGCCGTGGCGAGGCTTGCTGTTTTTGAGTGGGCCATGAGGGCCGAAGGATGCGAGGGCCGCGCTGACGTCTTCGTCGCCCTTCATGATGCCAACTGCCAGCCGAAGCCGAGGGAGGGAGCAGACCGCATCAAGAGGGCATTGGCCTTCGGCAGCGCTAACTTCCAGCTTCGGAGGGAGTTCCAAGATGCCTTCCCGACGAGGGCTATCAACAACAAATGATACTCGAAGTGGGATCAAGAGTGGTTCTATGCCTCCGTCAGCGCGAACTCTCCCCTTCGGAGTACCAATGCCCACATCTTATATCGGCGTGAAGGGGTGGTGAAGACCAGCCCGGGCACCCTTCGCTCGAGGATCTCGCTTCTTCGGAGGGTGGCGGTGAAGATGAGCATGAGGGACCTTGCGGTGGAGTTCATCACCCTCCGGCTCAGCCCCCTCACATGATCTTTGCCGGAGGGGCTCTTCCATGCTTCGGGCCAAGGGGGACTAAGCGAGATGGCCTTCGAACGCTTTGGTAAGAGTTCGAAATCTCTCCACTTTCATACTTCGCAAACTTCGCTCTGACTTGAACATTTATGAAGCCCATCTTGAAGTGAGGACTCCGGAGGAGGCCATCGCGGTGGCGGTGCGTGTTGTTGGGACTCCGACACCAGAGGAGCAGGCCCAGCGTCTCGCTTCAGTGGGTTCTTGGGAGCATTCGAACAGGGTATGGACCACGCTTGGCTACGAGGTGTTCCCTGCCCTGCCGGACTTCTCCCACCTCGCAACTTCGGCGGCTGGTGCCAAGAGGAAGAGAGGGGACGACGACGAGCCTGAGGCTTCGAGGGTTCGGCCGGAGGTCCCTACGACCGAGGTGTCTACCTCGGAGGAGGTAGCGGCGGAGCCCACAAGTGCTCCGGCTATCGAGAAGGCAGCGAAGGCTCCGATGGCGACGACTTTGGCAGCGGAGGCCGATGCTCCCACTCCGACCACCAAGAAGGTAGCAGAGGCCTCGACGGCGACGACTTCAGGTGCAAAGGCCGATGCGCCAGCCTCGCAGTGAAAGGACTGGGGGGCGCACATCAACCTCCCTTCCTTCGAAGAAATCTCTGACGGAGGTAAATCATTCTAACATGCTTCTCTTCAATGTGCGGATCCTGACTTGGTCTTTTTTGCAGATGGGGATGCTGGTGCGACGCCCACCGCGGTGAAGCCTATAGAGGACGATGCCGGTGCGAGGTCCACCACTACGAAGCCAACAGAGGCCTTCGGCAGCAGCAGCAGCAGCGGGAGTAGCTCGGAGTCTGACAGCTCCTCGTCTGAAGGAGGCAGCGGCCACAGCGAAGGGGACCCCCAAAGCGATGAAGAGGTCGATGTGGTGAACCTAGGCCTCGCTTCGCCGAAGCCTGCCCAGGTGGCCGCGGCAGAGATTGTTCATTCTTTTCGGCCGAAGGGTGCTGTGATGGAGGTGGCGATCAACAACTTCCGTGAGGCTTGTGCAGCTGCGGAGGCAGGGGATTTGGTGGCTCAACTCAGCCACACGAACCCCATGGAGCTCTTCATTAGTGCGAACGAGGCTCTTGTGCGGGTGAGCGAAGTCCTACAACCTTCGAGCTATACTTTAATCTTCGATCAACACTTATGATTTCTTGAATTCTTTCAGGCCTTCGCACTGAATGCAGCGGCTTTGACTTCTGCGGATGGGTGGATGATGCGCCTAGCAGAGGATAAGGAGGCCCTCCGACGCGAGGTCTCGGTGGAAGCCGAGAAGCGAAGGCGGGCCGAAGCTTCAGCTGATACGGTGAGGGGTGAGACTGAGATGGCGAGGGCTGAGGTAAAGGCAGCGAAGGCTGAGGCCGAGGCGGCGAAGGCTGAGGCCGACAAGGCTAAGGAAGCCTTGGCTTCGGAGATGGATAGGCTCCACGTGGAGCTCCAGGCTGTGAATGCCGCTGAAGACCGGCAGGCGAAGGATAATTCTTCCCTCCGTCAACGGAATCAGAAGCTTGAAGACTTCGTCGTGGACAACCTTGATGAAGCCACCTAGAGTCTGACCGAAGTCCTCAAGCAAATATGGACCGAATGTCGGGCTCCGGACTTCGGCGACTAGGATCCAATTGGGGATCGTGCCGAGTTCTTAAAGGTAGTAGCTTCGACGGTGGAGCAGTCACTGAAGGGCTTTGCCTTGATGGCCGGCCGAGTCGCGGGCCAAGGAGTGTTGCAGATGCTTCATGACGTGGGGTGCGACCACCTCGAGGCAGCAACCTCCATGACCCCGGTGGCCTTCGGGGGCCAACACTTGGTGACGCCTCCGACAGACGTCCACGGAGCCTGGCGGCGGCTGCAGGAGCCTTGGAAGGAACAAGGCTGCGAAGCAGTCCTCGACCTTCAAAAGGCCCTCCGCCTTCGCCGAGCCAAAGCGCCTACTGTGCCCGATCGACCTTCGACATCGACACCTCCGCCTCCGAAGGTGTAGATCTCCTTAAGCTTCTTGTAATACTTAGCTGCAGGCTTTTAAAAACTTATCAGCTTATTAATATGAATGCGGGGGTTTCTTATACCTGCCTAGGCTCAGCCTCCGAATGTTGACTTCGAAGTACTTGAGGACTCTGAAGAACTTCAACAGTTGTGGGTAGTCCTCGAACTAGCTAGGTCCGAAGGCCCCCCTCGGTTTAAGCTTCCGAGGGGACCTAACGGCGAAGCCATCCCCGAAGTAGCTCAGGATCTGCTAGCCATTGTGAAGATGGAGTCTCTTCAGAGTTCTTCGTTTTTGCCTTCGCGGAAGGTCTTAGCGGGTGACGAAGCTTTAGACTTCTCTGCCTTCGATACAGCACCGCCTGCCTCGCTAACTCGGAGCGACCTGCAAAGTAGAGGACGAGGTCTGTGGGCTTCGGAGCCTGGACGAGCCGGACGTGGGAGGGCAGGCTCCGACGAGGCTTCGTCCAGTTGAGGGGGCCCTGGCCGAAAGAAAGGCAAGCGAGGGTTGGGGCCTCACACTCGATTCTTCTTAGGCTTAGATACAGACTACTCGTAGTTTTGTGTTCGAAGTACATTTGTAACATACTTCTCAATTATTATTCAATGGAGTTTATTTATATTTGCATACTTTGTCTGCATGCTTCGCATTGTCTGATGACTTCGAACGTTTTAGCTTGTCACGCTCGTACTGCGTATGACATTCGCACACCTCGCATACATGCTTCCCCCCTTGCTCATGGCAGCTAGGGACTTAGCCATTGCTGGTGCGGGCAATAAAAATGCGGAGGGGTGCGCCTTTTGGCGGCTTTGAATGCTTAGAATCACATTGAACGAAGGCCTCTTTTGGGCTTCGAATGCATTAATTTGGAGCGAAGCAAGGCTTCAGTGTAGCCAAATTAAGCGAAGCATGCTTCGGCATGCATGGATTTGGATGTTGTGCGTGAGCAAGGCTCTGGAACACACTTAGATTTTAGGTGAAGCATGACTTCGACATGTGAGAAACCAAGGGTTGGTTTCAGTGTTAGTGATGAGTGATTGACAGGGTTTTACCCCTGGTTCGAAGGGGTACCTCCGAAGGGGGTTCGGAGGTTGGACCTCCGAAGAGTGTTCGGAGGTGGTTTCACCGAAGTGTGTTTGGTGGTTGGTTGCTGCAGCTGTTGCAGCGGAGTGTGCGTGTCGGAGGGGTCCGACAGTGCACGATGACTGGGTGTGTACCGACGGCTTCGGTACTTTGGGCGGTACACCGGAGTGTGTGCCGGAGGTTGCTAACCCGGAGAGGTCTCCGGAGTACTGGATACACTTGTCTGTTTGTCGGTGGTGCGTAGGGACTTCGGAGGCGACAGACAGGTTCGCAGCAGGTGAACCTGGGTCAAGCGGGAGGCTTGATGCTAGGGGAGCGGGGAGCTCCGTCACGGTGGCTGCGAAGGGGGTCCGGGTCGGTCCTCGGGTCGAGACGTGCCAGGTGAAGGCAGAGAGTGTGGAGCGTGGCTCCGGGTGAAGGTGCTCCGAGACAAAGTCCTCGGAGGTGAGGCACTTCGAAGGTACTCCGAATGGAGTGACTTCGGAGTTGGTTGGAACAAGTCCTCTGCGGAGGCAAGGAGTTCGAAGTATGCTCCGGAGGGAGACATTCGAAGGTGCCCAACGAAGGTCTCAGAAGTCGAGGCGCATCGAAGGCATGGTCCGGGTGAGGCTCGTCGAGGAGTGTGCTCGGGGAGAGACACTGAGACGGAGTGCTCATGGAATGCTTCGTGCGGAGGCCTTGGACGAAGGAGGGACTTCGAAGGGTGGTACTCCGAAGGTGGGGCTTCGGAGTGTGGTTGTCTTGTGGTACTTCGGCCTGCATGGCTTCGGTACACGGACTGACGGAGTTCGAGCTGGGCGGAAGCTGCGAAGCCGTGGTGGTCCACTCCGGAGGTGTTGGTGCGAAGGCCCAAGGGCTTTGACGGCTTCGGCTCAAAACCGTCACTGTATCGAAGGCTGACTTCGGTGAAGCGAAGGCCATCTGGCTCAAGGCTTCTCACCGAAGCTACCGCACCCCTCGCGTGCGAAGGGGGGCTTCGGAAAGGTCAAAGGCTACAAGTCTGACAGTGTCTGCTCTGCAAAAAGCTGGCGCTGTCCCCTCTGCAAAGGCTGACAGAGAAGCCTCCAATAAAGTTGACTACCTTTTGTACCCCTCAGTTCTGTAGAGACAAAACCAATGTAAACCCTAGGGGTAAAGTAGTCAATTCCTTTGGGTGAACTGTGGGCTATAAATATGGGGGCTCGGTAGGTAACATTTAACACTTTGAGCATTTACTGTTGAGCTCCTGTAGCCACACACTTCGTTGTATTTCATCCAGAGAGTTCATTTTCTGTGTTCCTTGTTCAAGCGGCGAAGCCCTGCTTCTGTGTGCTTTTTGCTTGAGCTCGTGTTACATACCTCGCTAGTTATAGTGCACCGAAGCCTGTCTAGGCGAAGGGTGTTTTGTGCGAAGTGTGTTTTTCAGTGTGCTGTCGCTCTGTGTAACAGGAGGCAAGACCTCGCTGCTTACTAGCGAAGCCCTGATCGAAGCCTGTGCTTCTATCGTGTCTGTGACTCTAGCGAAGTCTGTCAGTGTGTGTTTAGACCTTCGTGTACGAAGCCCAGCACCAGTTGCTGCTGCCAAGTACTTGGTCGAAGTCCTCAGTAGGGTGTCCACTCTTGCGAAGGGTGAAGTGCAAAGCCTGCTCAAAGCACCCTGTGTGCGGAGCCTGCACTGACTTAGCAGAGTAGATTTTCGAGGGTTGTAAGTGGAGCGAAGTCTTCTTGGCTTCGAACTTTTGCTCCTGCGAAGCCTGTGTTCAGAGCTGTCGAAGCACCTCCGAACCAGACCTTCGAAGGTAGTGTTCGAAGCCTGTTTCGCAGAAGACAGAACTAAAACCGAAGGCTAGTTTTTAGCCCGAAATTTTAAAAGCTCCCATTCTGTAGGACCGAAAGTAGCGACCAGAGGGGGGGATGAATGGGCGCCTTAAAAATTCTTTCGAATATATGGCCTGTTCCCAACACCCAACGCACCTCGAAAGACTAAGCAACAGAAAATGAACAGATAGCCTAAGTTTAAAAGTATCTAGCCTAGAATCATATGATGTTAAGCAGAGAACTACCAAGGCAGTACAACTATGCAGATAAACAGAGTATGTCAGGCCAAAACTTCTCAATGAATTGATCTAAATATATATAAAGTGAGATGAGAAGTTACTGTTCAGATTTGTCTCCTGTTCGGAACTCGGCGAAGCCTGCTTCGCCTGTCGGAGTCTGCTTCGGAGAAGATTGTCGAAGCCTGCTTCGGAGGTTGGTTGCGAGGTCTGCCGAAAGCAGTTGTAAATGCCGAAGGTGTTTCGATCTAGCCTAGTTCGAAGTGGTAGATGACGAAGTATGCTTCGAAGCGAAGTAGACAAAGTCGGAGCCTGCTTCGAAGTATGTACTTCGAAGGCAAGGCTTCGAACACAGCTTCGAACCAAGTGCTTCGAAGTTAGACCTTCGAACAGAAAACTTTGAACGCAACACAAATGAACAACCTTCGAACAAAGAAGCGAAGCCTGTCACACGACAGAGAGACCAAACCGATGGCTATACTCTACCTTCGAAAAGAGCAAGTTTCGAAAAGAGAAGCGAAGGCTGACACGCAGCAAAGAAATCAAAGCGAAGCCTAGCAGAACGACAAGCTTCGAAGCCAACTTCGAAACCTATCGAAGTGTGGACTTCGAACAGCTAGAGCCGGAGTACCTTCGCACTGTCATTCGAAGTATGCGATGCTGTCCGTTCAAAAAGTACTTCGAAGCTAGCAACATAGGACACAAAACCAAGTTCGAAGTTTGAACGAAGCCTTCGAAGATGTTAGATCGAAGCCTGCCTCACGGAGCTGAGGGGCTTCGAACAAAGAAGGATGGCTTCGCCAGAAAACAGCCAGAAAAGTTGCTAGAGCCTGTCAGCTTCGATCAAAAAGCTGCGCAGTAGAAGTTAAAAAGCTGCCAGCGAGTACTGTAGCTATAGTAGCAGTACTACTTGCAACAGCAAGAACTAGTACTACTTCTCAAGAAGAACACACGCAACAGAGAAGCTTCCGAAGCCTCAAAAATCATGGGAAAACTTGCTGTGCAAATGTAATGAAGCCATTAAAACTCTGTACTTGCTGCACACGATTTGAGAATAGAACCTTCACTGCAATAATAAATGCAAGGCAACAAAAACAGGAGCAAAAACTCCCTGGCGGCGCAAGCAAGAACAGGAGAGGAGAGAGGCAAGGCAAGAGACAAAAAGTGACCAAAAAGAGTGGAATTGATTTCAGCCAAAAAGGGTGGTTCAAACCCTAGGGATTGGGGTCCTATTTATAGGCTCCCAACACTAGGAACATTCCACCTGCCCCTTAGGGTTTTTACAGACGCAAGAATAAAGGAAAAGACTCTACTGCCCTTAGGTATTTTTACAGACACGACTGATTGACTGTGGGCCTAGAGTTACAGATGACTTATCCGGAAGCTCAGCTTTCGTAGCGACTACGGCTTCTCTTCTGGACAGTCGGATACAAGATCGACGATTGTCAGTTTTGCGCCGAAACTGACAAAGCCTCCGCCGACTTTGCACCAGGTACCCGGATTGGGCCGGCCCGACTCCGCAGCTCTCTCAGCCCGGCAATCGCTCACCGCCCGTGTACCTGAGTCAACCCTGGTCAACAGCCCAGTGTGTCTTCTACTGCTTCTGGCCCATGCACCCGGATTGGGCCAGCCCGACTTCGCAGCCTCCTCTGCCCGACAGTCGCTCGCTGCCCGTGTACCTGAGTCACACGCGGCCCATGAAACAGCAGATCTCCTCTCTTCTTCAGTCCTCTTTGACTAACGTTGACAATGACTCATCACTTCTGGAGCCATGAGGCCCACGCTATTCAGCATGGCTCCTCAATCTCTCCCTTGATGAGTGCGATTTCAGAATAACAAGGATATCAACAGAGTAAGAACTCCCCCTTAAACTCTGATCCCAAATTTTCTCCCCCTTGTTGACAAATGAACTCATCAAGCACTCAATAGAGACACAGACTCCCCCTGAAATGCAACTCCCCCTCAAAATATGCAGTGAATTCAACTGGAGTGCATAAGGAGTGTAGAAAGCATGCTTCTCAGATATGATTGACTACAATTACAACATCTAACAGATACACCAAAAGACATACTGTAACGATACATGGCATGATCAGTGCAACAGATGATATCTACAAAAAGTCATTTGCACGCATTTTTCAGTTTTTGCAAACAAAAACATCACCACATGTTCCAATAAACAAGCAAGGTAAAGCATGAGATGCAGAAGCTAACTGATATCTACCAAGATAAGCATTGTTCAAAACAAAGTGCTTCAGCAAACTTGTTATCATTTCAATTTTCAAGCTTTTTTTTCTTTTTCCTTTTTCATTTTTGCCAGGGGTTATTTGCATGTCAAACCTTATGCTGACCGACCAAGTCAAGCCTAGGCCAGATCTGAACCATCAGAAGCTTAAGACATTGGTCTTGGCATACACTACACTGTCCTAGTTCATACCAAAGTGCTATGGTATGCAGTCTAGAACAAATGTAATGCGACAAAACAAACCCACCTGGATCTTTTCAAGTTATGCACAAAAAGGCATGGAATTTTCATTTTTCTCAAATTTTCATCATTTTCATAGCACATTTCCATGTTTAAAGCATACAGATGTCCAAGTTGCATATTTGCATCTAAGTCAGAAACTAGCTACAAGGCATGTAACAGATAGCAAGAACATTCAGCCTACGCATGCTAGTTACCAGAAGCAATGGTGATCATTTTTCAATTTTAAAGCATAAAAGCCATGCATATGACAGATATCAGACATAACATTTGAACTGAAGCAAAGCATGATCATTGACAAGTAATCAAAAGCATGTACCAGCTAGAATAATAAAGCAGTTCAATCATATAACAGAAGCAAGCTCAAAAGTGTGATATGTGAATATGCAAGATATGAACACACGCAGAAAGACTCAAGAAAAGAGTAAAGAAGAAAGAAAAACTGACGCAAAATATCCTAAAAAGGATACACAACACCCAAATCCCCTCGTAAACGCTCAAAGGTAGACTGATCTAGGGGTTTGGTAAAAATGTCAGCCAACTGATGATGGGTATCAACATGAACAAGGTCAATGACACCTTTCTCATATTGATCCCGCAAGAAGTGAAAGCGCATATCAATGTGTTTGGTTTTTGAATGGAGACATGGGTTTTTCCCTACACTAATTGCACTGGTGCTGTCGCAAAACAAAGGAACTTTGGTAGGAAAGAACAACCCAAAATCTCGTAGAGTGGAAATCATCCAAACCAACTGTGAGCAGCAGCTAGCAGCAGCTACGTACTCAGCCTCTATGGTCGAAAGAGCAACTCCAGATTGCTTTCGAGAAGACCAAGAGACAAGAGAAGGACCAAGAAACTGGCAAGTACCGGAAGTCGACTTGCGATCCAACCGGCACCCACCAAAGTCGGCATCCGAAAAGCCAGATAAATCAAGAGAAGAAGATGCTGAATAGAAAAGACCAAGAAAAACACCATCCCAGCAATGAGACTCAAACTTGTCCAAATGCCCTCCCTTCTTGAGCACAAAGCACTTGCAGCCAAACGCTCGCAAGTGGCTCACCTTGGGCTGTCTGCCAAACCGCAGTTCATATGATGTCTTACCAAGGTAAGCTCTAAGAAAGATGCGGTTGGCCAGATAGCAAGCCGTGTTCATGGCTTCAGCCCAAAAACGCCTAGGAGTCCTATGCTCATCGAGCATCGTCCTAGCCATCTCAACTAGCGTGCGGTTCTTTCATTCCACAACGCCGTTCTGTGGGGGAGTGTAAGGAGAAGAAAACTGATGGTCCAGACCCTGATCACTACAGAAGCTGACGAACTGAGAGTTCTTGAACTCAGAGCCGTTGTCGGAGCGAATTGCTCGCATCCGACCATTGTTCTCATTCTTCAGCTTCAAAATCAGGTCATGAACAAATTTAAAAGTTTCATCCTTAGACTCCAAAAAGAAAACCCACGAGAAACGAGAAAAGTCGTCAACTATGACAAGTGCGTACCACTTCCCACCGACTGAACGTACCCGAGCTGGACCAACAGTGTCCAGGTGTAAAAGCTCGCCCGGATACGAAGTCATCACCTGAGTCACAGGTGAGTGAGAAGCGGCAACCATTTTCCCATGACGATAGGGATGACAGACTAGATCCTTTTCCAACTTAAGCTTGGGCAATCCTCGGATGAGGTCCATAGAGCTTAACCTGACTAGCAGATCAAAACTCAAGTGACCTAACCTCCTATGCCACTTCTAGAGCTTAGAAGAAGATCCAGCAATCAAACAGCGAGAAGGGCCAAAAGAACTAGAGAAGTCAATTCGAAAAACTTTGCCGAATGGTAAAATCTGGCAAATCAAAGACCCTCTAGAATCAACCACAGAAGAGTTTCCCTTCTTAAAACGCACTTCCAAACCATCCTCAAGAAGTTGCGAAACAGAAATCAAGTTGAAGTTCAAATTTTTAACCAAAGCAACATTCTTTAAAGAGAAATGATCTGAAATGCGAATTGAGCCTATGCCACTTACTTTCCCTTGACCGCTGTTCCCGAATGTGATGTACTCTTTGGAGCTCGGGGGAATGAGACTGGAGAACCATCTGCGATGTCCCGTCATGTGGCGAGAGCATCCAGAGTCCATGATCCAAACATCCTCCAGTCCCCGGTCCTGCACAATCAGTGTCTGTAAGTGGGAGTAGATGGTTTGGCACCAGGTTTAGCAAAAGAGCTAAACCAGTGTCGAGCCATCTGCTCAAAAGATGGAAAGCGAAAACCATCAAAAGAGTTTGGACCAAAACGCGGCTCAAAGCGTGGTCCTCGGATTTGCCTAACCCTGCGGCCACGAGGTCCAGAACCGTAGCCAACACGGTCAGGAACTCTGCTGGAACGGACACCACCAACTGGAGCACGGGCAAGAAAGCCGTCTCCTCTACCACCACCTACACGGCGCGGCCTGGCCTCCAGCCTCTCCCCGCGCCGAGGAATACGCAGTCTATCACCCTGCTGGTAGAACTGCTCCTGATCACTACGAGCCCTCTCTGCTCTCTCAACCCGCTTCCTCCTGAAGCAGAACTCCGCAAGATGCCCGTCTCTCTGACAGTACTCACAATGATAGGTGGGCTTCTTGGGATGTGGTTGAGGCTTGGGATGTTTGGGCTTGGTGGTGTTAGGTGTAGTCTTCTTGGGTTGAGAAGGTCCAGGAAGAGAGTCTAGAGAAGAGTGGAGGTGTTTGGGCTTAGGAACCCAGATAGGCTTCTTGGGTGGAGCTTTGGGTGGTTCATGGATCACTCCATCCTTGGGCTGACAAGCCTAGGAAGACTCAGTGGAGTGAGTCTTGGGGTATCTCTGCTCAGGAGTCATTTTACTCCACTCCACTGCCCGGCTAATGGCACTCTCAAAGTCAGCCTTGGTGTAGGTGTAACCTACCCCAAACCCATCCTATCTCTTGAACTGTTGGATCATCATGCCAAGCTGTGGCTCTCTGGCACTGATCCAACTCAGGATAGAACGGAGGTAAAAGTTCTCATTCTGAGAGTCTGCTAGCTCCTCTCTCAAGGAAGCTAGAACCTCCACCTGAGACAAGCAGGTCTCACACTCACTCTCTACTTGGACAGACTTTTCGGCTTTCAGCTTAATCAACTCCATTCTAAGAGACAGGCAGTTCTCACAGACAGTGGGTGGAACTGACAGTGTCTCAAGCTCTAGCCTAGTCTGGGCAAGCTCAGCTCTCAACCTCTCCAAATCACCCAAATGCTCATCACCCTTGGATTTCAGCTCAGCTAAGGCAGCTAGATGAGTTGGGCAATGAACACAGGGTGTGACGACAGTGGCTTGAGCATCTTTCAGCTCCAGCGGAGCGCTTTCAAGCTCAGTGGCCAAAGCGTCCCTCTCATCAACCCTTTCTGTGTACCTGGACTTCAGAGTCGACAGGTCACACAGAAGCACCTCACACTTCGGGCACTCACTGCTATCACCCAAGCAAGGGGAAGAAGATAGACTCTCAATTCTGCCGTTGGCTACGGCAAGCTCACTCTCTAACTCGTCTATCCTCTTCTTAGCCCCCCTAAGCAGTTTTTCCCGATATTTTAACTCCTGACGATTTCTCTCAAGTAAATCAACAATTTCTCGTTCATAGGATGATACCTTGTTGTCGTCGTCGTCAGAGTCGTCGGAGGAGCTCTTTTCTTCCTTATCCCCAAGAGCCATTGAGCAGAAGATCTTGCGGGATCTTCGGCACTGGTGTGAGCGGCTCTTCGGCTTGTCTCCGAAGGCCATGAAGCAGATGCCCACCGGATCGTCCTTGTCCTTCCCCTTCCTGATGGTGATCTCCTCATCGCTTGAGCTCGATGAAGAGGAAGAAGATGTGGACCGCTTGGAGTAGCTCTTCTCCATCTCAGCGAAGAAGGCCTTGTCGTGCTTCTTGTTCTCTCGTCGGTAGTCCTTCAGAGCCTTCTTGAAGAAACGAGTCTTCGGCTTGCCCTTGTTGAAGGATGGGCTCTCGTGCTTGCCGGAGTCATGGAAGCTGCCACCGGTGCCCTTCTTGTATCCATTGCGCTTGGGGCAGTCGGCGATGAAGTGTCCTGGATCACCACATTCAAAGCATCCGGATTTTGTGCCGTGTCTTTTGAACATTCTTTTGTCATAGACACGACGCACCCGGTTGTTAAACAGACACAAATCATCATCTCCCAAAGACTCAAGCTGGTCCTCAGTGATAGACATCAAAGAGAACCCAGCACAGCTCACAGCAGAGGGATCAACAGAAGGTGTAGCAAGGGCCAGGGATTTTGATCCAGAACCAGTGAGATTTGATCTCAAATGGATATCTACCTTAGTGGCCTTCAGCTTGCTAAATAACTCAGAAATGGTCAAGGTATCGTAAGAAGTGCTCTCAACGATAGAGGATACCTTGATCTCCCAGATCTTTGGGTCCAAGGTATGGAGAACCTTGAGCGCCTGCTCGTGATCTGAGACTAACTGAGCACCCTCAGCCTTGTTGTCCCGAAGCTTGATTATGATCGACTGAAAACGACCAAACAAAGCCTCAACAGATTCACCCGGCTTCTGTGTGAAATTCTCATATTCACGCCGGTAGGTCTGATAGAGCCGAGCCTTGACCTGTGCTGTCCCCTCATGGTGTGCCTTGAGGGTAGCCCAGATCTCTCTCGCAGTGGAGAGATGACTCACACGCTCAAACTAAGTGGGACCTAAACCAGAAAACAGAATGTTCACAGCCTTACTGTTGCTCAGATGCTGAGCAATGATACCAGTAGTACCATGCTCAGCGACTGGCAAAATGACGAACGTGGTGTGAACACAAATGTCCCATATGTCCGAGCCCTGGCTCATGAGATAGGCTCGCATGCGAGTCTTCCAATAATTATAGCCATAGGCTTCCAAGGACAGGACCTTGCTAGGAGACGTCATGGTCACTACTGGGGTTTAGAACCGGTTAAGGTATGGAAAAACCCTAACCTCGCTCTGATACCACTTGTAGGACCGAAAGTAGCGACCAGAGGGGGGGTGAATGGGCGCCTTAAAAATTCTTTCGAATATATGGCCTGTTCCCAACACCCAACGCACCTCGAAAGACTAAGCAACAGAAAATGAACAGATAGCCTAAGTTTAAAAGTATCTAGCCTAGAATCATATGATGTTAAGCAGAGAACTACCAAGGCAGTACAACTATGCAGATAAACAGAGTATGTCAGGCCAAAACTTCTCAATGAATTGATCTAAATATATATAAGTGAGATGAGAAGTTACTGTTCAGATTTGTCTCCTGTTCGGAACTCGGCGAAGCCTGCTTCGCCTATCGGAGTCTGCTTCGGAGAAGATTGTCGAAGCCTGCTTCGGAGGTTGGTTGCGAGGTCTGCCGAAAGCAGTTGTAAATGCCGAAGGTGTTTCGATCTAGCCTAGTTCGAAGTGGTAGATGACGAAGTATGCTTCGAAGCGAAGTAGACAAAGTCGGAGCCTGCTTCAAAGTATGTACTTCGAAGGCAAGGCTTCGAACACAGCTTCGAACCAAGTGCTTCGAAGTTAGACCTTCGAACAGAAAACTTTGAACGCAACACAAACGAACAACCTTCGAACAAAGAAGCGAAGCCTGTCACACGACAGAGAGACCAAACCGAAGGCTATACTCTACCTTCGAAAAGAGCAAGCTTCGAAAAGAGAAGCGAAGGCTGACACGCAGCAAAGAAATCAAAGCGAAGCCTAGCAGAACGACAAGCTTCGAAGCCAACTTCGAAACCTATCGAAGTGTGGACTTCGAACAGCTAGAGCCGGAGTACCTTCGCACTGTCATTCGAAGTATGCGATGCTGTCCGTTCAAAAAGTACTTCGAAGCTAGCAACATAGGACACAAAACCAAGTTCGAAGTTTGAACGAAGCCTTCGAAGATGTTAGATCGAAGCCTGCCTCACGGAGCTGAGGGGCTTCGAACAAAGAAGGATGGCTTCACCAGAAAACAGCCAGAAAAGTTGCTAGAGCCTGTCAGCTTCGATCAAAAAGCTGCGCAGTAGAAGGTAAAAAGCTGCCAGCGAGTACTGTAGCTATAGTAGCAGTACTACTTGCAACAGCAAGAACTAGTACTACTTCTCAAGAAGAACACACGCAACAGAGAAGCTTCCGAAGCCTCAAAAATCATGGGAAAACTTGCTGTGCAAATGTAATGAAGCCATTAAAACTCTGTACTTGCTGCACACGATTTGAGAATAGAACCTTCACTGCAATAATAAATGCAAGGCAACAAAAACAGGAGCAAAAACTCCCTGGCGGCGCAAGCAAGAACAGGAGAGGAGAGAGGCAAGGCAAGAGACAAAAAGTGACCAAAAAGAGTGGAATTGATTTCAGCCAAAAAGGGTGGTTCAAACCCTAGGGATTGGGGTCCTATTTATAGGCTCCCAACACTAGGAACATTCCACCTGCCCCTTAGGGTTTTTACAGACGCAAGAATAAAGGAAAAGACTCTACTGCCCTTAGGTATTTTTACAGACACGACTGATTGACTGTGGGCCTAGAGTTACAGATGACTTATCCAGAAGCTCAGCTTTCATAGCGACTACGACTTCTCTTCTGGACAGTCGGATACAAGATCGACGATTGTCAGTTTTGCGCCGAAACTGACAAAGCCTCCACCGACTTTGCACCAGGTACCCGGATTGGGCCGGCCCGACTTCGCAGCTCTCTCAGCCCGGCAATCGCTCACCGCCCATGTACCTGAGTCAACCCTGGTCAACAGCCCAGTGGGTCTTCTACTGCTTCTGGCCCATGCACCCGGATTGGGCCAGCCCGACTTCGCAGCCTCCTCTGCCCGACAGTCGCTCGCTGCCCGTGTACCTGAGTCACACGCGGCCCATGAAACAGCAGATCTCCTCTTTTCTTCTGTCCTCTTTGACTATCGTTGACAATGACTCATCACTTCTAGAGCCATGAGGCCCACGCTATTCAGCATGGCTCCTCACATTCACCCCCCCTCTGGTCGCTGTTTCCGGTCCAACAATATGCTTAGGCGCATATTAGATTTGACACGCGAAGCAAGGCTTCAGAGCGTGTTTGGATAGCGAAGCAAGGCTTCTGAGCTTGATTCTGTAATGAAAATGGATATTTGGTGTGGATTCACCGAACTTGTGATAAAGTGAGCCACCTTCGGCTCTGAGCCACCTTCGACTCTAGGTCACCTTCGACCCTGGGTCACCTTCGACTCTGGGATGCTTCGGGTACGGAACCCGGAATCCCTGGGATGCTTCGGGTACGGAACCCGGAATCCCTGGACGCATCGGGCCGGTGGCCTGGAGTCCCTGGATGCATCGGGCCATGGCCCGGAGTCCCTGTTACTGCTACGGGCCCGGAGGCGCTGTGTAGCCTTCGGGGGGATGCTCCGGATTTTGCAGGCGAAGCGAGGCTTCGGACTTTATAAAAGGCGAAGCAAGGCTTCGGGCTTTATAAAAGGTGAAGCAAGGCTTCGGGTTTTTGATAAGATGAAGCAAGGCTTCGAATTTTAAGGCGAAGCAGGGCTTCGAATTTAAGGCGAAGCAGGGCTTCGAATTTATATCAAGGTAACTGTAAAAATGTACATCGATGTGGTACTTCGGATAGCGTACATACCTCGTTGAGTGGCTGAAAGCTTGCCTCGTAGCCCCTTGGGCTTTGACGGCCTTCGACACACCAAGCGGAGCCCCTTGCTGAAGGGCGAGCTCCGAGATGCAAAGGATGGGAGAAGGCGAAGATGGCCTTCGAACTGCACCCGAAGCCCCTTGTCGAAGGGTGCGCGAAGCAAGAAAGCTTCGAAGCTCCCCCCTCAAGCGCACTTCGAGTTGTAGACAGTGGCAGAGAACTTAGCTTTTAGGACTAAGATCCCAACGGACGGCTCCAACTGTTGTAGCAATTGCGTTAGCTACAGCACAGGTTTTGTATGTGTGTATACGATGTGTAGAATGAACCTCGAAGGGTTCTCTCAGAGGGAGAAAGGATTTATACTGGTTCGGGCCTCCCCTGGGGGATAATAGCCCTACGTCCAGTTTGTGGTGGATTTGGCATGGTATGCCTCTGTGTGGAGAAGTGAACTCCAGGGTCTCATGGCCCCTAGAGAGTGTGCTCCAGGGTCTCATGGCCCCTGGCGTATATCTCCCTGTTACAAGGGCTTGGCCCTGCTTTTATAGGCACGCAGGCCAAAGGAAAAGACCGAGATGCCCTCTATGAGCCCTAGGCTCATAGGGGCAAATAGGGGAAAAGGAGCTAGCTATGGTACAAAAGTGCTTTACAGCTTTACAGACGTGTCAGGTCACGTCACATCTTGACCAGCTAGACGACAGACTATGGGCAGAGGGGCCCCTGGTACGACTTCCACACTATAGCGGGACATAAATATCTTATGGGTTCGGAGTAGGGCCGGAGCTCCGAATCCGGGGCTCCTAACCAGGGCTTCGAACTGGGCCTCTGAACTGGGGCCTCCGAACGGGGGCCTCTGAACTGGGGCCTCCGAACCAGGGCTCCAAACTGGGCCTTCGAACTGGGGCCTCTGAACTGGGGCCTCCTAACCAGGGCTCCGAACTGGGCCTCCGAACTGGGCCTCCGAACTGGGCCTCCGAACTGGGGCCTCTAAACTGGGGCCTCGGCTTTGAATCGGCAGGAGAGGGTCCGGAGACTAGCTCTGAGGAGCTCTGAAGGGAGCTCGAATGCTAACTCCGAATAGGGCTCGAAGGCTAACTCTGAAGAAGGCCTGGAGGCTGGCTTCGAAGTTAGCCTGAGACTTAGCTTCTGGCCGTCTTCAAGGAATCTTGAGGGCTTCGCTCTGGAGGGCTCCGAGGGACCTCGCTCCAGAGGGCTTCGACGGGGCTTGGGGGCTTCGCCCCGGCAGGCTCCGAAGGGTACCTTGGGACCTGGAAACAGCTTCTTTGGGAAGATACAGGCTTCGACAGTGCTGGGCTACGGGCTGAAGGCTGTCAGAGGCTGACGTCATTTGGCCCCTGTTCAAGGGAAACCTATTCCCCCAACATTAAGTCTAGGGTTAGTGATGCTGAATGTGAATCTTGCACTGTTGTCATGAGTGAGCTTGCTCAGTTGCGTTCTATGCATGCTCAAACTCTTTCTGAGCTTGAGACTGCACATAAGCAACTTTTGATGGTTGATTCTAGTTCTCATGATATAAATGAATGCATGAACTATTCTTTATTACGTGAGAGCATTGATTTACGTGATAATCATGTTCATGATTTAGAGGCTAGATTGGAGAGGGCCGGTAGTTCTAAGGATGCGCAACCTGTTTGTGACACTTGCATAACCCTTAAGGACCAGCTAGGCACTGTTAGAGAGCGAGCTGAGAACCTCATGACTGAAAATGAATACCTTCTTTTTGTGGTTAACAAATGCACTGAGGGAAAGGGTAGGATGGATTTGCTCTGGGTGAGAACAAAACTGTTTTTACCTCACCCACTACCTTAGAGAAAGAAAGAGCCTTGTTAGACACTCCATCAACCAAAAAGCCTACCCGAACTCCAAAGAAAACATCTCCTCCTACCAAGAAAATTCCTCCCAAGAAAACCACTCAGCAGAAGCCCAAGGAGCCAGTGAGAGTTGCTCCTATGACCCATGAGAGTGCCCCTAGGAGAGTTTTTCATTGTTCCTACTGTCAGCAGGTGGGTCATCTGGTTGGGTTCTATTTTCGTCGCATCAAGGATGAGCGACGCTCTCAGGCGATGAGTTTCCAGGACATGCATTACCCATCTTGGGGTATGCATGAGTCTGAGTTTTACTCACGTCCTATTTTCGAGGCTCCTCGTACTTCTCGGAGAGGTTTTGCTCCTCGTGGTGTTCACCATGTTCCATATGATGGTAGACCCCGTGTGAGTAGCTTTGTACCTCGTCAGAGTAGGAGACCTCGTCATGCTTTTAGATCACAGCATGTAGGTAGACCTCGCACTTTGCATCATTCTGATTATCCTATGCGTAGACAGTCTACTTTTACTGTGGCTACTACTCGTATTACTCAGTGCTGGATGCCTCATCATATTTTCACTCACCCCAGCACTGAGCGATCGAGATTTTCTTATCATGTGTAGGCTCTAGACCGAGGCTTGGAGGGCACGTGGATCATGGACTCTGGTTGTTCACGCCACATGACCGAAGATGCAGCATGGTTCTCCAGCCTCACCACAACCAAGCAAAGGAAACATATCACCTTAAGGAACAATCGAAGGAGTAGAGTGGAAGGTAAAGGTGTGGTAAGAATCAACTCGAATTTCACTCTCAAAGATGTTGCTTTGGTTGAAAACTTGGGATACAATTTGCTTTCTGTATCTCAATTGCTTGATGAGGGCTTCGAAGTACGATTCCATCGCGATACTTCGCAAGTACTCAATTCTGATGGCGTTGTGATCTGTAAGATCTTTAGAGTTGGGAGAGTTTTTGGAGCTGATTTTTCTGAGTCATCTGGTTATTCTCACTGTCTTGTTGCACATTCTACTTCTGAGCTTTGGAAGTGGCATAGGAGACTAGGGCATATGAGCTTTGAGTTGCTCGCTCGTCTGAGTGCCCTAGGTCTGATCTGAGGATTGCCCAAGCTCAAGTTTGAGAAGAATTTAGTTTGCGCTCCATGTCGACATGGAAAAATGATTGCCACTTTGCACTCGCCAGTCACCACAGTGATGACTGAACAACCCGGAGAACTTCTCCACATGGACACTGTAGGTCCTTCTCGGGTTAGTTCTTTAGGCGGGAAGTGATATGTGTTAGTCATTGTCGACGATTTCTCTCACTACTCTTGGGTCTTCTTTCTTGCCAGCAAGGATGAAGTGTTTTCACACTTTCGGAGCTTGGCTTTGAGACTTTTCACTGAACTCCCTAGTGCATTGAAATTCATTCGAAGTGATAATGGAACTGAGTTCAAGAACAGTCTCTTTGTTGACTTTTGCAAGGAGCATGGCATAGAACATCAATTCTCTACTCCGCGGGTTCCTCAACAGAACGGTGTTGTTGAGAGAAAGAACCGCACTTTGGTTGAGATGGCTAGGACGATGCTTGATGATCACAGGACTCCTAGGAAATTTTGGGCTGAGGCCATGAAAACTGCTTGTTACATCTCAAACCGAATCTTCTTGCGCTCAATTTTGAACTTAACATCTTATGAGCTACGTTTTGGGAGACAGCCCAAGGTTACTCATCTTCGAGTTTTTGGCTGTCGTTGCTTTATCCTAAAACATGGTAATTTGGACAAATTTGAGTCACGCTCTTCTAACAGGATCTTTTTGGGTTACACTACACATGGTCATTCTTATCGTGTTTATAATTTGGAAACTAACACTGTCATCGAGTCATGTGATGTGACTTTTGATGAATCATCCCCCTCTGTTAGTTCTACCTTTGAACAGGCAAATGAACACGACATGGAACAAACCATCTTCGAAGAAGAAGATCCCGGAGATTTGGAGGACGAACCCCTACTTCCCTCGACATCAACCCCCGAAGCCGACCCCGCTTCAACCACTTCGGCACAAGGTCCCGAAGCAACTACCTCGACATCGGTCATCTCAGATTTTGTGGATGGTTTCCACTTTGTAGGATTTTGGGTTAGATTATAAGAGTGTTCCACTTTTCTATGATAACACTAGTGCTATTTGTATTGCAAACAACCCGGTTCAGCATTCCAGAACCAAACACATTGATGTGCGATATTATTTTCTTAGAGATCATAATGACAAGGGTGATATTGAGCTTCAATATGTTGATACCTAACACCAGCTAGCCGATATTTTCACAAAACCCCTCGATGCTTCTCGTTTTGCCTACTTGCGTGGGGAACTTGGTGTTTGTCAACTCTACTTAATATGTCTGAAACATTTTGTGCATGATTTTTCTTTTCAAAATCAAATCATGATCACTGCTTAGTCTTGAATCTAGCATGTTTAGGCAGGACTGCTTTAGCTATCTTTTATCTGCTTGATAGCAAGACTCCTTTTCCCTGGATGCTAACCATTGCAACTTAAAAAATTGTATTCATGGATATTCATCAAAGTGATAAAAATTTGTTCACTTAATTAAAAATTCAAAAATCCATGATTTGCATGATACGAGCGAAAAAGATCCAGATGGGTTTGTTTGTCGCACTACTCTATTTTAGACTGCTTACCTTTGCACATTGGTCTGAACTGGGATAGTGTAGTGTATGCCAAAATCACCGCCTTAAGCTTCTGATGGTTTTCATGCCTAGGCTTGGCTTGATTGGAAAATATAAGGTAGACAAACAAATAACCCCTGGCATTATGAAAAGAACAGCAAATTCATTGATCATCAAGTTTGCTTTTAATGCTCCACTTGAACTGGACTTGTCTGTCTAGAGTAGAAATTGACTAGCTTTGTGCAGTCCCTGCTTTTACTTGTCTAGTTGCCTTGATTGAGTGGTGATGCTTTTATTTCAAAATGATAAAATCACATGCTGTCATCATGTTTTTTAGAATGTTAAAATGAGCTGAGCACATGAAAATTGGTATTAAAGTTGGCATATTTTTGCTTTATATGTCTTTGCAATTCTTCTCATTTCGAGGCTGTGCATCTTTTACATGCTCCTTGATGCTTGCATTGCCAAAGGGGGAGAAATTTTTGAGTTCTCTGCAGCAAGGGGGTAAAATAACTAAGGGGGAGTTTTATCTTGCAAAGGGAAGATTTGCCGAAGGGGCTTTTACTCTTTTGAAAAAGGGGGAGGAAAATACTTTTGTCGAGTGACATGATTTGACTCATTTTTGAGTTTTTATAATCACTTGTGTGCTGAAATTTTTCAAATTTTCTTGAACTTGAATTTGGTTGTCAATGCACTCATCAAGGGGGAGATTGAGAAACCAAGGGTTGGTTTCGGAGTCTGTGATGAGTGATTGACAGATTTTATCCTCTGATTCGAAGGGGTCCCTCCGAAGGGGTTCGGAGTTTGTTTCACCAAAGGGTTCGGTGGGTCTGTTTGCTGTAGCTGTTGCAGCGGAGCGTGCCTATCGGAGGGGTCCGACAGTACACGATGATTTGGTCGTACCGAAGGTCTCGGTACTTTGGGCGGTACACCGGAGTGTGTATCGGAGGTTGCTTACCCGGAGAGGTCTCTAGGGTACTGGATACACTTGTCTGTTTGTCTGTGGTGCGCAGGTGACTTCGGAGGCGACAGACGGTTCGTAGCAAGTGAACCTGGCTCAAGCGGGAGACTTGATGCCAGGGGAGCAGGGAGCTCCGTCACGAAGGCTGCGAAGGGCTCGAGGTCGGACCTCGGGTCGAGGTGTGCTAGGAGAAGGCAATAAGTGTGGAGCATGGCTCCGGGTGAAGGTACCCCGA
Organism: Zizania palustris; assembly: GCA_019279435.1. NCBI lineage: Eukaryota > Viridiplantae > Streptophyta > Magnoliopsida > Poales > Poaceae > Zizania > Zizania palustris. The sequence goes on from JAAALK010000286.1 coordinate 9,565,581, forward strand.
GACGAAGTCCATGGAGGCGAGGCACTTCGAAGGGTACTCCGAATGGAGTGACTTCGGAGTATGGTGGACCAAGTCCTCAGCAATGAGGCAGGGCTTTCGAAGTGTGCTCCGGAGGGAGGCACTCGAAGGTATACCCGACGAAGGTCTCATAAGTCGAGGTGCATCGAAGGCATCGTCCGGGTGAGGATCATCGAGGAGTGTGCTCGGGGAGAGACACTGCGACAAAGTGCTCATGGAATGCTTCATGCGGAGGCCTTGGACGAAGGAGGGACTTCGAAGGGTGGTACTCCGAAGGTGGGGCTTCGGAGTGAGGCTGGCTCTGGAGTGAGGCTGGCTCCGGAGTGAGGCTAACTTGTGGTACTTCAGCCATGCATGGCTTTGATACACAGACTGACGGAGTTTGAGCTGGGAGAAGCTGCGAAGCCGTGGTGGTCCACTCCGAAGGTGTTAGTGAGAAGGCCCAAGGGCTTTGACGTCTTCGGCTCAAAACCGTCTCTGTATCGAAGGCTAACTTCGGTGAAGCGAAGGACGTCAGGCTCAAGGCTTCTCACCGAAGCTACCGCACCCCTCGCGTGTGAAGGGGGGCTTCAGAAGGGTCCAAAACTGCAAAGGTTGACCGCATCTGCTCTGCAAAAGCTGGTGTTGTCCCCTCTGTGAAGTCCTTGGTGAAGTCTGTTCAGTGTGCGTTTATACCTTCGAAGTACGAAGCCCAGCACCAGTTGCTGTTGCTAAGTATTTGGTCGAAATCTGTAGAGGGAAGTCTGCTCTTGCGAAGGGTGAAGTGTGAAGCCTGCTCGAAGGCACCCAGTGCGCTGAGCCTGCACTAACTTAGCAGAGCTGATCGAAGTCCTCATAGGGAAATCCGCTCTTGCGAAGGGTGAAGTGTGAAGCCTGCTCGAAGGCACCCTGTGGGTGGAGCCTGCACTGACTTAGCAGAGCTGAATTTTTGGGGTTGTGGGTGGAGCGAAGTCTTCTTGACTTCAAACTTTTGCTCCTTGTGAAGCCTATTTTCGGAGCTGAAAAATACCTCCGAACCAGAACTTCGAAGGGTGTGTTCGAAGCCTGTTCCGCAGAAGACAGAATTAAAACAGAAGGCTATTTTTAGTCTGAAATTTTAAAAGCTCCCATTCACCCCCCTCTGGTCGCCGTTTCCGGTCCAACAGAACCCCTTTATCTGTGACTTCGTATGAGCGAAGTGCTTGAAGAATTGTCATAGAGTTTCTCTAGGTTGCTGCTTCACCTGAAAAAGACTCCCTGTAGAAATAGGGGGCACGAAGGTCCCTTGAAAATTGCTCACGAATTTTTTCCTCAACTATTCCTAGGACTTAGTTGATCCTGGTTTTAAGGACTAGAACCAGACTTAGTTGATCCTAGTTTTAAGGACTAGAACCAATACAGATCCACCCCTTCAAGCGCAAGGGGGAAACACTTGGCCATCGTGTCTCGAACCCCTTCGCTGGCTTCAATTGCAAGAGCATAAGAGCGGGAGAATTCTCCGGGGTCTTCCTCTCCGGAGTACTTGCACAGCTTTGAAGTCCTGAATTTGGGATCGAAGCACACCTTTTGCAAGTCTGGGTGTAGTGGAGACTCATCGTCGAAGGAAGCATTCTTGGTGATTCTTTGGACCTCATACGCTTTGGGATAGTAAATAGGGTCATCATCTTGAGGCACATCCGGGATGACAGTGCTAGCGTGAGGGCGAAGCCTATCGGTAGCTTCCTGCCTCCATCTTTCTACCTTGGCCTAAAGCCGAAAAATACTGAAAAATGGTATTTTTAGTCGAAAATGTGTCAAACCTGGCAAAGGCTGGTCTGACTGGCTATAGTAGGCCGGTCCAACTGGCCAGGTCCGGTCAGACTTGACCCATGGGCTCGGTCAGACCGGCCAGGGTTCAGAATATGAATCCGAGGAGGATTCGAGCTATTTTTACCCAAATCTTATCCTAACAGAGTTTTGGCCGAATCTTACTCTATCTCTAGCAAGGGATAACTAGCCCACCCTCCTATAAATATTAGGGACAAGGCTGATTCAAGGCCCTTCTCCAATCTCGAAAATCCAAAGCCCTAGCTTTGAATCGCAACTACTTTTCTTTATTTTCTGCATCTTCGTGGGTTTGCTTGGATGATGAGGACATCACTTCACATGATACACACATGCATCAGGATGATACACACATGCACCATCAATCTACAATTCAATTACAGGGACCAATCACACGCACCCATGCCCGTCGCTTGAACCATGAGGTTAATTCTTTCCTTAGCAACTATGTTAATATTTGTTTGGATGGGATGCTACTGAATACTAGTGATATTTTGTTGCTTAGGAACATGGGAGATGGAATAGGAGAGTTGGAGTTGAAGACGGAGTCGCACGGATGATTTGAAGTCAAGAATTCGCTGGTTCGGACTACATCATCCACCATGCACCAAAATGGGCGTAATTTCCTCATACGAAGTCCGATTGGCGCGTTCTTGGACTTTTTGGAAAGCTGAGGAGAAGACGGATCTTTTGCCATTGGTTTCGCCTCATTTGGAGTCTCGAGTCGTCCTGTGTGTTTGAAACAGTCCTGCATGACAGAATTGAGCCGAGTTGGACCTTGTACTGAGTTGGAGGCTGTGTTGGCCCATAGTCCGAGTCTGTACGCCTTCTACAGGCTGCCCACGCCTTATATACTCACGCCAGCTGCCTTTAGGGTTAGGTTTTGCTTTGTTTGCATCTACACTTGTGTGTTTAGATCCCGCTCCTGCACCGGACCGATTGGCTGCTGCATCAGCGCTTGTGAAACCTCTCCTCTTCATAGTTTATCTGTGATTTGGCATTCGACTTGTGTTCTTCCTGTTCTTGCTTGTGTTCTTAGGTTCGCTTGCAGGAAATAGCCTTCGTGGCGAGGTCAATCGCGCCCTGCGTGGTTGATAACCAAAGGAGACGGTGGTGTAGCGATTGCAAAGTTTTGATCCGCCGGACCGGAGCCTTGGATCATCAACGTCGAGATTCTCCACCAACCCAAGTTATCCTTACCTAGCGGAAGATCAGAACCAATCCCCCCATTAGAAGCCCTCCGTCTGCCGCGTACGTAATCATGGTAACCCTTGCTGGTTCGCTTGTGAACCTCCCGTTAATCCACGTAATTCTTTGCTATCCCTTTTTATCGGTTTTATTGCCATACTCGGTAATTCGGCCCTCTAGCCGAATTGTGTTTGATCCCTTATTATCTTTGCAGAATAATTGTGTTGGACCGGAAACAGTGACCAGAGGGGGCTGAATGAGAGCTTTTAAAATTTCAGGCTAAAAACAGACTTCTATTTTAGTTATGTCTTCTGTGGAATAGGCTCTGAACACGCCCTGTGAAGTTCTGGTTTGGAGGTATTTCACAGCTCCGAAACCAGGCTTCACAAGGAGCAAAAGTTCGAAGTCAAGAATACTTCGCTCCACCCACAACACCAAAAACTCAACTCTGCTAAGTCAGTGCAGGCTCTGCACACTGGGTTCCTTCGAGCAGACTTCGCACATCACCCTTCGTAAGAGTTGACTTCCCTTTGAGGACTTCGACGAAATACTCTGCACTAGCAACTGGTACAAGACATTGTATTTCGGAGGTCTGAACGCACACTGAACACACTACGCAGAGGACTCCGATAGGGAAGAAAACAGGCTTCGATTTAAGCCATGAATAGTGCTTCACTAGTAATCAGATAGGACTAGCCTCTAGTTTACACAGAGCGAACGAACACTGAAAAACACACTACACACACTGATCTCTAGCACACTTCTTCAAAAACCACCTCAATCAACACACCCAAACTAGGAAGAAGTGGAGCACAGCAAAATCAAAACAATCATTGTAGAATAAGCATACAAGTTCAAGCAGAAAATAAACACAGAATCAAAGTTTCATTTCTTGAACAGGGAACACAAAATAAACTCACAGACTGAATACAAGAGATCGTGGCTACTACAGGAGTTCAAAAATGGCTGCTCAAAGTGTTACCGTTGCCTAGCTAGCCTCCACTATTTATAGGCACTATTCAGCCCTGTGAATAGACTACTTTACCCCTAGGATTTACACTATTTTTGTCTCATCAGAACAGGGGGTACAGAGGGTAGTCTACTTTATTTGGAGGCTTCTTTTGTCAACTTCACACAGGAGACAACATCAGCTTTTGCAGTGCAGACATGATCAACCTTTGCATTTTTGGATTCTTCTGAAGCCCCCCCTTCGCACGCAATGGGTGCGGTAGCTTCGGTGAGAAGTCTTGAGCCTGATGGCATTCGCTTCACCGAACTCAGCCTTCGATACAGTGACGGTTTTGAGCCGAAGCCGTCAAAGCCCATGAGCCTTCACGCCATCACCTCCGAAGTGGACCACCATGGCCTCACAGCTACTCCCAGCTCAAACTCCGTTAGCCCATGTACTGAAGCCATGCATGGCTGAAGTACCTCAAGTCAGCCACACTCTGAAGCCCCACCTTCGGAGTACCAACCTTCGAAGTCTCTCCTTCGTCCAAGGCCTCCGCATGAAGTATTCCATGAGCACTTCGTCGCAGTGTCTCTCCCCGAGCACACTCCTCGACGAACCTCACCCGGACCATGCCTTCGATGCACCACGACTTCTGAGACCTCCGTCGGGTAAACCTTCGAGTGCCTCCATCCGGAGCACACTTCGAACACCATGCCTCATTGTTGAGGACTTTGTACGCCATACTCCGAAGTCACTCCATTCGAAGTACCCTTCGAAGTGCCTCGCCTCCGAGTACTTCGTCTCGGGGTACCTTCAGCCGGAGCCACGCTCTATACCCTCTGCCTTCGCCTAGTGCACCTTGACCTGAGAACCAACCTCGACCCCTTGAAGGACCGAAAGTAGCGACTAGAGGGGGGCGAATGGGCGCCTAAAAATTTCTTGCTAAACTATGACTTAATCTCAACATCCAAACGAACTTAACCAGACAAATAATATTAGCAAAGCAAATTACTGGAACTAAAGTTTTCTAACCTAGAAATAACTGGTGTCTTAATTGAAATGATATTAAAGATAAACTAAAATAAAACTACTGTAGTAAACAAAAGCACCTAGATAAATCACGAACTATTTATATTTCAGTCTAGAAATAAAATAGTAATCAAATGAATAAAACATGGATCATTAAAAATTAATTCAGAAATAAACCGAAAATATTGCACGTAAAAACTAGAATAAAAATATTACTGTAACTAATAATTAATAAATTTATTATTAAGAGCAAGGTAAAAACACTTAAATAAATAATATGATATGACTAAAAATTAAACAGATAAAAATATTAACTATGAAATTATTATTTTCAAGCTAATTAAAAATAGATAACTAACAGGTTTAATCTATCTAAAATTTAGGAGATAAAAAACAAACCTGCATCTTGTCGTTGACGTCACCGTGCGCAAAGGATCCGGCCGAACTCCTGCTGCTTTCGTGTGAGGCGTCAGCCGTGCAAAGCAGTCTCCACCGTGTGCAATTCAACGTCGTTGGGCCCACATCGGCTGTCGTGCCCTTTTTCCTGCCATGGAGAGTTGTGGCCAAATGTTGCAGCAAAAAGCTTCTCTGCTGCATTGTTTCTCGTGCGTCACGCCTGTGTCGAAAGCTGCGACCGTGTGAGCGCTGAAAAAATCCGCCATGGGAGAACTGCGTCCGTCACCGTGAAACACCTCATCGTGGGCCCCGCCTGACGCGGCCTGTGCTGCTAGCTGCCTACTGCTTTGCGCCAGGAGGAAAAAAGGCTTGAGCCATGTCGCCGTGCTGCATGCAACTTTGATCTGCGCATGCGCATGCAGACGCAGTGGGGCCCACTACTGCAGCAAGAGCTGCGCCCACACGTGCTAGCGCGCCTCTACTGCCAGGCTACTGCTTGCAGCGTAGTCTGTAGTTGCATTAGTTTTCCACACACACCATGATGACCAGCCGTGTGGAAGAACGCGATGATGCCGACAAACAATTGTGGAGGAAGACAAAATTTTTTTGTAGATTGAAAAAATACCGTGCGTGGACTATAGATTGAAAACTGAAGAAACAGTCATCCTATCCCTAGGGGGTAGGGGCCTATTTATATGCGACTCCTATTACATGAAAAAGACATATTCTGGACCTAAAAAACAAAATAATCATAGGTTGTCAGTTTTGCGCCGAAACTGACAAAGCGTCCACCGTCTTCGCACCGGGTACCCGGATTGAGCCGACCTGACCCCGCAGCTTCCTCAGCCCGGCAATCGCTCGCCGCCCGTGAACTTGAGTCAAACCCAGTCAATAGACTAGTGGATCCTCTGCCGCTCCTAGCCCATGTACTCGGATTGGGCCAGCCCGACTCCGCGGCTCCTCTGCCCGGCTGTTGCTCGCTGCACGTGTACCTGAGTCACACGCGCCGCAGGCACAGCAGATCTTCATGTCTCTTTCTTTGACTTCCGTTGACAATCACTCATCACACTTGGAGTATAAAACCCATGTTCTTCAACATGGTTTCTCAATCTCCCCCTTGATGGGTGCATTGTCAAAACCCTCTTCAGCACTTCTTCAGTACCTGCAAAAAGTTTAACCCTAATGACCAAAAGCCAAACAAAAGCAAGAAAACAGTCATTATGGTTAATCAAAAATAAAGACTCAAAAACAAGTGCAATCTCAGAACTACCAACAAGGATAATAGAGTAAAGGCAAAAGACACAAATACTCCCCCTGAAATAAATCCCAGAGAAAGCTAAAAAAGTTCCCTAAACTCCAAAATTTCTCCCCCTTGTTGACAATTGGACTCATCAAGTGAGACTAAATGCACTCTAAAAAACAGACACAAAACTCCCCCTGAAATGCAGCTTCCCCTCAAAATTTGCTATGAATGCAGATGGGGTGCAGGTGGAGTGTAAAAGCATGCTTCTTAGATACGATTAGCTACAATTACAACATCTAACAGGTATAGCAAAATATATACTATCTAAGATACATGACATGATCAGTGCAACAGATGATATCTAAAGAGAGTTATTAGCACACATTTTTCAATTTTTGCAAACAAAAGCATCACCACATTTTCTAGTTGACAAGCAAAGTAAAGCATGAGATGCAAAGGTAACTAATATGTACCAAGATAAGCATTGTCCATAGCAAAGTGCTTCAGCAAACTTGTCATCTTTTTAAATTTTTCAGACCTTTTCTTTTTCCTTTTTATTATTATTTTTTTTTCATTTCTACCAGGGGTTATTTGCATGTCAAACCTTATGCTAACCGACCAAGTCAAGCCTAGGCCAGAACTAGACCATCAGAAGCTTAAGACATTGGTCTTGGCATACATTACACCATCCTAGTTCATACCAAAGTGCTATGGTAAGTAGTCCAAAACAATGCAATGCGACAAAGCAAACCCACCAGGATCTTTTCTAATAATCATAAAAGTGCATGAATTTTCCATTTTTCTGAATTTTTATCATTTTTATAAAACATTTTTCATATTTTAAAGCAAATAGATGTCCAAGTTGCATATCTGCATTTAAGTAAGGATCTAGCTACTAGGCATGTAAAAGATAGCGAAAGCATTCAGCCTACACATGCTAGTTACCAGAAGCAATGGTGATCATTTTTCAATTTTAAATCATAAAAGCCATGCATATGACAAATATCAGATATATCAAGTGAACTGAAACAGAACATGATCATCGACAAGTAATCAAAAACATATACTAGCTAGAGTAAGTAAAGCAGATTAATCATATAACAGAAGCAAGCTCAAAATGTGATCGATGATTATGCATGATATGAACGCACACAAAAAGACTCAAAAAATAAACAAGAAAGAAAAAACTGACTCAGGTTATTTTCCTTATCATTGTCCGTCACCACATTCACCTGGTTTTCGGCACTCCCGCCGAACTCCATCCAGACATGGGCTCAATTGGAGCAAAGATTTCGTGATTATTTCTACACAGGCGAGACCGAAATTAGGCTATCGCACCTCACGGCGGTTAGACAAAAAACTGGCGAGGGTGTTTTTGAGTATGTCAAGCGCTTTAGAGACACCAGGAATAAATGTTTTAGTCTAAATGTATCGGAGAGAGACCTAGCAGATCTAGCATTCAATGGCCTACGGGCAGATATAAAATAACGTATGGATAATCAAAACCTCTTGGATGTTAGCCAAGTCTTGCAACAAGCTCTGGTCCAGAAGGCCGGGCCAAAGATAGAAAATTTATTAAAACTTTTAATAAGCCAAGGGCTGAAATCCACACTATGGAGCACTCTAACGAGGAAGGGTCCGAAGAGGAAGAAGATCCGGCCGATACGTACATGGCCGAATGGACTTGGAGCGCGAAGTCTAAACCCGTCACCTGCTCCAAATTGCGGTCATCTTCCTCTAAGAGTTGTCCTAACAAAGTTAGATATTCGTTCGATGTGACTAAGTGCGATAAAATATTCGATTTTCTACTTAAAAATCAGCTTCCGCGACTGCCAAAAGGGCAAGTCATGCCATCCGCCGACGAATTAAAAAAAAGTCCCTACTGAAAGTGGCATGATTCACATTCTCACTACACTAACAATTGCAATGTTTTTCATCGGTAGGTACAATCGGCCATAGAGGAAGGACGATTAGAAATAGAAGCAAATCCAAAGATGAAATTAGATAGAGACCCCTTTCCCATAAACAATGTTGAGCTCGAGGGAAAGAAGGTGTTGATTCGGCCAGAGCAGGCCGAGTCAGCTAAATGGAAAGAGGTTGTCATAGGAGACACTCGCACGCCCACACTTGTACCAAAGAATCCGGAGGTAGGAGTGTGGAAAGAAAATATTAAGCCATCATCTTCGGCTAGGCACCGCAGAAGGCTAAAGGTGACATACAAGATGCTTTTGGTCAAGCACCAACGAAGGTCCGAGAGGAGAGGCGTTCGCCCACGGGATCTAGGACGGTCAAACCTCCTGTTGATAGAAAAAATGGCATTAATGGCTAGATTGTCAAAATATCAAGTTTTGGTGATTTGGGCCAAAAGTACACATGTCCAGGGTCTGTCCGAAGCCCTATAGGGCCGAAGCCCATTGAGCTATGGGCTCCGAAAGCCTCTAGCCAGCCCACAGGCTTTGGCCAGGAAGCCTTCAAAGGGCCACGTTGTCGAAGCTTCGGAAGCCTTCGGAGGCCCACGCTGCCAAAGCTTCGGCCCGAGGAGCAGGCCTCGACGGGCCTGGCCGAAGCCCACCTCGGCAGAGATAGAGTTGGACGTGTTTCCAGCTCAATCTCTATCTCTATCTGGCCGGATTAATAGCAGATTAGATAAGGAGTTAACATCCTATAAATAGAGAGGCATGGCTGGCGTGGAGAACCCCCCCAACTCAAACTAAACCAAAGCCCATGCTTTGATCGTATTTACTTTACCTTTATTTTCCTGTACCTCTTCGTGGGTTTGCCTGGAAGCCCTCCGTCGGCAACTACAGAACAGTGGTAATCCTTGTTACTTCGCTTGTGAATTATCCGTTAATCTACATAATATATTGTTATCGCCTTATTACTTCGCCTGTGAAGTATCCGCTAATCTGCGTAATAGATTGCTACCTTCGCTAATAGTGCAACACTTAGCAAAATTCGGTCCTCAGGTCGAATTGGTACTTCGCATCGTCTCTGTTGCAGGTTCGCACGTTCGGAGCCCCTTCGCCGGAGGTGTCTGGAGCTGAGAGACTGGTTCCGGAGGTCCCCAGGACACCCTTCGACAAGACCGCAGGCTTCGGCAACAGGCTTCGCCAGCATACTTCGTCGCAACAGGTTTCGCCACAACCATACTCCGCACTAGACGAAGTTGCACTCGCGCGTGACCGACGTGTCATTGTCTCATAGATTGTTGTATCGGAGATATTACACCGAACCCCGCTGTTCGGAGGTGATCATCGCGTCTAGATCCGTTTGGAGTCCACCTTCGGCCGGATCAATCCGAACGCTGAAGCACCCTTTGGTGGAGCACTTTGCACCAGACGCCGAAGATATCCCCGTAGAAGACTGAGCAGAGATCGAGGCAAAGTTAAAGGCACTCCAAGACATGATGCTTGGGGCTACATCAAGACACGCGCAGGCTTCGTCAAGCATGACATCATCACCCCCGACCTCGCTCAGGTCCAGGTAACACCTGTATCGCCTCGTTTATCTTCTTTAGAAATTGAGCAAAAAATAGCCGCATCAGTAGATCAAGCCATTAGCGCTTCGCTAGCCAACCGTTTAGATTCGGCAGTCAGCTCCCAAGTAGAGGCAACTCTTAGAAGGTTCGGCTTCACTGAGGCTGTACCCCCAGTTCCTATTGCTAGTGCACCTCTGACAAACCACGCATACAGTAGGACTAACGACAGCACTGGCACAATCATATCTCCGGCTTCACCACTTATGGCCGAACCAATCATTACACCTACGGTCAAAGTAATACTACATACCATCCACCGCCACCTGCGCCAATACCCACACTACCCGCACCACACGCGCAGACGCCTAGACACGAGCACGTTGTACAAGTAGCATGTAGGGAAGAAGCACATGGCCGACACGCCAACATCCACCACGTGTCGCGCCCCCACATGAGAGGCGCATGCAAGAAACATACCAAGATGATATAGAGGAGCGGGTACGCGCACTATTTAGAGAGTGTGCTGGCTTCGTGCCCAAGGGACGGGTTAGGGTTTACCGTAAGCCCTACCCCGACCATCTTGATAAGGTACCCTACCCCCGCGGCTATAGGATCCCTGAATTCACTAAGTTCGATGGCGAGGGTAGCAAGACCACACTAGAGCATGTTAGTCAATTTTTGGCACAATGTGGAGAGGTTAGCGGTATAGATGCTCTAAAGGTTAGACTATTTTCTCTCTCGCTATCTGGCACAGCTTTCACTTGGTTTTCGGCGCTCCCGTCGAACTCCATCCACACGTGGGACGATTTAGAGTAGAAATTCCATGATTATTTTTATACAGGCAAAACATAACTTAGGCTTTCACATTTAACATCGGTTAAGCAGAAATCTAGTGAGAGCGCCTCTGAGTACATCAAGCATTTCAGGGATACTAGAAACTGATGTTTTAGCCTTAATATTTTAGAAAGGGACTTGGCGGAATTAGCTTTTAACGGGTTGCGTTCCGAAATTAAAGAAAGGTTAGATAACCAAAACTTTTTAGAAGTTAGCCAAGTTCTACAGCCGGCTCTGGTCCAAGAAGGCAGAGCCAAAGATAAGAAATTTGTTAAGACATTTAGTAAGCCTAGGGCCAAGATCCACATCATGGAACGCTCTGATGAGGAGGAGTCAGAGGAGGAGGATTCGGCCGACATGTATGCGGCCGAATGGGTTTGGAACACCAAAAATAAACTTGTCACTTGCTCCGAGTTACGACCATCCCCCACAAAGAATAGACTTAGTGAGCTCAAGTACTCGTTTGATATAACTAAATGTGATAAAATATTTGATTTTATCTTAAAAAGTCAGCTTCTCAGGTTACCTAAGGGTTAAGTCATCCCACCTACCGATGAGTTAAAGAAGCATCCATACTTTAAGTGACATGATTCACATTCGCATAATACTAATGATTGTAATGTTTTTCGATGGCAGATACAATCGGCCATAGAAGAAGGATGATTTAAGATAGACCATGATCCAAAGATGAAGCTGGATAAAGATCCTTTTCCAGTCAACGCCGTCGACCTCGGCAAAAAGAAGGTGTTGATTCGGCCAGAACAGGCCAAGTCAGCCAAAGGAAAGGAGGTAATTATTGGAGAGCTGCGCACTCGCACACTCGTGCCAAAGAAACCCGAGGTAGGAGTATGGAAACAGAACATTGATACCTCTTCGGCTAAGGCTCACAAGAAGCCGAAGGTAACTGTTGGCGCAAATGTTACGCCAACAGGTTCTCTAAGATCAAGAACGGACAAACAAGGAGTTTGCGTTTTAGGACTACCTCTAGCCTCCGAATTGGATAATAACTCGAGTGGTCCGAATGAGTGTAATGAATAACTTGTTCTGGCCCCCTTTTATAGGGTACAAATGGGGGTATTTATAGGTGAAAAGGCATAAGGAAAAGACCTATTTACCCCTAGATTACAACCGACATAGTGGAAACTATTCGGTACCATAAACAAGGTTATAAAAGGTAAAATACTACAAGGTAGATGGATAAGCTGGACATCCCATCAATCTTGTCCTTCGGCTTCGGGGCCTCTATCTTCTATTCGGAGGGTTCACCAAGGCTTCGCATCGCTGCACCCTTTGGCGTGGTGACTCACCCTTCGAACCACTGCTCACTAGCTTCGGAGTTTTCTTCAGCCTTTGAAGGGTTAATCTTTAAGCCCTGGAAATGGAGTAATTTCCCCCAACAGTAGCCCCTCGAATACGCCTCTCTGTGGTTAACCTGTTTAGAAGGAAGGTAGTATACGTAAGGAACATTTCTATTTTTTGAGGCTTAAAGAGGATTTGGGCATGTTGCGACTTAGCTGAGGACTTCGAGCCCAACGCGTTCGAACCTCCCCCTTCATGTTCTTGATGCAATGGGAACGCACGTTGGGAAGGGAACGGTCTCGGAGTGCAAACGTCGTGGAGCGCTGTTTGATTGTAGCCGTTACAGGGCAAGTAGCCGTTACACTCTGCAAAAAGGTAACAGTTGATTTTTACGGCGGTTGCTCGCCGTTCCAATTGCCGGACCCACTTGTCGGCGACAGAAGCCGAACCTGCAGTGTGAAACCAATCGAAGAGTAGCACTGGACGTGCGGTTATAAAAGGGAAAGACAGGGATTAACCGAGATTTTTTACCGCATCCATTATTCGCGATTCACTTTCCCCCAGCCTCCCAACCTCTTGAGCACTCAAGCGCAATGGCGAGAACTAGCCACACCACTCCGGAAGCAGCCAACACCCTAGTGCAGAGGCAAGCGTGGGCTGCCTCGGCAGCGGCGGCAATGGCGGGGACTTCGAGTAGCGCTTGGCCCAAGAATCCTCGGGCGCTCCGTCCGCCTTCCAAGTAGAAGATCGCCCAAAGCTTCCTCATCGGTCAATCCGTGAGCACCGCCGAATCTATTGAAGAAGCCATGGACGGAAAGCTGGGCGCTAGACTGAGGACTCGGGTCCCCGGGCCAGAATCAACTCCGAGGCCGCGAAGCGGGGAGGTGGTGGTCTTCGAAGCGTTCTTCGAAGCAGGCTTGGGGCTGCCAGCCGTGGACTTCTTGGTGGAGGTACTGGACTTGTTCCACATAACTCTGCCTCAGCTGTCTCCCAACGCCATCGCGCGCTTAGCCATCTTCGAATGGGCGCTCCGGGCAGAGGGATGCGAAGGGCGCTCCGAGATCTTTGCCGCGACCCACGAAGCTATATGCCAACCGAAGCCACAAGATGGGCCTAGGGACTCCAAGGTGACCATAGCCTTCGGCAGCGTCAATTTCCAGCTACGGAGGGAGCATGCCCTTCATTTCCCTGCAAAGGCCATAAATGACAGGTGGTATACAAACTGGATACTTCGGTGGTTTTACGCTGAGGTCAGAGAGGACTCCCCCTCGCTGGTCCTCTCCAGGAGATCTGGTTCCGAAAGGAGGCGGACATCTCTCCGAACCCTAGCTTGCTCTTGACGAGGCTAGGGCTGCTTACTTCGGTGGCTCGCCGCATGAGTATGTGCGATCTGGCCGAAGAGTTCATCGCCCTTCGGATCCCTCCCCTCGGAGCTAACTGGCCGATCGTGTTTCCACAGGCCTCAGAGGGGGATCTCCGAAACTTAGGTAAGACTATTCCCTGCAGCATCATATTAGATGAAGGAAACAATTATATTCATAATTTTATACCTTTTTCTTTCAGCGGTGCCTCTGGCATTGGCTCCGGAGGACATAGTTCAGGCCACCCAACGAGTTCTCGGAGCCCCTTCGGTGACCGAGAGGCAAAAAAGGCTAGAGCTGGTGGGATGCTGGGAGCGATCCAACAGAGTGTGGAGAGCTCTCGGGATGGAGCCCCCCCTCTGCCTGACTTTGCCCCGACTGGCGCGGCTACTCGCAAAAGGAAAGCCACTGCCGAACCATCCAAGAAAACCGGCAAGCAGCCGCCCAGGAAGAAGAAAGTGGCGAAGCCCCCTTCGCAGGTTACGCCTGCCTCGTCTGCCTCGTCTCCGGGTGCTCAGAGCTCAGCCTCCGAAGAGATAGAGGACTCCGACGCCCAAACAGCGGCGGCCTTCGAGAGTTATCTCCTGAACGATGACGAAGACCTAGGGGAGGTCCCCCTTGCTCCCGTCGTTGTGCAAGTGGAGTCGGGTTCCTCTACTCCCAACTTGCCTACACCCGGGGCGGTTACGGAGGAAAACGCGGCTCCGGCAGGAAATGTTGGGGGCAGGACCTCGGGGGATGACTTCACCGACATCCTTCAGATGTACGAGGTCCTGGAGGATCCAGCGATCCTACCCCACGAGGCTCCCGGAGGTACTTTCCGAAGCTCCCCCATTTTTAACCAATGCCTGCACACTATCTCTGGAAATATGCATATTAATTTTGTTATTGAAGTAGGTACCTCTACGGGTGTCGATACTTCGGTGACGTCCGAAGCTCCTGCACCTTCGGAGGCTGCTGCTCGAGCAGACCCCCCCCCCCCCGTGCCTTCGGACGCTCCGAGCTTGACGATGGAGAACGCGTCCATCGGAGCGGATGATGCGCCTGCCGAGACGAACTTGGCGACGGAGGTCGTCCCTGCAGTGGCGGCCCCGACCACCGAGGTTGTTTCTGCCGCTGTGGTTCTGGTCGAAGGGGTAGCTGCCGACAATCAGAGTGTCCCTGCTTTGGCCTCTTTTGTACCGGGGAGGGGCAAGAGCATATCTAGTCTCGGCCTTCTTCCTGGCCAGGCCGCGACCTCCATCGGCAATTCGGAGGACGAAGCCGCAGCGGATGATCTTCAAGCTTTGTCTTGGCTTCCTCTGCTGGCTCCGTTCTTGGAGCATCGGAGTGGCCTCCGGAAACTCATGGAGCCCCTGGCAGAGAGAAGCCAGGATATCACCAATTTGGACTTGGTCTCCGTCTTGAGCGAGGCCAGGGCTTCGTCACTCAACTCAGCCCTCGAAAGGGCTGCCCTTCAGGTATGAAAAGACACCATAGCTGCTTCGCATTAGTGACCATAAATACTTCAGTACTTACTTGTTCTTTTTGCAGCAATTTGTCCTTGCTAGAGCGGCAGCGACTTCCAATGAGGTCGAGGTTAATCGACTTAAACGGAAGGTCACCACCCTCTAGACAGCCCTTAACGACTCCACCGAGAGATCCCTCAGGCTGGAGGAAGAGATCCTCGAAGAACGGAGGGCTAGGGCAGCGTCTGACGAAGCCCTCCGGGTGGCGTGACAAGACAGCGATGCCCCTCGCTCGTCTGCCCAAGAGGTCGAGGCCGAGGGCGTCGTCCTTCGGGCGGAAGTTGAAAGACTCCACCAAGAGGCTGCTACTTCGAGCGCGCAGTTGGTGGAGCTCCAGGGGGCTCTCAGCCAGGCGATGGCCCATAAGAGCTCTTTAATGCTCCAGGTGGCCAAAGTGTCTGCGACTGCTGCGGGGCTGGAAACAGCGGAGAAGAAGAACTCCGGCATTGCGAACCGTACCTTGGAGGCTCTTCAGGGTACCTTGGAGTACTTCGGCACTATGTGCCCTTCGTCTTCTGCTACGACCCACGAGCCCCTTGACCGAAGGCTGACGAGGATCCAAGTGGCTTCGTCGTTGATGATGAACTCCGACATTCGGTACGGAGAGATCTCCGGACAGTGTGCCGACATTGGGGTTCTTCGTCACCTTGAGTCTCTTTGGATCCCCCTTGGCTCAGTCGGGGGTTCGAACCCTGGAGGCTCCGCATCCGATGACTTGCTGCGGCCATCTTCGGATGTGGCTTCGGCCTGGGAAGCCTTCCGGTCGACCTGGAAGACAGACCACAAGGTCGCAGCTAAAGCTTGGATTGACGAGGCCCGTCGGCAAAAGCAGGCGCATACAAGGCCACCACTTCCTGCTTCGCCAGCCCCTTCGGTTCCTGCTCCGCCAACCGACCCGCAGGTCTAGCCACTTAGGGTTATTATGTACATGAAGCCTTGTAAAGCCTCTTTTTATTAATGAAAAAGCCATAAACAAAAACTTGTCTTGGGTGTTCTGCTCTTTTTTAGGTTTTGTCATGCCCTTCGAGCCCTGACTTCGTACTTTTGGAAATTACCGACGAGCTCCGAAAGGAGTGGGCAAACCTCGAGGGCTTGAGGCCTTACCGCCGTTCCCGCTTTTCTGTTCCTCGTGGAGACGGAGGAGAAATCACCCTCGAAGTTTGCCAAGATGTCTTAGCTTATATTAAAGAGGAAGAGAAGGCAGAGGGATCTTCGTCTTCCGAACCTATTGACTGGTCCGACTCAGAGTACCGGGCCGAAGACCCTGCGGAGGCTGACTCCGAAAGGCTCCTGACATGGGCGGAGCTTCAAGAAGAGCAAAAGAAACTACGGGCCTCCAAGAAGAAGAGAAGTGTTCGAACGAAGAGGGCCAAGCCAACAGCTTCAAGCTCCGAAAGGTAGAGTAGCCGGAGGAGTAGCTCTAGATGTCGACAGGGTCTTCGATTTTTCCTAGGCTTGGACCAAAACTTTTCTTGATGTAAAAGTATAATGATTTAATGTGAAATGCTTTGAAAGTATGCTGTGTGACTCCTATCCTCCGACCCCCCTTGTGGGTGGTGGCGCCTTTACTATAGAAAAGGGTTCGCTAGGCACAATAATGCTCCGAACAACCGAATGCTTCGAATTTACACTTATCATTTTTTTTCGCGCGGATCTTGACAAAGCCGGAGCATGGAATCCATACTTTGGCCACCTTCGGCTCTTGTACAGATAGTTCACGCTCGAGGACTAAAAATCTTGTTCGCTTTTAAAGTCTGTAGACTCTTGTATGGATCCTAACAAGCCGGAGGCTGGAATCCGTAGGGTGGCCACCTTCGGCTCTTTTACAGATATTTCGCACCCGGAGGCCGAAAGTCTGTTTCTTTAAAGTCCTTAGACTCTTCTACGGATCCTAACAAGCCAGAGCCTGGAATCCATAGGGTGGCCACCTTCGCCTCTTTTACAGATACTTCGTACCCGGAGGCCGAAAGTCTGTTTCTTTAAAGTCCTTATACTCTTCTACGGATCCTAACAAGCCGGAGCTTGGAATCCGTAGGGTGGCCACCTTCGGCTCTTTTACAGATACTTCGTACCCGGAGGCTGAAAGTCTGTTTCTTTAAAGTCCTTAGACTCTTCTACGGATCCTAACAAGCCGGAGCTTGGAATCCATAGGGTGGCCACCTTCGGCTCTTTTATAGATACTTCGTACCCGGAGGCCGAAAGTCTGTTTCTTTAAAGTCCTTAGACTCTTCTACGGATCCTAACAAGCCGGAGCTTGGAATCCGTAGGGTGGCCACCTTCGGCTCTTTTACAGATACTTCGTACCCGGAGGCCGAAAGTCTGTTTCTTTAAAGTCCTTAGACTCTTCTACGGATCCTAACAAGCCGGAGCCTGGAATCCGTAGGGTGGCAACGGAGCCTCTGAACCGATGGTTCGAAGGCAGCTGCCTGGGTCTTGGGAAAAATGCTTGGCTCTACAAGCATCTCCGTCCTCCCGATGCGTCCATCAGGAGTAAGGGATATTCGAAGAGCAAACAAAATTCGACCCTTATCTTTATTCATAGAAAGGAAAGTTTTACAAGTGATTACAAGGGGCCCCTAAGCAAAATAACGCTTAAGATGCTCCGCATGCCATGCATGCTTCAATTCTTCTCCTTCTAAATTAGCTAATTTAAATGATCCGGGACATCCTGAGCGTAGGATAACATATGATCCTTCCCATTTGTTTCCTAGCTTCCCCGAAGCTATTACACTTCGCAACACTAGATGACCAGGCTTTAACTCATTTAGCTTTACCTTCGGGTCATACCATGTTTTGGTGTGGACCTGGTACTTAGTCAGGTTGGCGACAGCTCGAAGCCTTGTTTAATTTCTTCTGACAAATCCAGCGAAGTGCTCCTGTCATCTTCGTCCCCAGGTTGAACTACGCGAAGCGATCCACCTCTGAGCTCCGTAGGAGTCATGGCCTCATCTCCGAAGAGCAATCTAAATGGTGTGAAACCTGTTGACCTGGTTTGAGTGGTTCGAATGGACCACAAGATTTTGGGGAGCTCTTCGACCCACAGCCCCTTGGCCAATCCAACGATTCGGTGATTCAGCCCGGAGAGGATGTTCCCGTTGGCTCGCTCAACGGCTCCGTTGGACTGTGGATGTCGCACCGCCGCGAAGCACAGCTTAATGCCCAGTTCCTCACAAAATGTTTGGAAGGTGTCAGCTTCGAACTGAGTTCCATTATCCACTGTCAACTCTCTTGGAACTCCAAACCTGCATATAATATTCTGCCAGAAAAATCTTTGCACATTCCTCGAGGTGATAGCTGTTAATGGCTCCGCTTCAACCCATTTTGAGAAATACTCGATTGCCACTACCGCAAATTTCAAGCCGCCTTTTGCCATTGGGAAAGGGCCTATGAGGTCCATGCCCCATCTAGCCATTGGCCACACTGGGGCAATAACTTGAAGCTGAGCTGGCGGGCGATGGCTTCGTCTGCTCATCCACTGGCAGCCTTGGCATGTTCGAACTAGTTCCTCCGCATCTCTTACTATAGTTGGCCAATAAAACCCTTGCCGAAGCGTCTTGCTTGCTAGCGCACGAGGGGCTAAATGACCTCCGCACAAGCCTTCGTGGATGTCTTGAAGTATGTCTTCACCTTCGGGCTGTGAGATGCATCGAAGTAGAGGTGAACACACTCCAGCTTTGTATAATATTCCATCAATAAGCTTGTAATTTTGAGCTCTTGCTTACAACCTTCGGGCTTCTGGACCTACGGGAGGGTCCATGCTACTTTGCAACGTGTTCATAATCGGAGCCCGCCAATCTGTAATTGGAATGCACAGTACCTCCGAAGGGGGTAATTGAACAGCCGTTGGTTGCACTATTTCTTCGTAGAAAGCACCCTCCGGGAGGTCCACCGCTCTTGCTGCAGCCTTTGCAAGAATATCTGCAAGTTGATTCTCTGCCCGAGGGATACTTCGAATTGTAAATCCTCTGAATGCTGCTTCGGCCTTGCGGATTTCTTCAAGGTATTGTGTGAGATGTGAATTCTTTGCTTGAAAACTTTTATCAACATGCCCTGCGATGACTTGGGAATCTGTCTTAATCACTATTCTTGCAGCTCCGAGCGCTTTAGCCTTTCGGAGGCCTAGCAAGGCTCCTTCATACTCGGCGATGTTATTAGTGGTTTTGAAGTTGAGCCTCGTAGAATACATGGCCTTTTGCCCCTGATGGTGATATGATAATGGCCCCTGCTCCGGCACCGGATGCTTGATAAGCTCCGTCAGAAAATATTGTCCAAAAGCCTTCGGAGGGTTCTTCCGGGGCCCAAATAGCAGATGGAGTCCACTCTGCTACGAAATCGGCTATAATTTGTGATTTAATAGCTGTTCTCGCCGTGAAGGAGATTCCGAAGGGTGCCAGCTCGACCGCCCATTTTCCAATCCTGCCCGTAGAATCTTTGTTTCGTAGCATATCCCCAAGAGGATACGATGTAGGGACGATCAAGTTATGCGCCAAGAAATAATGCCTTAGCTTTCGCGAGGCCATTACTAGGGCATACGCAAACTTCTCGAGTTTGGAGTATCTGACTTTAGCTCCGGATAATGCTTCTGACACAAAATAAACTGGGTTCTGGACTAGCTTTTCTTTGAGCTCAACTTCCCGGACCAATATTGCGCTCACCGCTGAACTTGTTGCTGCAAGATAAAGGAGCAATGTTTCTTCTGGAAGTGGAACGGTTAAAATTGATAATCTTCCAAGGTATGCCTTTATATCATCGAAGCTCTTCTGGCACTCCGGTGTCCACTGAAAGCTTTCGGACCCGTTTAGTGCTTTGAAAATTGGGAGGCTCTGCTCTGCTGACCTGGCCAGGAACCTGCTAAGAGCTGCGAGTCTTCCTGCTAGCTTCTGAACTTGCTTCAAATTCTCTGGTGGAGCCATCCTTTGTAGTGCACTTATCTGTGTTGGGCTAGCTTCGATTCCCCTGCTCGAAACTAAGTACCCTAGCAGTTTTCCTGCTTGTGCTCCGAATATACATTTTTCCGGATTGAGGCGTACTCCACATGCTCGGAGGCTCTCAAATGTTTCAGCTAGATCTAGGCTATGCTGGTGCTTTTGAGCACTTTTTATTACAATATCATCCATATAGGCCTCGACATTCCGGCCTATCTGATGATCTAGAGCTTTAGCTATTAAACGAGAAAAGGTGGCTCCGGCATTCCGCAGCCCAAAAGGCATTCTTACATAACAAAATACTCCGGAAGGAGTTATAAAGCTTGTCTTGGCTTCGTCTTCGTGTTTCAGCCATACTTGATGATATCCGGAGTAAGCGTCAAGGAAACGTAGCAATTCGGACCCGGCTGTGGAATCTACCAGCTGGTCTATTCGGGGCATCGGGTAGGGGTCTCGCGGGCATGCTTTATTTAATGAAGTAAAGTCAATACACATGCGCCATTTGTTCGAGTCCTTCTTCCTTACAAAAACAGGGTTAGCCAACCACTCGGTATGGGCTACCTCCCTGATGATGCCAGCTCTTAACAATTTTTCTACTTCGGTTTTGGCGAGGCTTGCTCTTTCTGCAGACAGCTTGCGGAGCCCCTGGCGTACTGGCCTGGCCTTCGGGTTGACGAGCAGACTATGCTCGATGATGCTTCGATCGACCCCAGTGATGTCTTCGTCGGTCCAAGCAAAGATGTCTAGATTTTGCCTGACGACTTCTTCTAACGAAGTAGCTATCTCCGGGGATAGCCCTCTGCCGAACTGCACTGGATACTCTTTGCAATCTTTTGAAATTATTCTTGTTTCGACATCACCCTCTGGGCTTGTCTTGAGCGAGGATCCCTTCGAACGGTTCGAGGCCTCCGGCACTTCTTCGATGCTTTCTGCCACATTATGCACTTGTCGGGGATCCAACGGCTGCCCATGGCCATACTCCATCCTCCGGGCTACAGCTTGGTGTCCTGAAATAGTAAGCACTCCACCTTGCGTGGGCATTTTGAGACAAAGGTAATTATGGTGCGCTATAGCTCCAAACTGGTTCAACATCCCTCGGCCGAAGATTTCATTGTAAGCATATGGAGCGTCGACAACGTCGAAGATCACCTCTTCTATCCTGGCTAGAGGCCCTTCTCCGAAGGCAACCTCGAGGCCTATCTGGCCGAGGGCATCGAGAGGCGGTCCTGAGAACCCTTGAAGCGGCCGAGCTGCTGGGAGTAGATGCTTCCGAGGTATGCACATCTGATCGAAGGCCTGGACAAAGAGTATGTCTGCGGAGCTCCCACCATCTACTAGGATCCTTCGGACCTCCACCTCTGCTATATCAGCAGAAATGACCAATGGGTCAGCATGGGGGAACTTCACCCCCGCCGCATCGTTGGCGGTAAATGAGATGGGTATGTGGGACCACTCTGGCATCCCTTCGGTGGAACTCGAGGTCCCAATGTGCCCGACTTCGCGGACGTACTCGCGCCGCTGCCTTTTGGACATGCTTCCGAGGGTCCCCCCTCCGGAGATGGGCAGGACCACTCTCTTGCCGCGGTCCTACGGGTCTTCCTGCTTTGGTGGTGGCATAATGTTGGCCACCGGCAGCCGCATGGGGGCTTCAAGGGCACCGTCTCGGGCCACAGCTTGCACAGGCTCCGACCGTGCCGATGGTGGGGCTCGATCCGAAGCACCCCACCCCGCACTTCGTCCTAGGTATTCACCCCGAAGGGTTAACACCGACTTGCAGTCCTTCGTGTCATGGCTCCTATTATCGCCATGCACGCAGCAGAAAAAACTCTGGCGCCTGCCAGGCGCTCTCTCTTGAGGCTTCGGTGCTCCAGCCTTGAAGTTCTGCGCCTGCTGGAAATTGGCAGGTGCCTTCGGGACGGAAGGTGCAATGCTTAGCACCTCCGAACGGAAATGCTTCTTCCCCCGCTTGTACTCATTGAAGTGGTTGTCTTGTGGAGGTTGTAGGGGAGCGGAGGCTTCGGGCTCCCTTTTGACTTCTCGGAGGGTGGGCGATGGTGCTTCAGCTTGCCGAAGACAGCCTTCCTCCGCCTTGGCATACTGTTCGAAGTATGCCATTAGCTGCGCCACAGACGTCACCGGCTTCCGATGGAGTTTGCTGAGGAGGTCGGGGTTTAGCACCCCTTCGCGGGCAGCATCGACTACCGAAGAGGTAGACAGGCCCTTAATCTGTGATTTGGTGTGGGCGAAGCGCGTGAAGTACTCCCGGAGTGTTTCTCCCACCCGCTGCTTTACCTGGAACAAACTTCCTGTGGACATCGGGGCCACGAAAGTGCCTTGGAAGTTGTTCACAAATTTCTTCTTCAACTGCTCCCAGGAACTGATCGATCCTGGCTTCAGGGACCAAAACCAGCGAAGTGCCACGCCTTCGAGGGCGAGGGGGAAGCATTTTGCCATAGTGCTTCGCACCCCTCCACTCGCTTCTATTGCTAGGGCGTATGAGCGGGCGAACTCTCTAGGGTCTGACCCCCCGGAGTACTTGTGCAATTTCGAGGCCTTGAACCTGGGGTCGAAAGGCACTCTTTGTAAATCCAAATGTAATGGAGACTCGTCATTGAAGGATGCATTCTCGGCCTCCTCCAGGACTTGGATAACTTCTGGGAGATTGTGGGTACCACCGTCTTGAGGCCCTTTTGGAGTTTCGGTGGAAGCTTGAGTGCGGAGGCGATCGGCGGCCTCTTGCCTCCACCTGGCTACTTCCTCCTGAAGCCTGGCTAGTTGCGTAGCCTCGGTTTCAGGAAGGTCTTCGTCTTCGTCGGAAGGCACCTCCGGGTCTCGGGAGATGACGTAATCGGTCTGAAGCACCGTAGGAGGAGCTCGAGGGCCCCGGGGTGCTCGACGCCCAGCAGCCTCGGCGAGAATCGCCGGAGTAGCCGAGGGTCCAGCTCCTGTGGTCCTAGGGGACCTTCGGAGAGGACCCGAAGCCTGACTTCGCTTCGGAGGCATAGCTAGCCACGAAGAGGTCTTGCAGATGGAGGACTTCGAACGACTCGAGAGGTCGAGTGAAGGCCTTCGGGCTGCACTAAGAAGCCCTTAACTGAAGAGTGCGCGGAATCTTGAGACTCCGAGGCTCCCTCCATAAGTGCTCTCGAAGTGCAGTCAGCAGCAGAGAACAAGCTTTTAGAACTTGGTTCCCCACGGACGGCGCCAACTGTTGGCGCAAATGATACGCCAACAGGTTCTCTGAGATTAAGAACGGACAAACAAGGAGTTTGCGTTTTAGGACTACCTCGAACCTCCGAATTGGATAATAACTCGAGTGGTCCGAATGAGTGTAATGAATAACTTGTTCTGGCCCCCTTTTACAGGGTACAAAGGGGGGTATTTATAGGTGAAAAGGCATAAGGAAAAGACCTATTTACCCCTAGATTACAACCGACATAGTGGAAACTATTCGGTACCATAAACAAGGTTATAAAAGGTAAAATACTACAAGGTAGATGGCTAAGCTGGACATCCCATCAATCTTGTCCTTCGGCTTCCGGGCCTCTATCTTCCATTCGGAGGGTTCACCAAGGCTTCGCATCGCTGCACCCTTCGGCGTGGTGACTCACCCTTCGAACCACTGCTCACTAGCTTCGGAGTTTTCTTCAGCCTTTGAAGGGTTAATCTTTAAGCCCTGGAAATGGAGTAATTTCCCCCAACAGTAACATATGACATGTTGTTGAACAAACATCGGAGGAGGGCCAAGGAAGCAGGTCCACACGCTAAGTTAAAACAGCCGAAGGGTCCAAGACCCTCGAAGGGTGGCTTCGGACTGAAGCACGTGGACCCCCCGCATGAAGGCTTCGGGCCACGGTGGCCTGATGCTCCGCATGGTGGTTCCGAGCCACAATGGTCGAACCCCCCGTACGGCAACTTCGAACCCCAGTGGTCGGGTCCCCCATGCAATAACTTCGGCCCCCAATGGTCGAACCCCGCACCATGTTGGACTTCTCCGATGGGAGGCTTCGGCCCGCACTGGCCGAACATACCTCCGGACTGGCAGGACCCTTCGCTGGTGTGGTCCGAGATACCTTTGACTTGGCTGAACCCCCCTCCAGGTAACGGGTTCTACTCACAGTGGGCGAGGCCACTAGAGCCACTGATGCCTCCGCCGTATGACTGGGCGGGGACCCCGTGGGCTCCGCACATATCTGGGTCAGGGTACCCTCCGCAGCCTAACACTATGCCTTATTTTCCTTCAGAGTATTGTGGATGGCAGGGGCAAACAGACGCAGCGGAGGGGGGCATCATCCACAGACTGTCCGTGGTGCCTTCAAATCGGACCATGCAGAGTGAAGCCGAAGGGTGCGAGCACGCGAAGGCCGAAGTCAGGGAGTCCGAAGCCATAACCATCAGAGTTGGGTCTCAAGAAGTCCCAATCCCGAAGACTTTGTCACTGAGGTCTGACGGAGGTAAGTCTCATGCTTCAACCGAACTCTGCGCCGAAGCCTGGTTCGATCGCCCGAACGAGGCTGGTCCATCCGACAATGTTCGCAGCGAAGCCTCCTTCGAACATAGGGTGCACAAGGCCGAAGGGCGTAGTACCACTTCGGCCAGAATTAATAGAAGTCGAATAGTAGCACCCGACACCAAGCCTCAACCATCTTGGGTGCCTCCAGGCATGTCCAAATCATAGAAGAGACTCTTACAATGACTACGGGCATAGGAGATGCGCGAGAGGGAAGCTGAGGCCATGCGCGATGCTATCTTCGAAGAGATACACCCTTGGCCAGCTACAAAGCAAGTATGGAGGGAGAAGCCGGTTGAGATAACCAACCCGACTCATAGTCCAAGCGACGATGACGACATGCTCGACGACGATTACTCGCCCGTCTCTGAGGGACCCGCACCCCAGGTGATGGACATCAACATCGTCACGCTGCCTGCCGAGTTCGCCCTACCACGGGATGAGGCCAAGGTCACTCAATTGAACCTCGGTCTGTGCAATGCCATCTTTGAGAAGCCCGAGGACTCGGCTTGCCATCTAAAGCCCCTCTATGTTAGGGGTCAAATCGATGGGAAGCCGATTTCCCGGATGCTCGTCGATGGCGGCGCCACTGTTAACCTAATGCCTTATTCATTGTTGAAGAAACTTGGCAGGGATGAAGATGACCTGAAGAAGACTAACTTGATGCTAAACGGCTTCAATGGCGAGAGCTCCGAGGCCAAGGGAGTACTCTCTTTGGAGTTGACGGTAGGCAACAAGACATTGCCAACAATATTTTTCGTCATCGACGTGCAAGGTAACTATAGTGTGTTGCTCGGACGTGACTAGATTCATGCAAACTGTTGCATTCCTTCTACCCTACACCAGTGCTTGATATAGTGGGACGACGATGAGGTGGAGGTCATCCTCACGGATACTTCGGCCCAAGTAGCTTTGGCCGATGTGTCGATTGACGCCGTCCATAACAATGTAGAGTGTCTATCAGGTAGAGATCTTTCGGATTATGACTTTGTTAGTGTATCTGGAGGATGGTTTGTACCAATGTCTGTAAAGCCTGCTGGAGTAGCATGGCTATTTTTGTATTAATAGTAATGTCTAGCAAGAATAATCTAGATTGGCTAAAGTCTCATGTGGAGCAGTATCGGTCTAATAAAGACGGTATTGTCGAAGCCATCGAGGACTTTAGCGAAGTAGAGAAATTAGGGCAAGGTTTTGTGTCGGCCGATCCCTTGGAGGAAGTTGATATAGGTAATAGCATCATCCCAAGGCCGACTGTTGTAAACCAAAATTTGCAGCCCGATGAAAAGGCTAAAGTAATAAAGTTACTTCGGTCGTATGTCGATTGTTTCGCATGGGAATATAGCGAGATGCCAGGACTAAGACGCGAGCTCGTGGAGCATCGGCTGCCCATCAAGTTCGGATTTAGGCCTTATAAGTAACCTCCCCGCCGCTTTAATTCGGCTGTCTATGACTGTTGGGGGAAAATATCTCATCTTCGGGGTTATTGCCAAAGCAGGATGAAGACAGTCAACCAGTTCGAAGATTGTCCGAAGACCATCTTCGAAGATGCCCAGAACCTGGTTCGAAGCCCGAAGACAGACACTGGTTCGAAGTATGTCTTCGAACCAAAGCCCTTCACGATCTTTTCTGCCAGCTAAGATGGAAGACTTATCTTCTATCTTATTAGATTAGTCTTTTACCATTTTAGCCCTATTAAGGAAAACGAATAGTTTCCTTAATGTCGGTTGTAATAGAGGGGTAAATAGGTCTTTTCCTTAATGTTTAAGCCTATAAATACCCCCCATTTCACCCTGTAATAGGGACCGAATACAAGTGATTCAATACACACTTTCGAACTATTCTAAGCTATTATCCTTTCGGAGGCTTAGAAGAGTTTGCTTCACAAACACTTCGTTTGTTAGTTTCTTTTCTACAGAAACCTGTTAGCATAATCTTTTACGCCAACAGTTGGCGCCGTCCGTGGGGAGCTTAGTTCAAAAAACTTCGTTCTCTACCAATTTCTTACATCATGCCTCCTAAGCGGAGCGCACCTCGCAATCCCACTCGGAGGTCCTCTCGGATCTCTAGAGAGATACCCTTCGACACAGTCGAAGTCGGAGGGTCTTCGACTATCCCTCCACCTCAAACTCCGCAAGGGGCTTCTATCCCTCGAGGATACGAAACCTCTCCACCAACCCCTTCGATACTCCGACCGCCCGGAGCCAATCCGCCACCCTCCATTCCGATTCGAACTGATCATACTAGTTCTCAAGACCCGGAAGGTCCTTCCGGAGGAGATGAAGATAGCCTTGGAGACATGGCCACTCAAATGGCCAATCTTCAAGCTGAGGTAGCGAGGTGGCGACAAGAGGCTGCGAACAGGCTTCGCTCTCAAGCCACCCCAGCTATCCCCGAAGTGCCCGAAGACGACGATCTTGATTATCCCGAAGCCCCGGAGAACGCCTCTTACGACAATGAATCTCCGTTGCATCCCGAGCTGCAGAAAGTTCGCTTCGATCCAAAGTTCAAAACTTCGAAGCTCTGCAAGTATGCCGGAGACGAAGATCCCAGTGAGTTTGCGCGTTCTTATGCCCTAGCGATTGAGGCTAGCGGCGGAGACAGAGAGACTATGGCGAAGTGCTTCCCGTTAGCTCTTCAAGGAGTGGCGTTGAGATGGTTCTGGTCTTTAAAGCCAGGATCAATCACTTCGTGGTCACAGTTGAAGAGGAAGTTTATAAGTAACTTTCAAAGCACCTTCGTGCCTCCCATGTCAACAGGAAGCCTTTTCCAAGTGAAACAGCTCCCCGGAGAAACATTGAGGCAGTACTTCAAGCGCTTCGCTCACACGAAGTCGCAAATTCGGGGGCTGTCCACATCCTCGGTGGTTGATGCGGCTCGGGAAGGCGTCAGTCATAAAGGCCTTCTGGATAAATTGCATCGGAAGAGCATCACCACAGTATCACAGCTGATGTCGTACTTCGAGGAGTACTCGAGGTCAGAAGAAGGTTGGCTTCGGAGGACTACTGCTACTTCGACAGTATTGACAAAAGTTAAAGCAGAGGTGAAGACTTCGGCACAGCCGCAAGAACCAGTCTTCGAAGTGCAACATGATCGAAGAAGAGGGCAAAAGCACCCTCGCTCTGAAGTTTTGAACATTGCACCCCCACAGAAGTTTGCACCAAGAGCTCCACAGTCTGCGGGGAACAAGTCCAGCGGCTGGAGGCCGCCAGGGAAAACGGCTGGCAAGGGCCAGACCCTTTTTTGCTGTATACATGGAGAGAATCGAAGCCATGCAACTGACACTTGCAAGGCTATCCTTACCCTGAGGGGAGAATACTTGGAAAGAACTTCGGGTCGAGGTAGTACCGACCGAAGTCCAGCAGCAGCAGTGCGCCCGGAGCCGGTCCAGGCTGTGGCGCGGATAGAAAATTTTGATGCTGCAAGGCACCCTCCGGTGGCCAATGTTATGCCACCTCCGAAGCAAGAGGAAGGGCAAGATAGAGGGAAGAGAGTAGTTCTCCCTATCTCCGGAGGAGGTACCCTCGGAAGCATGTCCAAGAGACAGCGAAGAGAGTACGTTCGAGAAGTAGGCCACATTGGGACTTCGTCATCTGCAGCTGCAATGCCGGAGTGGTCTCATGTTCCAATATCTTTCTCTGCGGAGGATGCAGCTGGTATCAAGTTCCCGCATGCAGATCCATTGGTTATTACTGCTGATATTGCAGGGACTGAAGTCCGAAGGGTGCTAATTGACGGAGGTAGCTCGGCAGATATCATATTTGTACAAGCCTTCGATCAGTTATGCATTTCCCGGAAGCATCTCCTCCCAGCGGCTCGTCCTCTGCAAGGCTTCGCAGGACCTCCGCTTGATGCACTTGGCCAGATAGGCCTGGAAGTAACCTTCGGAGAAGGTTTACTAGCCCGAACTGAAGAAGTTATCTTTGATGTGGTAGATGCCCCGTATGCTTATAATGTCATCTTCGGACGAGGCATGTTGAATCAGTTCGGAGCTGTGGCGCATCACAACTACTTGTGCATGAAGATGCCCACACAATCAGGAGTCCTGACAATCTTCGGAGATCAAGCCATGGCTCGGAGGGCAGAATATGGTCACGGTCCTCCTCTTGATCCGAGGCACGTAAACAGTGTTCAAAATGATGAAGAAATTTTTTCAGCCTCTTCCGAAGCTTCGAAGAAGTCATTTCCAAGACCAAGTCCCGAAGGAGAGATTGCAACGAAGATCATTGTTAAAGATGGTAAAGAATACACTTTTCAATTTGGTAAAGATTTACCCCCTGAAGTTGCAACTTCCTTGGAAAAGGTCATAGAAGAAAATTTGGATGTCTTCGCTTGGTCTGACGAAGATATCACCGGAGTCGATCGGGATATTATTGAGCACAGTTTGCTTGTAAACCCGAAGGCCCGGCCTGTTCGACAAGGGCTCCGGAAGATGTCCGCAGAGAGAGCTGCTCTAGCTAAGGACGAAGTTGAAAAACTGTTGAAGGCTGGGATTATCAGAGAAGTGGCCCATACAGAATGGCTAGCCAACCCAGTCTTCGTCAAGAAGAAGTCTTCCGGGAAGTGGCGCATGTGCATTGATTTCACATCCCTGAATAAAGCGTGCCAACGTGACCCCTACCCCATGCCCCGAATTGATCAACTAGTTGACTCCACTGCAGGTTCGGAGTTACTAAGCTTCCTTGACGCGTATTCTGGTTATCATCAAATATGGTTGAAGCGCGAAGATGAAATCAAGACGAGCTTTGTAACTCCTTCGGGAGTCTTCTGCTATGTAAGAATGCCCTTCGGCCTAAGAAATGCCGGGGCTACTTTTTCAAGATTAGTTGCTAAGGCTCTAGGTCATCAACTAGGCCGCAATGTAGAGGCCTATATGGATGATATTGTAATAAAAAGTGCTTTAAAGCACCAACATAGCCTAGACTTAGCAGAAACATTCAATAGCCTTCGGGCGTGTGGGATCCGTCTTAACCCCGAAAAATGTATATTCGGAGCTAAGGCTGGAAAGTTGTTAGGGTACTTAGTTTCAAGCAGGGGAATTGAAGCTAGCCCTACTCAAATAACTGCGCTGCAGAAGATGGCTCCTCCGGAGAATTTAAAGCAAGTGCAAAAGCTGACTGGACGTCTGGCCGCACTTAGCAGGTTTTTATCAAGGTCTGCGGAGAGGAGCTTGCCAATATTTAAAGCTTTGAAAGGGTCCGAAGATTTTGCATGGACACCGGAGTGTCAAAAAAGCTTCGAAGATATTAAAGATTATCTCAGCAATCTTGCTACACTCACGGTGCCTATTGCGGACGAAACCCTACTTCTGTATCTTGCAGCTACAGGTTCAGCTGTCAGCGCAGTCCTTGTCAGAGAAGCAGATATCAATGGGAAGTTGGTCCAAAATCCTGTCTATTTTGTATCCGAAGCATTGTCAGGAGCGAAGACAAGATACTCCGAACTTGAAAAGTTCGTTTATGCTCTGATAATGGCTTCGAGAAAGCTAAGACATTATTTTTTGGCTCATAATGTAATTGTACCAACTTCGTATCCTTTAGGAGATATGCTCCGAAGCAAAGATTCCACTGGAAGGATTGGAAAGTGGGCAGTAGAGCTAGCACCCTTCGGCATATCTTTCCTGGCAAGGACAGCTATCAAATCTCAAGTCCTAGCAGACTTCGTAGCAGAGTGGACTCCACCTGCGAAGTTGACTCTAGAGAAATCAGATGACGGAGTTTGGATCATTTACTCCGATGGGGCTTTCCAAGCATCCGGAGCAAGCATTGGAGCAGTATTGATTTCACCGTCAGGGCAAAGAGCAATGTACTCTGCAAGACTCAACTTTAAGTCTACCAATAATATAGCGGAGTACGAAGGAATTTTATTGGGACTCAGGAAAGCACGTGCTCTAGGGGCTACAAGGATAATTATAAAAACAGATTCTCAGATAGTAGCAGGGCACGTAGACAAAAGTTTTCAAGTCCGACATCCACAGCTTGCAAAGTACTTAGAAGAAATTCGCAAGATCGAAGCACATTTCAAGGGTATTTCCATTCGGAGTATACCAAGAGCTGAAAATGTGCAAGCGGACATTTTAGCGAAGGCTGCAGCCGGAGCTGTGGATGTGCCTGACGAAGCTTTCTATGAGGAGCTCAATGTACCTTCGGTGCCACAAATTGCCTCTGCGGAGATCCTTTGCATTCCTAGTGCAGATTGGAAAGATTCGATCATAGAACTCCTGCAAGGAGGAACAAATTTGCCCGAAGAGCCCCAATTGTCAAGATTAAAGCTCAGAGCAAGAAACTATCAGTTAATCAACGGTATATTATACAAGGCCGGAGTATGCTCCCCTCTACTCCGATGTATATCTCAAGCCGAAGGCCAAGAAATTCTTCGAGAAATTCACGAAGGCCTTTGTGGAAGCCATTTAGCCCCTAGAGCACTGGCAGGAAAAACACTTCGCCAGGGGCTTTATTGGCCCACAATAACAGCTGATGCGGAGAGCTTGGTCCGCACTTGTCAAGGATGCCAGTGGATGGGTCGACGGAGTCATCGCCCACCAACAGCTCTTCAAGTCATAGCTCCGGTATGGCCTATGGCCAGATGGGGTATGGATCTAATTGGTCCCTTTCCGTTAGCAAAGGGAAATCTGAAGTTCGCAGTGGTAGCTATTGAATATTTTTCTAAGTGGGTAGAAGCAGAGCCCTTAACAGCTATCACTTCGAACAATGTACAGAAATTCTTCTGGAAGAACATTATTTGCCGGTTCGGAGTGCCTAGATATCTCACAGTTGATAATGGAACACAGTTCGACGCAGAACCCTTCAGGAAGTTTTGCGAAGACCTAGGCATTCAACTATGTTTTGCTGCAGTGAGACATCCTCAGTCGAATGGAGCCGTTGAGCGAGCCAATGGAAATATTTTATCAGGGCTAAATCGAAGAATAGTAGGATTATCAAAGGGACTGTGGACCGAAGAGCTTCCGAAGATTCTGTGGTCCATTCGGACTACGCAAACAAGGTCCACAGGTTTTACTCCGTTCAGATTGCTATTCGGAGATGAAGCTATGACTCCAACGGAGCTCAAAGGGGGATCATTTCGCAGCACCGAACCAGACATCGAAGAAGAGAGACAAGCTTTGTTAGATTTGTCTGAAGAAACAAGACTTCGAGCTGTAGCTAATTTATCAAAATATCACCAGCAGACGAAGACTTGGTATGACCCGAAGGTTAAGCTCAGCGAGTTAAGGCCGGGTCATCTTGTTCTACGAAGCATTATAGCACCAGGGAAGTTAGGCAATAAATGGGAAGGTCCATATCTAATTGTCCGCTCAGGACGCCCTAGTTCATTTAAATTAGCAAATTTAGAAGGTGAAGTGTTAGCACATACTTGGCATGCGGAGCACCTAAAGCGATACTTCGCATAAGGGCTCCTTGTAATTCGCTTGTAATCACCTCTAAATTAATAAAGCATACACCCTGATAGTTGCCTTCCCCTTGTTGACTCCTAGCTTCCCAAGCGGACGCGCTGGAACGGAAGTCGACCGAGAGGGAAGTGTCATTAAGCTGGGTTGTATTTCCGGACTTCGTACCCATAAAGTCGAAGCCTCCGGTGTGGTGGCTGAAATCCATCCGGAGCCCAAGCTGATACCTTGTAGGCATCCGTAAAAGAGCCAATACCACATTCTACGGAGTCCAAGCTTCGGCTGGTAGACTTCCGTAAAAAGAGCCGAAGGTGGCCAAAATCTGCGGAGTCCAAGCTGCAGCTTGCAGACTTCCGTAAAAAGAGCCGAAGGTGGCCAAATTCTGCGAAGTCCAAGCTCCGGCTGGTAGACTTCTGCAAAAAAGAGCCGAAGGTGGCCAAATTCTGCGAAGTCCAAGCTCCGGCTGGTAGACTTCTGCAAAAAAGAGCCGAAGGTGGCCAAATTCTGCGAAGTCCAAGCTCCGGCTGGTAGACTTCTGCAAAAACAGCCGAAGGAGGCTAAAGCAAAACAACATTTGAGCCATGAGCTTCGAATGTTTGTTCATATAAGTCCAAAGTGACAAATTTTTTAAGACACTAAAGTGTCCTGGAAGTTATCTCAATTGATTTCTTTCGAAGGTAACAAGTTACCATTCTTCTGACTACAAAAAGTCGAAGACATTTCATAAGATTTCAAAAGATCTTTAAATGACAGAGGGGCTCCGAACCCCCAAAAAATTGTACTCCGAAGTTTTTTCTTTGCGCATAACCATCTTTGAATACAGTTCGAAGTTGCTTATACCCAAAGAGGGGCTAGTAATATGGAGACAATTTTAAATTGGCATTCATTATCGAAATAAATGTATTTACAGATTACATTATGAAAAATTGGTATCTATACCAAGAAGGAATCGGAGACCTCTTCGGTCCCGAGAGCTAGGGGTGGAACGACTAGTTCCAACATCAGAAGTTCTAAGAACTTTGCGCTTAACTCTCTTCCTCCCCTTCGAAGCTCTAAAATCCTTCTGCTCTTGTTGAAGCTCGGCCCAAGTTCGAAGCCGCTCGGGGCTTCTTTCCCAGCTTCTAAGATCTTCAGATCTTTTATTTTGGGCTTCACCTTCGTCTTCGGACCAATTAGTATCTTCAGAAGACGAGGTGTTTGCGTCAATCTCTTTATCTTCCTCTTTAATATAAGACAATACGTCTTTGATTACTTCGGGCGCAATAACGCCGGAGTCATCTCGAGGGATAAGGAATCGAGGACGTTTATAACTCTTTAGAAGTTCGAAGGTGTTCCACAGTGAGCGAAGTTCGCTGTTAAGCTCTAACACTTCGATATCTTCCATAAGAGGCAAAGCCTAGAAATATGATAAACAAGACTTTCATTGATAAATGCTTACAAGCATAAAGCTTTACATGAATAGAAATCCTAAAATATTCCTAAACCTGCGGGTTCGAAGGAGGTTGACTGCTCGAAGCTTGGCTCCGAACTTGCTTCTGGCGTTGGCCTTCATCAATCCAAGCCTTGATCGCAGATCGACCTTCGGCTCTCCATGAAGTTTGAAAGGCTCGCCAGGCGGCAGCCACGCCTTCGGAAGGAGTCAGAAGTCTTGCGTCGTCGAAGATGATGGAGCCCTCTGCGCTCGGAGTAATTACTCGGCCCAAATCCTCATAGTAACGAAGTAATCCAAGGGCAGACACTTGTCCGGAGAGTTCTCCATAACGCATGCCTGCCGTCTTCATTTGCTTCGCTGCTCCTTGGATCCTCTTTAACCGGCGCAGCAGAGTCACATTGTCATCCGAAGGTAGTGATCCAGTAGTACCAAAGTACTCCAAGACACCTAACATCTGTTCGATGACCTCCGAAGCCACCTTCTCAGACTTAAGCCTTTCCTCAATAAGCGCATCCTTGGCCGAAGTCGTTTCTGCTAAAACTCCGGAGATTCTAGCGTTCTCCGTAGCCAAAGCATTCTTTTGAGTCCGGAGTTGGCCAGCCTCTTCTTGTAGCCTTACAAGTTCGGACCCCTTCGCAGCATCCTCCGTCCGCAGTCTCTCAACCTCTGCTCGAAGCACAATTCTTTCCGCTTCGAGCTCTTTCTTCGCAGCCTCCAAGCTCTGCCTAGCCCTTCGCTCTGCTAGTATTACGTTATCCATCTGAGCTACTCGACCTTCGGAGAAGTTAAAATTTCTTTGAAGAGCTTCGTTCTCTTCCCGAAGTTGAGCAATTTCATTTTCGCTCGATAAAGCCGCAGCGCGGGCTAAGACTGCTTGCTAAGAAAAAAGAAAAACTGAAATAAGAAATTATTCATATATAATTTGCTATTTGCTTCGAAGATGCTTTATACCTGATAAGCTGCTCTTTCTACAGCAAGGTTAAGCTCCGGGCCCTTCGCTCTGCTTAAAAGGGCTACTAGTTCTGTTTCCCCGACTTTGCGACTGGCTTGACCCAAAGGTTTAACCAAAGTCCCAAGTCCGGTTTTCTCCTCCAAAAAAGGAGTTATGAGAGGAAGCATTTCTAAAGCCTTCTAATCAGCTCTGCTTAGCGAAGGTCCGGAGAGTTCTTCCGAGGCTCTTGGAATTTCTGAAGATGGCCCCCCCTCGGTTGATTCACTTTCATCTGTCGATTCAGATGAAGTCGATCCTTGAGTGAGAGGAGGCTCTATGTGCCTTTTACCTCTTCCAGGCCCTTGTTGAGTAACCTCCGGGCGTGGCTCCGAAGTTGTCGAAGGCCTTTGAATTGTATCTTCGAGGGGTACTTCGACAACAGGAGGCTCTGCAATAACAGAAATATTATACATTGTATAATTTTGCAGAAATTGATAAGAATTATGCAAAAATTTACCTTCAACATTCTCCAGGAGATCAAGTACTGGACTGATCGGAGGATCAAAGGTGAAGTCATCATCTGACTCCGCAGTTAGATTCTCCGCTGTCGGAGCATCTCCGTGATCAGCCCTTTCCTCCACAACCGAAGTTGCAGGAACTTCGGCTTCATCTTCGCCCATAAGGGCTTCGACTTGTTCCTCTTGGGTATCCGGAGCTCTTACTTCTTCGATGTTGGCTTGAGGCTCCGGTATACCTGCAGTATCTTCAATGTGAATACTTCGTTGAGCTGCATCTTCATCAATTAATTTCACTAATAAAGTACCTTCATCCTCTTTAGAACCAGAAAGTGAGGTTCTTGAGCTTGAAGGAGCAGGATCCGAAGGTGCGAGATTCTTTGGCTTCCGAGCCACCTTCTTCACCGGGGTTTTCGCTGAACTTGAAGCTCCGGCTTCAGCTACTCTTTTCTTGGGGCCTTTCTCCTGAGGCACCCAATCCATCAGAGGGGGTGGAGTTAACTCCAGCATTCCCCATACTCTGTTAAATCGCTCCCAACTTCCGACTAATTTGATTCGCCATTCTTTTTCCGACGGAGTTGGAGCACCCAGAATCTTCTCCGAAGCCCTTACGATTTGTTCTGATGTAATAGGATCTGAAGAAGCTAAAAAATAATTCGAGTTAGTCTTTCTTCGAAATAAATATGTACAATGCATGTTGGTTTCGAAGTTACCTGCAGGGCTCGAAGTATAATTGATTTTGCGAAGGCCGCCTTCGGAGTCATCTTCGAAGATGATAGGCCAGTTGGCCATCAGTGGAGAAATTTGAAGACCGATGAATTCTTCAGCCAAGTCTCGCATACTGAGCCTTCGGCTAACTTTTTCAAGCAGGTTCAGGCGGGCTTCGAGCTGGCCTTCGTCAGGTTGCACTAGGGCTTCTTTCCGGAATCGGATTTCTTTGAGAGGCCCAGCTAGAGGACTGCTAGCTCCGACTTCGGCATAAAACCACCTCAGTACCCAATCAGTGTACCATCTAGCATTGATGGCCTTAGCAGGGAATCGTAAAGCATATTCGTCTCGAAGCCTAAAATTAATGCTTCCGAAGGCAACCACCACCTTCTCACCTCCGGAGCCTACGAAGGTCTTCGGTTGACAAGTCGCTCTATGCAGTGCAGCGAAGATTTAAGCCCTCCCCTCACAACCTTCGGCTCTCAGCGCCCACTCAAAGATAGCTAATCTAGCTACAGCGTTCGGAGATAGCTGGGGGAGGGTTACATGAAACAGGTCAAGAACTTCGGCCAAGAAATCCACAGCAGGGAGGCCTAAGCCTGCTTCGAAAAAAGCTTCGAACACTACAACCTCTCCGGGTCTTGGTGATGGAATTGATTCTTTGCCCGGCCTCCGAACCATAACCCCATTGCTAATCTTTCCCCCTGCTGTGATTGCCAAAGATTCTCTCTTGCAGGTAGAGGGCCCCAACTCAAAAGATTGATCCAAGTATTTAGTCGAAGGTGGACACAGACCTTGGTCATCGGGGATTTGGGGATTCCTCCCCCCTGCCGCCATGAATGTTCCCGCCTGCATCGAGGGTGCCGCCGCCAATGTCGCCGCTGCTGCTGCTGCGGCTGATTGCTGCCGAGCCAAAGCCGAAGGAGGCGCAGATCCTTTGGTCTTCACCATTATGATCGCTCGCTTGCTCAAGAACTCAAGGGGCTCAGGAACTCAAAGGCTAGGGCTCAAGAACTTAAGGGGCTCACAAAGTTTTTGACTGAGAGGAACGGTGAAAAGGTAATCGGGTAAGTTTTGGGCTCTTTATTTATAGCCTAAATTTTCCGTTTGTTACCGTTTGAGTTCTGCCCTTTCGCATTCTTGCCCATTATTTTCCTCCGAAAATAACGGATCGTTTAACTTCTGTTAGAAGAAACAGACTAACGGCTATTTTTTCTAAGTCTAAAAAGTCTTCAGTCTTTCTAAAGACACTTCTAAGTTACTTCGAATGTAACTCTTTCGAATGCCAATCCGAAGCATTTATCTCCACATAGTTCGGAGATGATATAAATCTGTTAACCCCTACGCATGAATACTTTTCTTGCGTATACTGCTCTCCTAAACGTTACAGGTAAAACGGAGAAGCGTATTCGAGGGGCTACTGTTGGGGGAAAATATCTCATCTTTGGGGTTATTGCCAAAGCAGGATGAAGACAGTCAACCAGTTCGAAGATTGTCCGAAGACCATCTTCGAAGATGCCCAGAACCTGGTTCGAAGCCCGAAGACAGACACTGGTTCGAAGTATGTCTTCGAACCAAAGCCCTTCAGGATCTTTTCTGCCAGCTAAGATGGAAGACTTATCTTCTATCTTATTAGATTAGTCTTTTACCATTTTAGCCCTATTAAGGAAAACGAATAGTTTCCTTAATGTCGGTTGTAATAGAGGGGTAAATAGGTCTTTTCCTTAATGTTTAAGCCTATAAATACCCCCCATTTCACCCTGTAATAGGGACCGAATACAAGTGATTCAATACACACTTTCGAACTATTCTAAGCTATTATCCTTTCGGAGGCTTAGAAGAGTTTGCTTCACAAACACTTCGTTTGTTAGTTTCTTTTCTACAGAAACCTGTTAGCGTAATCTTTTACGCCAACAATGACCGAGTTAAGGAAGAAGTGGAGCGTCTACTCAAGGCTGAATTTATTAGGCCATGCAGGTACGCAGAATGGGTTGCTAACATTGTACCTGTAGAGAAGAAAGGGAGCGGCAAGATATGGGTATGCATTGACTTCCAGGATCTAAATAGAGCCACTCCGAAGGACGAGTATCCAATGCCAATAGTCGACATGTTGATCAACGATGCTTCAGGACACAAGGTACTAAGTTTTCTTGATGGCAATGCTGGTTATAATCAAATCTTTATGGCCGAAGAGGATGTCTATAAGACTGACTTTCGATGCCCTGGTTTTGTCGGTTTGTTCGAGTGGGTCGTCATGACTTTTGGTTTGAAAAATGCCGGTGCCACATATCAGCGCGCTATGAACTTGATCTTTCATGACTTGTTAGGGGTCATGTTAGAAGTTTACATCGATGATGTCGTGGTCAAATCGGACGCTATGGGAAACCATTTAGCCAATTTGAAGGTTGTTTTCGATAGGATGCGACAGTATGGGTTGAAGATGAACCCACTCAAGTGTGCTTTTGGTGTGTCGGCAGGTAAGTTCTTAGGTTTCATGATTCATGAGAGAGGCATAGAAATTGATCCTAACAGACTTGAAAAGATTAGAAACGTTGCAGCGCCAGCATGCAAGAAGGATGTGCAAAAGTTGCTAGGCAAGTTGAACTATTTGCGTCGCTTTATATCCAACTTGTCCGGTAAGATTGATGCCTTTGTCCCCATACTCCAGCTAAAAAATGAAGTCGAGTTCACTTGGGGGGCAAGCCAGCAAAGTGCTTTTGAGAAGATCAAGGAGTGCTTGTTATTACCACCCGTGGTGAGAGCACCCAAGGCCCGGATTCCATTTCGGCTATACATCACCACTGAAGATAGCGTGATTGGAGCCGTGCTAACCCAGGAGGTGGAGGGGAAGGAGTACATCATCACATTCTTCAGCCGCCGCCTGCTGGACACCGAAACCAGGTACGCGTTTGTGGAGCGATTATGTTTATCACTTTATTACGCGTGCACCAAGTTATGCCATTATCTTCTCCCCACCACATGTGTTGTCGTTTGCCAAACCGATGTTATAAAGCACATGTTATAGAAGCCGATTCTAAGTGGAAGAATCGAAAAATGGGCTTACGCGTTGATTGAGTACGATTTGGCCTACGAGCCCCTAAGAGCGATGAAAGGCCAAGTCGTAGCCAACTTTATAGTTGATCATCACATAGATGCTAGCTGGAGTGATGCTATTGCTGTAGTTGAGATAGTACCATGGAAAATCTATTTTGATGGTTCGGCTTGCAAGAATGGCCAAGGTATCGGAGTGGTTCTCATATCACCTAATGGTATGCGCTTTGAAACCTCGGCCCGACTAGAGTTTTCTTCCACTAATAACCAAGCTGAATACGAAGCTTTATTGCTAAGTCTTGAATTACTAGGGTCTGTAGGCGCTAAACATGTTCACGCATATGGTGATTCATTATTAGTAGTACAACAAGTAGCTAAGAATGCTCAATGTTTTAATGGCTTGCTGAATAGTTACTTGGACAAATGTCTAGACATAGTTGCTACTTTTGATGATTTCAAAATATCTCACGTGTCAAGAGAAGCCAATTCAGTCGCCAATGATTTGGATCAGCAGGCATCTGGCTACCAAGTCAAGAGAGGGAAATTTTCTGTATTGGAGAAGCCGATATTTGGTCTCACTGCCGAAGCCAGTAATGGTGGGCGGGCGCACACCTCGGGTCGAACCCCTTGGGTCGCCAAAGGCCACTGCACGCCGAAGCCCCTGGATCGGAGTGCTCTGCCGATCAAAGGATCTGGCACGCTGGAGCCCATAGTGCGAAGCCTCCCGGACGGAGAAGGCTCCCCGGAGTCCGAACCCTCCGAAGAGCTTCGGCCCAGCACACTCCGAATGGCCACCTCGGCCAGGCTTCGGCAAGAACTGGAATGTCTCGGGGGGCACCCCGAAGTCAGTAGTTTAGAGGTTTGCTTAGAAAATGGACCAGCAAAATGCTCCGAAGCCTGTAAGGGTGATTGGAGAGCCCCAATCATCCAATATTTGAGAGACCCCAGCCAAAGGGTTGATTGGAAGGTTCGGCGACAAGCGTTGAAATTCGTGTTGATGGACGACACATTGTATCGCCGAACCATCGACGGAGTGCTATTGAAGTGTTTAGACCATGAGCAGTCCTAAGTGGCTACATGAGAAGTCCATGAGGGGCTTTGCGGCACTCATCAGTCGGCCCAAAAGATGAGTTGGATGCTCAAAAGTGCGGGTTTTTATTGGCCGACTATGACTGAAGATTGTTTCAAGTACTACAGAGGATGTGAGGCATGTCAGAAGTTTGGCAATATCCAGTTAGCTCCTGCCTCATTTCTCAATCCTATTGTCAAGCCATGGCCATTTTGAGGTTGGGGTTTGACTTCATCGGCCAGATTCACCCTCCTTCCTCAAAAGGGCATCGGTTCATATTGATGGCGATGGATTACTTCACTAAGTGGACTGAGGCCGTACCTCTCAAGAACATGACTCACAACGAGGTACGTGATTTCATTTTAAAGCACATCATACATAGATTCAGCATTCCCCAAACTCTTACTACGGATCAAGGTAGTTCATTTGTTTCTGGAGAAGTAAGGGACTTCGCCGAATACTATGGTATTAAGTTGATAAACTCTTCACCTTACTATGCTCAGGCCAATGGTCAGGCCAAGTCTAGTAATAAAACCATGATTAAGCTTATTAAGAAGAAAATCGAAGAATTCCCTAAAAGGTGGCATGAGGTGCTTTCCGAGGTGATATGGGCTTGTAGGATTGCAAAGCACGGTGCTACCAAAGTTAGTCCATATGAACTGGTATATGGACAAGAAGCCGTCCTACCTGTAGAGGTAGATCTTGTCTCCTTAAGGGTGTTAAAGCAAGGTGGCTTATCGGTCGATGAGTATGAAACTCTTCTAAAGGATAATCTAGAGGAAGTGACCGATAAGAGGCTAAGGGCTTTAGAAGCCGTGGAAATGGACAAGAAGAGAGTAGCTAGAGCCTACAATAAAAAAGTTAGGCCAAAATCATTTCAAATAGGAGACTTGGTATGGAAAACGATTTTGCCTTTAGGCACGAAGAGTCCCAAATTTGGCAAATCGTCACCAAGTTGGGAAGGTCCTTTTAAGATAGCCAAAATCGCCCCCAGCAACGCATACGTGTTGGAATCCCTGCAGGGAGAGCGATTTTGAAGAGCTTTGAATGGTAGATACTTGAAAAGGTATTTCCCAAGTGTGTGGAAAACATCATAAAAGTTTCAAAAAGCCGATATGGATGGTATCGTCTTTAGCTCATTGTGCTTTTAGTTCACTAGATCACTAAAAGGCAGGGGGCATGTGTTGATAGCAAAAAAATGGCATTAATGGCTAGATTGTCAAAATATCAAGTTTTGGTGATTTGGGCCGAAAGTACACATGTCCAGGGTCTGTCCGAAGCCCTACAGGGCTGAATAGCTCCGAAAGCCTCTAGCTAGCCCACAGGCTTCGGCCAGGAAGCCTTCGGAGGCCCACGCTGCCGAAGCATCGGCCCGAGGAGCAGACCTCGACGGGCACGGCCGAAGCCCACCTCGGCAAAGATAGAGTTGGACGCGTTTCTAGCTCAATCTCTATCTCTATCTGGCCGGATTAATAGCAGATTAGATTAGGAGTTAACCCCCTATAAATAGAGAGGCATGGCCGGCGTGCAGAACCCCCCCAAACTCAAACCAAACCAAAGCCCATGCTTTGATCGTATTTACTTTACCTTTATTTTCCTGTACCACTTCGTGGGTTTGCCTGGAAGCCCTCCGTCGGCCACTACGGAATAGTGGTAATCCTTGTTACCTCACCTGTGAAGTATCCGTTAATCTACATAATAGATTGTTATCGCCTTGTTACTTCGCCTGTGAAGTATCCGCTAATCTACGTAATAGATTGCTACCTTCGCTACTAGTGCAACACTTAGAAAAATTCGGTCCTCAGGCCGAATTGGTACTTCGCATCGTCTCTATTGCAGGTTCGCATGTTCGGAGCCCCTTCGCCGGAGGTGTCCAGAGCTGAGAGACTGGTTCCGGAGGTCCCTAGGACACCCTTCGACAAGACCGCAGGCTTTGGCAATAGGCTTCGCCAGCATACTTCATCGCAACAGGCTTCGCCACGACCATACTCCACACTGGATGAAGTTGCACTCGCGCGTGGCCTTTGCGTCATTGTCTCATAGATTGCAGTATCGGAGATATCACGCCGAACCCCGCTGTTCGGAGGTGATCATCGCATCTAGATCTGTTCAGAGTCGACCTTCGGCCGGATCAGTCCGAACGCCGAAGCACTCTTCGGCGGAGCACTTCGCACCAGACGCCGAAGGTACCCTTCGGCGCACCCTTCGCATCAGACTTCGAACCAGACGGGCTCCGACTGGTTTGCTGATTTTATTCTGTTTAATATATTTCTTTCGGCTAATTGGATTATTTTGTGTAATCTGGTTGCTTGGCGACTCCACCCCCCTTATCACTATTAAGGGTAGTCGAAATGCGACGTTGGTGCCACGTCACGCTTAGGCCTGTCCCTAAGTATCCGTGCACTTTTGGATCGTCGGACTGACCTAAGTGCGGGGGCACATTTTCGTGTCAACACCTCCCCAAGAGACCGAACCCCTCTTCAGAGTGGATCCAACCTCCGGTAGGGTTCGGACCTTAGTGGCCAAACCCACCTCCTCCGAGTGGGCTACAGCCTCCGGATGGATTCAGTCTCCAGTGGTCGGACTTGTCTCTGCCATGGGCTAGTTTACCTCCAGCCTGGCAGGACCATTTGCTGGTCTGGTCCGAGGTACCGTTGACATGGACGAGCTTCCAACAGGCCAACGGGTTCGGCACTCAATGGGCGAGGCCACTAGATCCTCCGATGCCAGCACCCTACTGCTGGACGATGGCTCCGACTTGGCCTCCGCCGCCGGAGAACTCTAGGCAGTGTCCAGCTACTAACACTCACATTCCTTCTAGTGTTTCCAAGTGGCAGGTTCGGGGGCCGGTGCAGGATGAGAATATTATTCACTGTCTGTCCGTAGTACCTCAGAACCGGGCCCCTTGAGATGGCACCGAAAGGGATGGACGTGAAGACGCCCCAAAGATTATAGTCATCAGGGTGGGATCCCAGGAGGTCCCAATCCCGAAGGGTGCGCCAATGGGACGGAGCGAAGATGCATCTCCTAACCCGACCGGAGCCTCTATCGAAGCCCGGTCTAACCGGCCTACTGTGGCCAGTCCGACTGGCCTTACAGCGGTTTTCGGCACAGGCTGGTCCGACTGGCCTGCTATGGCCGGTCCGACCGACCAGGAGCAGGGGATCTCTCATGGCAAGCGCAAGATATTCGAGGTCGATACGGACAAGTCCCCTTCGGCCAAAAATGCTAGAAGCAAGACCGTGGCACCCGACTCCTGTCCTCAGCCATCATGGGTGCCCTCGGGGATGTCCAAGTCACAAAAGATGAGGTTGCAGCGCTTGCGGGCACAAGAGATATGAGAAGAGAATGCCGAGGAGGCACGAGACACATTTTTTGAGGAAATTCGTCCCCAGCCCACGGTGAAGAAAGTCTAGAGACCTAGGTCGGTCATGGTCGATGACTCGGCCCCCGTTGTTAGCTCCGACGATGACAACTCGCTCGACGACGACTACACTCCGGTCTCCTAGGAGCTCGCTCCTCAAGCTATGGACATCGGCGTCGTCATGTTACCTTTCGAGTTCGCTCCACTGCAGGAGAAGGTCGGGGTCGCACAGCTAGACCTTAGCCCACGAGACGCCGTATTCGAGAAGCTCGGAGACATGAGACGTCACCTGAGACCTCTCTACATAAGGAGGCACATCGATAGGAAGCCTATCTTGAGGATGCTCGTCGATGGCGGCGCCACCATGAACCTAATGACATACTCCCTTCTAAGGAAGCTTGGCAAGGATGACGATGACCTGAAGAAGACCAATGTAACCCTCAACAGCTTCAACGGCGACATGACGAAAGCCAAAGGAGTACTGTCCCTAGAACTGACAGTGGGGAACAAGACGCTACCCACTGCTTTCTTCATTATCGATGTGCAAGGTAATTATAATGTATTGCTTGGGCATGATTGGATCCACACAAACCAATGTGTGCCGTCTACCTTGCACCAGCACCTGATACAATGGGATAGCGACGAAGTCGAGATAGTGCACGCAGACTCATCAGCCCACGTTAGCTTGGCCGATGCATCCAGTAACGCCGCCCATGGTGAGATAGAATGTTTGTTAGGGCGAGACCTCTCAGATTATGATTTTGTTAGCGTATTAGAGGGTAGGTTCGTTCCTATTTCTGTAAAG
This sequence comes from Zizania palustris, assembly GCA_019279435.1. Classification (NCBI taxonomy): domain Eukaryota; kingdom Viridiplantae; phylum Streptophyta; class Magnoliopsida; order Poales; family Poaceae; genus Zizania; species Zizania palustris. Next base: position 9,609,402 of record JAAALK010000286.1, read on the forward strand.
CCGGCCAGTGTGGCTCGGTTGTGTCTAAGATAGTAGGATGTCCGGTGCTAATCTTGATTGGCTAAAGTCTCGTGTAGCGCAATATCGGTCTTCTCAAGACGGTATTGCCGAAGCCATTGAAGATTTTAGCGAAATAGAGAAACTAGGTCAAGGCTTCTCGTCGGACGACCCTTTGGAACAAGTAGACATAGGAGATTGTAGTGTTTTGAGGCTGACATTTGTAAATTAGAATTTGAATGACGATGTAAAGGCTGAAGTAATAAAATTGCTTCGATCGTATGTTGATTGCTTCGCATGGGACTACAGCGAGATGCCCAGGCTAAGTCGAGAGCTCATTGAGCATCGGCTCCCCCATCAAACCCGGGTTTAGGCCTTATAAATAGCCAATGAGCTTCTTCAATTCGGCCATTTATGACCGAGTTAAAGAGGAAGTTGAACGTCTATTAGCGGCAGGTTTCATTTTACATGTAGGTACGCAAAATGGGTCGCTAACATTGTGCCTGTCAAAAAGAACGAGAGTGGCAAGATCCGCATCTGTGTCGACTTCAGGGATTTCAACAAGGCCACCCCGAAAGACGAGTATCCCATGCCAATAGCCGACATGTTGATCAACGATGCCTCGGGACACAAGGTACTGAGTTTTCTTGATGGCAACGCTAGTTATAATCAAATCTTTATGGCTGAAGAGGATGTTTTTAGAACGGCCTTTTGCTGCCCGGTTTTGTCGGCTTGTTTGAGTGGGTAGTAATGACGTTTGGTTTAAAGAATGTTGGCACCACATACCAATGTGCCATGAACTTAATCTTTCATGACTAGCTAGGATTTATGTTAGAGGTTTATATAGATGATGTTGTGGTCAAATCGGACACTATGGTGAACCACCTCGCCGATTTAAGAGTTTCTTACGAAAGAATGCACTAGTATGGCTTAAAAATGAACCCTCTCAAGTGTGCTTATGGCGTGTCGGCGGGTAAGTTCTTGGGATTCATGATCCATGAAAGAGGCATTGAAATCGATCCTAAGAGGCTTGAGAAAATTAGAGGATGTGTAGCGCCGACATGTAAGAAAGATGTGCATAAACTGCTGGGCAAGGTTAATTATTTGCGACGCTTTATATCTAACTTGTCTAGCAAAATTGATGCTTTTGTCCTAATACTCCGGTTAAGAAATGAAGATAAGTTCACTTGGGGGGCAAGTCAGCAATGTGCCTTTGAGAAAATCAAAGAGTGCTTATCGACGCCACCAGTAGTAAGGGCGCCGAAGGCCGGGATTCTGTTTCGGCTTTATATTGCCACGGAGGAGAGTGTTATTGGAGCCGTGTTGACTCAAGACATTGAAGGAAGAGAGTACATCATCACCTTCTTGAGTCGTCGACTTCTGGATGCCGAGACAAGGTACGTGTTTGTGGAGCATTTGTGTTTATCCCTTTATTGTGCATGTACCAAATTGCATCACTATCTTCTCCCTAGCACATGTGTTGTCACTTGCCAAATGGATGTCGTAAAGTACATGTTGCAAAAGCCGATTATAAGTGGTAGAATCGACAAGTGGGCGTATGCGTTAATTGAATATGATTTGGCTTATGAACCATTGAGAGCTATGAAAGGCCAAATCGTTGCTAACTTTATAGTGGATCACCATGTAGATGTCGATTGGAGCAATGAGGTCGCTTTAATTGAGGTATTACCATGGAAACTTTATTTTGATGGTTCAGCTTGCAAAAACGGCCAAGGCGTTGGAGTGGTGCTCGTATCACCAAGTGGTATGCACTTTGAGACCTCGACCCGTTTAGAATTTCATTCAACTAATAATCAAGCCAAATATGAAGCTCTATTGCTAGGTCTTGAGTTGTTAAACTCCATGGGTGTGAAATATGTTTGTGCATATGGTGATTCTTTATTAGTTGTGCAACAAGTATCCAAGCTTGCTCAATGTTTTAACGGTCTATTAAATAGCTACTTGGATAAGTGTTTAGACCTAATTGCTACCTTTAATGATTTTGAGATCACTCATGTATCTAGAGAGGCCAACTCACTTGCAAATTACTTGGATCAACAAGCATAAGGCTATCAAATTAGGAAAGGTAAATTTTGCACACGAGAAAAGCCGATGCTTGAAAATTATGTGGCACCCGAGAGTACTGATGTCGGTCTGACCAGCTTTGTAAGAATGGTCAGACCGCCCTTGCATTCCCGGTCCGATCGACCATATCAGTATGGTCATACTGACCTGTGCCATTCATCTGGCAATAGCCGGTTGAACCGGGCCAGCATGGTCGGTCCGACCGATTGTTACCAAGATGGTGTAGCACTCGGGGAGCAGGTCAAAGTGGAAAACGTGGAGGCCAATTCTAGGGGGAATTTGGCCACTGCTCCTTTGATCAGCAAGGACGATTGGAGGATCCCAATCGTCCAATATTTAAGAAATTCGAATCAAAGGGTTGATCGGAAGGTTCGGCGACAAGCGTTCAAATTTGTTTTGCTTGACGATGTGTTGTATGGCCGAACTATTGATGGAGTACTTTTGAAGGGTTTGGACTCCAATCAAGCTAGAGTTGCTGCAGGAGAAGTTTATGAAGGGCTTTGCGGTACCCACCAGCCGGCCCCGAAAACGAGTTGGATGCTCAAAAGGGCGGGTTTTTATTGGCCGACTATGACAGAGGACTGTTTTGAATACTATAGAGGATGTGAGACTTGCCAAAGGTTTGGTAATATTCAGCTAGCACTTGCATCGATGCTCAATCCTATTATTAAACCATGGCCGTTGCGAGGCTGGAGCTTAGACTTCATCGGCCAAATTCATCCTCCATCTTCAAAAGGTCATCAGTTCGTGTTGATGGCAACAGATTACTTCACCAAATGGGTCGAGGCCGTGCCGCTCAAGAATATGACTCACAACGAGGTAATTGATTTCATCTTGAAACACATTGTACACATCTTCGGCATTCTCCAAACTCTCACTACAGACCAAGGTACTTCATTTGTTGCCAAAGAAGTGAGGGACTTTGCCGAATACTATGAGATCAAATTGGTAAACTCTTCCCCGTATTATGCTCAGGCCAATGGTCAGGCCGAGTCTAGTAACAAAACTGTGATTAAACTAATCAAGAAGAAGATTGAAGAGTTTCTAAAGAGGTGGCATGAGGTGCTTTCCAAAGCTTTATGGGCTAGTAGAGTTGCAAGGCACGGTGCCACTAAAGTCAGTCCATATGAGTTAGTATATGGACAAGAAGCCGTTCTACCGGTAGAGGTGGATCTTGGCTCACTTAGATTTCTTAAGCAAGATGGCTTATCGATCGACGAATATGAGACACTTCTAAAGGATAATTTAGAAGAAGTGACCGATAAGAGGTTGAAGGCTCTAGAGGCAATAGAGAAAGATAAAAGAAGAGTAGCTAGAGCCTACAACAAGAAGGTCAAGGCAAAATCATTTCAAATCAACGATTTGGTGTGGAAGACGATTTTACCATTAGGCGCTAAGAGCTCAAAATTTGGTAAATGGTCACCTAGTTGGGAAGGACCTTTTAAGGTAGTCGAAATCGCTCCAGGCAATGCATATGTCCTAGAGTATTTACAAGGAGAGCAATTTCGAAGGGCTTTGAATGGTAGATATTTGAATAAGTACTTCCCAAGTGTGTGGCAAAACGCTTAAAGTGTTAAAAGGCTGATATTGAAAGTATCACCCAAGGCCCATCATGCTTTTAGCTCACTAAGTTTGCTAAAAGGTAGGGGCCATGTGTTTATAGCAAAAAATGCCATTAATGGTCAAACTAGGCAAATACTGAAAATGGCATTTTTGAGCGAAAATGTGTCAAACCTGGCAAAGGCCGGTCTAACCGACTATAGTAGGTCGGTCCAACCGGCCAGGTCCGGTCAGACTGGACCCATGGCTTGGTCAGACCGGCCAGGGTTCAGAATATGAATCCGAGGAGGATTCGAGCTATTTTTACCCAAATCTTATCCTAATAGAGTTTTGGTCGAATCTTACTCTATCTCTATCCAGGGATAACCAGCCCACCCCCCTATAAATATTAGGGACAAGGCCGATTCAAGGCCCCTCTCCAATCTCGAAAATCCAAAGACCTAACTTTGAATCGCATCTACATTTCTTTATTTTCTACATCTTCGTGGGTTTGCTTGGAAGCCCTCCGTCTGCCGCGTCCGTAATCACGGTAACCCTTGCTGGTTCGCTTGTGAACCTCCAGTTAATCCACGTAACAGATTGCTATCCCTTTTATCAGTTTTTATCGCCATACTCGTTAATTCGGCCCTCTGGCCGAATTGTGTTTGATCCATTATTATCTTTGCAGAATAATTTTCTTCCTAAACACCTCTGCAAAATTTGGAGGTGATTGGATCTTGTTTGCTAGGCCATCCGACATCTAACATATCGGACCTATCGTCGCCGGTCCAACCGGTGGCTTAGGGCTGGTCTGACCGGAGCCCCTTCGTTAAGCTGTTTTCGGCAATGGCTGGTCAGACCGAGGGCGCCCCGCCGGTCCGACTGGGACCCCTTCCATCATGCCAAAGCTTGCCACCGAAGCCCCGTTTGTCGGAGTTCTGCGTGCCAGAGCCCACGCGCACCGAAGCCTACTCTACTAGTACGATCAGGAGTACTTCACCGGTCAGACCACTGGATCCCACCTCGCAGCTACCCCCGGGACACTCTCCCGAGGCCCCTCTGCACCTCCGGTCCGACCGGACTTGAGGCCGAAGGTGCCCTAGGGACCCTTCGGACCATCTTCGTTGTAACTCCGAATCGGCCTCCGAATTGGCCGATTCCAGGTATTTTGATCATTTTATTACTATTTACATTGTTACTAGTACTTTTCGGCCAATTGGATTGAAATATCAATTATTTATCTGATTGCCTGGTGACTCCAAATCCCTTGTCACTATCTAGGGTAGTCGGAATGTGGCGTCGGTATTGTTGTGATACTTTTGGACGTCGAACTGGCCCAAGTGTGGGGGCACATTTCTGCGTCAACAGATACAATAGCTGTTGGCGTAAAAGATTACGCTAACAGGTTTCTGAAGATTAGAAACTAACAAACGAAGTGTTTGCGAAGGAAACTATTCCAAGCCTCCGAAAGGATAATAACTTAGAATAGTTTGAATGTGTGTATTGAATAACTTGTATTCGGTCCTGATTACAGGGTAAAACGGGGGGTATTTATAGGCCCAAACATTAAGGAAAAGACCTTTTTACCCCTCTATTACAACCGACATAGTGGAAACTATTCGGTACCCTTAATAGGGCTAAAATGGTAAAAGACTAATCTAGTTAGAAAGAAGATAAGTCTTCCATCTTAGCTGGCAAAGAAGTTCCTGGAAGAGTCTAAGTTCGAAGATGTACTCCGAACTAGAGCTCGTCATCATACTTCGATCTTGACTTGATGCATCTCCGGAGTCATATGCTGGAAATCTTGGACTTAATCATCAACCTTTACCCTATTACTGCAATAACCCTGAAGATGGAATATTTTCCCCCAACAGTAGCCCCTCGAATACGCTTCTCCGCTAAATCTATAATGTTAGGAGAGCAGTATACGCAAGAAAAATAATCATGCGTAGGGGTTAGCAGATTTAAACCATCTCCGAACTACGTGGAGATGTAAACTTTGAATCAGTTTTTAATAAAATTACTTTCGAAGTAACTTAGAACTAACTCGAAAAGTCTGAAAGTCTTTTTAGACTTAGAAGAAATAGCCGTTAGCTTCTTTCTTCTAACGGAAGTTACGGAATGCTTTAATTTCGGAGCAAAGTAACGGTTGGAAATGTGAAACGACACAGGCAAACGGTAAAAAATCAGGATCCGGGCTATAAATAGAGGGCCTAAACCCTTCTTGAGTACCTTTTTACTGCTTTCGTGCAAACAAGCCATCACCCAAGCCCTAGCCGCCATTTTTCCTCTGAAACAATCCACGAGATCCAATGGCGAAAACTAGTTTCAAGGGTCCTAGAGCGACTTCGACCTTGGCTCGGCAGCAAGCTACAGCGGTGGCAGCAGCTGCATCGTTGGTGACGGCAACTCCAAATCCTTCAGTGGCGGTAATGGCGCCGGTGGTTGGAAATCCCCAAAATGTCGGCCCCCAAGACTTCTTCCCGGTGTCGACGAAGTATATAGACCAGTTTTATCAACTGGGGCCGTCAACCTGGGAAAAAAATCATTCCGTCACCAAGACCCGGAGAAGTGGTCATCTTCGAAGCCTTCTTCGAAGCTGGTTTGGGGCTTCCGGCGGTAGACTTCTTGGCGGAAGTATTAGACTTGTTCCACTTCACCCTCCCCCAACTTTCTCCGAGTGCGGTAGCGCGCCATGCCATCTTCGAATGGGCGTTGCGAGCCGAATGTTGTGAAGGAAGGGCGGAAATCTTCGCAGCACTGCATAGAGCTTCATGCCAACCGAAGACCTTCGTAGGCCCCGGAGGTGAAAAGATGGTTATAGCCTTCAGAAGCATCAACTTCAGACTTCGGGACGAGTATGCTCTTCGGTTTCCCGCTAAGGCCATCAATTCTAGATGGTACACCAATTGGATCTTGAAGTGGTTTTATGCCGAAGTTGGGGCGAGCAGCCGTCTAGCCGGACCTTTGCAAGACATCAACTTCCGAAAGGAAGCCCTTGTGCATCTAGATCCAGGTCAACTCGAAGCTCGCCTCAGCTTGCTTCAAAAGATCAGTCATCGGTTGAGCATGCGAGACTTAGCCGAAGAATTCCTCGGGCTTCAAATCCCTCCCTTGATGGCCAACTGGCCAATCACTTTCGAAGAGGATTCAGAAGGCGGTCTTCGGAAAATTTCTTCAACTTCGAGTCCTGCAGGTAACTTCGAAAACAACATATTCTATGTATATTTATTCCAAGAATTAACAAACTTAACTCATTTTTCAGCCTCTTCAGCCCCTATAACTTCGGAGCAAATCGTACGAGCTTCGGAGAAGATTTTGGGTGTCCCAACTCCGACCGAGAAAGAATGGAGAATCAAATTGGTTGGTATTTGGGAGCGATCCAACCGAGTATGGGGGCTACTCGAATTGGTTCCACCCCCTTTGGTGGATTGGGTGCCTTCGGAGAAAGGGCCCAAGAAGAGGAAAGCCGAAGCTGGAACTTCGAGCTCTGCCAAGACTCCGGTCAAGAAGGTGGCTCAAAAACAAAAAAACCTTGCGCCTTCGAGCCCAAGAGATTCAATCTCCGATTCTCAGGAGGATGAAGGCAGGTTCCTTGTGAGGCTGATTGAAGAGGATGCAGCCCAAGGAACTGCACAAATTGAAGAACCTGCGAACGTGCCGGAGTCTCAAGAGAATCTTGAGCAAGCGAGGACTCCGACTATTCAAGAGGATTTACCTCAGGACGGAGCTCCTGTGGATGAGAGTGGAGTCGAAGTCACTATAGCTTCGATTCCGGATGAAGCAATAACAACTGTTCAGGAAAATGTTCCGACAGTCGAGGATTTGACGCTTGATTCCGACGAAGATCTCACCTTCGATCCACCAAGTAGTCCAATGCTCACCCGCCGCCAAAATGTCGAAGGTAAACTTCGAATAATTCTTTTATCCCTTTTTTTTAAAATGCGAAATTATACAATGTATAATACCTTTGTTTTTATAGAGTCCACTTCTATGGAAGAGGTTTGTCCCGAAGATACAGTTCCTGGACCTTCGACAACTTCGGAGCCAATTCCAGGAGCCACTCAGATGGGGCCTGGAAAAGGTAAAGGGAAGATGGACCCCCTCCCTGCTCCGAGCTCAGGATCAACTCCGTCTGAGTCAAAAGGCGAGAGCCAATCTACTGAGGGGGGTCAGTCTCCCGGGGCTCCGAAGACTACGGCTCAACACTCCGGGCCTTCGCCAAACGAAGATGACAAACAAGCCTTGAGCATGCTCCCCCTTCTAGCTCCTTTCTTAGAGCGAAGAACTGGGCTTCGGACTTTGCTCGAGCCTTTGGATCGAGCTAGTCGCGAAGTTAGGGAGACGAACTTGGTGGCCATCTTGAGTGAGGCGGAGAGCTCGGAGCTTAATGCTGCCATGGAACGCGCAGCGTACCAGGTACAAAGTATCTGAAAAATAGAATCAAATTTATATACAAATAATTTCTCACCTTGACTTTTTCTTTTCGTAGCAAACAGTCTTGGCTCGAGCTGCGAATATCTCCAACGAACGTGGGAACATTCGCCTTCGAGAGGAGAATGCAACTCTTCAACGAAATCTGACTATCTCCGAAGGTCGAGTGGCCCACATGGACAATATGGTTTCAACGGAGCGCAGGGCCAGACAAGGCTTGGAGGCTGCGAACAAGGAGCTCGAAGCAGAAAAAAATGTGCTTCGAGCAGAAATTGAAAAGATGCGGGCGGAGCACGCTACTGCAGGGGTCGAGCTTGTTAGACTCCGAGAAGAATCTAGCCAGCTACTGAATCACAAGAATTCTTTAACTACGGAAGCGGCTAGGCTCTCTGGAGTAATAGAAGAGCTAACTTCGATGAAGGATGCGTTAATTGAAGATAAGCTGAAGTCTGAGAAGGTAGCTGTGGAGGTCATGGACCAATTGCTAGGCATTCTGGAGTACTTCGGTACTACTGGGACGCTTCCTTCGGATGACAACATCTCCCTACTGTGCCGGTTGAAAAGGATTCAAGGAGTAGCGAAGCAAATGAAGACAGCAGGCATTCGTTACGGAGAAATCTCTGGACAAGTGGCTGTCGTTGGTCTACTTCGTTACTACGAAGATCTGGGTCGATCGATAACTCTGAGCGCAGGAGAGGGTCCTATTACCTTCGATGACGACCAGCTTATTACTCCTTCCGAAGGTGTGGCCGCTGCTTGGCAAGCCTTTCAAACTTCATGGAGAGCCGAAGGTCGTTCTGCGATCAAGGCCTGGATTGACAAAGGACAACGACAGAAGTAGGCTCGGTCCCAAGCTTCGAGCAGTCAGCCTCCTCCAAACCCGCAGGTTTAGAAATACCTTAGGATCTTTGACTGTGTAAAGCATTACGCTTATGTACATTTATGAATGAAGATTTGTTTATCATGTTTTTAGGCTTTGCCTCATATGGAAGATGTCGAAGTGTTAGATGTTAACGACGAACTTCGCTTATTATGGGCTACCTTCGATATCTTAAAACTTCACAAGCGTCCTCGATTTCTAGTTCCTCGAGATCGTTCCGGAACAATTACGTCCGAAATAAGCAAAGATATATTATCTTGCATTAAAGAGGAAGAAAAAGATGTTAACTTGGAAACTTCATCTTCTGAAGACATTATATGGTCTGAAGATGAAGATGAAGCTCAAGGTAAAAAGCCTGAAGAACTTGGAAGCTGGGAAAGGAGCCCCGAACGGCTTCGAACTTGGGCCGAGCTTCAGCAAGAACAAAAATACTTTAGAGCTTCGAAGGGAGGTAGGAGAGTTAAACGCAAAGTTGTTAGGACTCCCGGCACTGGAACTAGTCGTTCCAACCCTAGCTCTAGAGATCGAAGAGGTCTTCGATTCCTTCTTGGTATAGATACCAATTTTTCATGATGTAATCATATTTGCTTGAATAATAAATATCAATTTAAAATTGTCTCCCTATTTATTAGCCCCTCTTTGGGCGTGAGCAACTTCGAACTGCATTCAAAGATGGTTAGGCACAAATAAAACTTAGGAGTACAATTTTTGGGGGTTCAGAGCCCCTTTGTAATTTAAAGATCTTTTAAAATCTTATAAAATGTCTTCGACTATTTGTAGTCTGAAGAATGGCGACTTAACACCTTATGCTTTTGAAAGAAATCACTTGAGATAACTTTCCGGACACTTTAGTGTCTTAGATAATTTGTCACTTTGGACTTTCTTAACAGACGTTCGGAGCTCATGGCTCAAACTCTGTTTTGTTTTGGCCTCCTTCGGCTCTTTTTTGCGAATTCTGTCAAACCAGTGGTTTGGAGTTCGCAGTGGTCTCTTTGGACTCTTTTTACGGATACCTACAAGCTGGTGGCTTGGGCTCCGCATTATTTGGTCTCCTTCGACTCTTTTTACGGATACCTACAAGCCGGTGGCTTGGGCTCCGCATTATTTGGTCTCCTTGGACTCTTTTACGGATGTCTTCCAGCCGGTGGCTTGGACTCCGCATTCTGTTGTTTTCGGGCTCTTTTACGGATGTCTTCAAGCCAGTGGCTTGGACTCCGGATTATGTCAGCCCACCACCTCGGAAAATATGATTCAAATTAGTGACACTTCCCTCTCGGTCAACTCCGCGGTTCCAGTGCGTCCACTCGGAAGCTGGAAGTTTATGAGGGGTAGGCACTATCTGAACCATATGCTTTATTGATTCGAAAAGTGATTACACATGATTACAAGGAGCCCTTATGCGAAGTATCGCTTTAGGTGCTCCGCATGCCAAGTATGCGCTAACTCTTCACCTTCCAAATTAGCTAATTTAAAAGAACCAGGACGCCCGGAGCGAACAATTAAGTATGGACCTTCCCATTTATTTTCTAATTTTCTTGGTGCTATGATACTTCGCAAAACGAGATGACCCGGCCTAAGTTCATTAATCTTAACCTTTGGGTCAAACCAAGCCTTCGTCTGCTGGTGATACTTTGATAAATTGGCCACAGCTCGAAGTCTTGTCTCCTCTGTTAAATCCAGTGAAGCTTGTCTTTCTCCTTCAATCTCCGGTTCGGTGCTGCGAAGTGATCCTCCTTTGAGCTCCGTTGGAGTCATAGCTTCATCTCCGAATAGCAATCTAAATGGAGTGAAACCTGTGGACCTTGTTTGCGTAGTCCGAATGGACCATAAAATCTTCGGAAGTTCTTCGGTCCACAGTCCTTTTGCTAATCCTACTATCCTTCAATTTAGCCCTGACAAAATATTTCCATTGGCTCTTTCTACAGCTCCATTAGACTGAGGATGCCTCACTGCAGCAAAACATAACTGGATGCCTAGATCTTCGCAGAACTTTCTGAAAGGTTCTGCATCGAACTGTGTTCCAATATCAACTGTGAGTTGTCTAGGCACTCCGAACCGGCAAATGATACTTTTCCAAAAGAATTTCTGTACATTGTTTGAAGTGATAGCTGTTAAGGGCTCTACTTCTACCCACTTAGAAAAATATTCAATAGCTACCACTGTGAACTTTAAATTTCCCTTAGCTACTGGAAAAGGACCAATCAAATCCATACCCCATCTGGCCATGGGCCATACCGGAGCAATATCTTGAAGAGCTGTTGGTGGGCGATGACTCCGTCGACCCATCTACTGACATCCTTGGCATGTGCGGACTAAGTTCTCCGCATCTGCTACTATCATGGGCCAATAAAGCCCCTGGCGAAGTGTTTTCCCTGCCAAAGCTCGAGGGGCCAGATGGCTACCGCAAAGCCCTTCATGAATATCTCGAAGAATATCTTGGCCTTCGGTTTGGGATATACATCGGAGTAAAGGGGAACATACTCTGGCCTTGTATAAAATACCGTTGATTATTTGATAATTCCTAGCCCTGAGTTTCAATCTTGAAAATTGTGGCTCTTCAAACGAATTTGCTCCTCCTTGCAAAAGTTCCATGATCGAATTTCTCCAATCTGTACTTGGAATGCAAAGAATCTCTGCGGAGGGAATTTGTGGGACCGAAGGTGTATTAAGTTCTTCATAAAAAGCTTCTTCGGGTATATCCATAGCTCCAACAGCAGCTTTTGCTAAGATGTCCGCTTGCACATTTTCTGTTCTTGGTATACTCCAAATTGAAATACCCTTGAATTGTGCTTTGATCTTACGGATTTCTTCTAAGTACTTTGCAAGCTTTGGATGCCGAACTTGAAAGCTTTTATCTACGTGCCCTTCTACTATTTGAGAATCTGTCTTTATAACAACTCTTGTAGCCCCTAGAGCACGTGCTTTTTGGAGTCCCAGTAAAATCCCTTCATACTCCGCTATATTGTTGGTAGACTTAAAGTTGAGTCCTGTGGAGTACATTGCTTTTTGCCCTGAAGGCGAAATCAAAACTGCTCCAACACCTGCTCCGGATGCTTGGAAAGCCCCATCAGAAAAAACAGTCCAAATTCCTTCACTTGACTTCTCCGGAACCAACGTTGCAGGGGGAGTCCATTCTGCTACAAAATCTGCTAAGACTTGCGATTTGATTGCTGTCCTTGCCAGAAAGGATATGCCAAAGGGTGCTAGTTCAACTGCCCACTTTCCAATTCTTCCAGTGGAATCTTTACTTCGGAGCATATCTCCCAAAGGATATGAAGTTGGTACAACAACATTCTGTGCCAAAAAATAATGCCTTAGCTTCCTCGAAGCCATTATCAGAGCATAAACAAACTTTTCGAGCTCGGAATACCTTGTCTTCGCTCCTGATAATGCTTCGGACACAAAATAAACTGGATTTTGTACCAACTTCCCATTGAAATCCATTTCTCTGACAAGGACTGCGCTGACAGCAGAGCCTGTAGCTGCGAGGTAAAGGAGTAGGGTTTCGTCCGCAGTAGGCACCGTGAGTGTAGCAAGATTACTGAGATACTCTTTAATATCTTCGAAGCTTTTCTGACACTCCGGTGTCCATGCAAAATCTTCGGACCCTTTCAATGCTTTAAAGATAGGCAAACTTCTCTCCGCAGACCTTGCCAAAAACCTACTAAGTGCTGCCAGACGACCAGTCAGCTTTTGCACTTGCTTTAAATTTTCCGGAGGAGCCATCTTCTGTAGCGCAGTTATTTGAGTAGGGCTAGCTTCAATCCCTCTGCTTGAAACTAAATACCCTAACAACTTCCTAGCCTTAGCTCCGAAGATACATTTCTCGGGGTTAAGACGAATCCCACATGCCCGAAGGCTATTAAATGTTTCTGCTAAGTCTAGGCTATGTTGGTGCTTTAAAGCACTCTTTATTACAATATCATCCATATAGGCCTCCACATTGCGACATAATTGATGACCTAGAGCCTTAGCAACTAACCTCGAAAAAGTAGCCCCGGCATTTCTTAAGCCAAAAGGCATTCTTACATAACAGAAGACTCCCGAGGGAGTTACGAAGCTTGTCTTGATCTCATCTTCGCGTTTCATATTTGATGATAACCGGAGTACGCGTCAAGGAAGCTTAATAACTCCGAACCTGCGGTGGAGTCGACCAATTGATCAATTCGGGGCATGGGGTAGGGGTCACGAGGGCATGCTTTATTCAAGGATGTGAAATCAATGCACATGCGCCACTTCCCGGAGGATTTCTTCTTGACGAAGACTGGGTTGGCTAACAATTCTGTATGAGCCACTTCTCTGATAATCCCAGCTTTCAACAATTTTTCAACTTCGTCTTTTGCAAGAACAGCTCTTTCCGCAGACATTTTTCGGAGTCCTTGCCGAACAGGTCGGGCCTTCGGGTTTACAAGTAAACTATGTTCAATAATATCCCGATTGACTCCGGTGATGTCTTCGTCAGACCAAGCAAAGACATCTAAGTTCTCCTCAACTACTTTTTCCAAGGAGGTGGCAACTTCAGGAGGTAAATCTTTACCAAATTGAAATGCATATTCTTTACCATCTTTAACAATAATCTTCGTTGCAATCTCTCCTTCGGGACTTGGTCTTGGGAAGGATTTATTCGAAGATTCGGAAGGAGCTGAAAAATTTTCTTGATTATCTTGCACATTATTCACTTGTCTTGGATCAAGAGGGGGCCGTGACCATATTCCGCTCTTCGGGCGGTAGCTTGATCTCCGAAGATAGTGAGCACTCCCGCTTGTGTGGGCATCTTCATGCACAAGTAATTATGGTGTGCCACAGCTCCGAACTGATTTAACATGCCTCTTCCGAATATGACGTTGTAGGCATATGGAGCATCCACGACGTTGAAGATTACTTCCTCTGTCCTGGCTAACAATCCTTCTCCGAAGGTAACTTCTAGGCCAATTTGGCCGAGTGCATCAAGCGGAGGTCCTGCGAAGCCTTGCAAAGGACGAGCCGCTGGAAGGAGGTGCTTTCTTGAGATGCATAATTGATCGAAGGCTTAAACAAAAATAATGTCTGCCAAACTCCCTCCGTCAATTAGCACTCTTCGAACCTCAGTTCATGCAATGTCGGCAGTAATGACAAGTGGATCTGCATGTGGAAATTTAATGCCAGCTGCATCCTCTGCAGAAAAAGATATTGGCACATGGGACCATTCAGGCATAGCAGCTGCAGATGACGAAGTTCCAATGTGCCCCACTTCTCTGACATACTCTCTTCTCTGCCTTTTTGACATGCTTCTGAGAGTACCTCCTCCGGAGATAGGGAGGACTACTCTTTTTCCTCGGTTTTGCCCCTCTTCTTGCTTCGGAGGTGGCATAATATTAACCACCGGAAGTCGTCTTGCAGCTTCGAAGTTTTCTATCCGCGCCACAGCTTGGACAGGCTCCGGACGTACTTCAGCTAGAACTCGGTCAGTAGTACCTCGACCCGAAGTTCTCTCTAGATATTCTCCTCTCAGGGCAAGTATAGCTTTGCACGCATCACTTGCGTGACTTTGGTTTTCACCATGAATACAGCAGAAAAGGGTCTGGCCCTTGCCAGCCGGTTTCCCTGGCGGCCTCCAGCCGCTGACCTTGTTTCCCGAAGGTTGTGGAGTTCTTTGGGCAAACTTCTGCGGGGGTGCAATGTTCAGAACTTCTGAACGAGGATGCTTTTGCCCCCTTCTCCTATCATGGTGAACTTCGAAGACAGGTTCCCGCGGCTGTGCCGAAGTTTTTACTTCCAATTTTACTTCCTGCAGTATGGACGGAGAAGCTGCAGTTCTCCGAAGCCAGCCTTCTTCTGACCTTGCATATTCTTCAAAATAGGACATCAGCTGAGAAACAGAAGATATACTTTTCCGGTGGAGTTTATCAAGGAGGCCTGGATGAATGACTCCTTCCCGAGCTGCGTCAACTACTGAAGACGTAGTTAACCCTCGGATATGCGACTTCGTATGAGCGAAGCGCTTGAAGTATTGTCTTAAGGTTTCTATAGGGAGCTGCTTCACCTGGAAAAGACTTCCCGTCGACATTGGAGGCGCGAAGGTGCCTTGGAAGTTACTCACGAACTTTTTCTTCAATTGTCCCCATGAACTGATTGATCCTGGTTTTAAAGACCAGAACCATCGCAAAGCTACTCCCTGAAGAGCTAGGGGGAAACATTTTGCCATGGTGTCCCGCACTCCTCCGCTGGCTTCAATCGCCAAAGCATAAGATCGGAAAAATTCTCCATGATCTTCATCTCCGGCATACTTGCAAAGCTTCGAAGTCTTAAACTTCAGGTCGAAGCGAACTTTTTGCAGTTCAGGATGCAGCGGAGATTCGGTATCAAAGGAGGCGTTCTTCGGGGCTTCAGGATAGATAGGTTCGTCGTCTTCAGGCACTTCCGGAATAACTGGGATGGCTTGAGAGCGAAGCCTATTTGCAGCTTCTTGTCGCCATCTCGCTACTTCGGCTTGGAGACTGGCCATTTGAGCGGCCATATCACCAAGATTATCTTCATCTCCTCCGGAAGGATCTTCCGGGTCTTGAGAACTGTAAGGATCAGTTCGGAGTGGAACTTGAGGTGGAAGAGGAACTCCGGGTGGTCGAAGTATAGATGGAGTTGACGGAGGAACTCCGTATGCTCGAGGAATGGGAACCCCTTCCGGAGTTTGAGGTGGAGGAAACGTCGAAGGTCCTCCGACCTCAACTGTGTCGGGAGATGTCACTCTGGAGGTCCCCTCGGACCTCCGAACAGGGTTACTAGTTGCGCTCCTCTTAGGAGGTATGATGTAAGAAGTTGGTAGAGAACGAAGTTTCTTGGACTAAGTTCCCCACGGATGGCGCCAACTGTTGGCGTAAAAGATTACGCTAACAGGTTTTTGAAGATTAGAAACTAACAAATGAAGTGTTTGCGAAGGAAACTATTCCAAGCCTCCGAAAGGATAATAACTTAGAATAGTTTGAATGTGTGTATTGAATAACTTGTATTCGGTCCTGATTACAGGGTAAAATGGGGGGTATTTATAGGCCCAAACATTAAGGAAAAGACCTTTTTACCCCTCTATTACAACCGACATAGTGGAAACTATTCGGTACCCTTAATAGGGCTAAAATGGTAAAAGACTAATCTAGTTAGAAAGAAGATAAGTCTTCCATCTTAGCTGGCAAAGAAGTTCCTGGAAGAGTCTAAGTTCGAAGATGTACTCCGAACTAGAGCTCGTCATCATACTTCGATCTTGACTTGATGCATCTCCGGAGTCATATGCTGGAAATCTTGGACTTAATCATCAACCTTTACCCTGTTACTGCAATAACCCTGAAGATGGAATATTTTCCCCCAATAATAGCAAAAGATGTCAGACCTAACCGATGAAGCCTCAAACTATCACACCTAGATCACATTAATCTAAGAGATCAATCTGATGCAGCCTTTGAAGTAAATGCCCGAGAAAATTCCTTGTATCGGATGTTTCGATAGGTAGTTACAATATGGTATCGGAAGTTCTAACGAGCAGGAAGTTCCGATTTGGAATTGGGGAGAATTGTAGTGATCAAAAGTTTTGATATGTGTATCGGAAGTTCTAAGGTGGGAGAAAGCAGATTGGATCTGTTGCATGTTGTACTAAATCAGGAGACCTAAAATACCATGTCAGAAGTTTTGATCCATGATCGGATGTCCGAACATGGGCAAACTGATTGGATCTGTTACGAACACGAATTGGTTGTAACCAATTTTGGGGTTTCGAGATGTGGATGACCAGGGGCTCTCTGCCCTATATAAAGAGACGAGGAGGTCTTGGAAAAAAGCAATTAGCATAGATTAGACCTAGTCACCATAGACTCCTCTCCTCCCTTTCTTGATCTCAATTGTTGAGATCGAGGATTTCCCGTCTCTCACGTGTGGTGCTAGCATGCTGCTGTGAGAGGTACTTCATCCTTGCATGTGTGCATACCATGGAGGCGTTGCTCTAACAGCGACGCTCGTGGACTTCATGTGAACAACTATGTTGCCTTCACCAATCGGATTGGTTAGGGATGGCGAGGACGAAGTGAGGATAGGCTTGACGCGCTACTCTGACATCTTCTTCCGGTTCACCTAGCGCATCTCGTGCTAGAAGGTAACTATCTAGTATCTCGCACGCGCATGGATCTTGGGCTTAGGGCGGAAATTTTGAATTTGCCGGCTAGCATAGCTCCCCTATTCCCCAATAGTGGTATCGGAGCCTACGTGCATAGTATTCGATCTGGATCCCTCATGTATGGAGATACATGGTGGAAATACAGATTAGATCTATTTTTGTTCACGGCAAATCAGAAGTTCTGATATTGATCGGAAGTTTCGATGGAAGATCAGAAGTTCCAATAGTGATCATATGTTCTGATATCGAATAATGATTCAATACAGAGAACAATTGGTGTTGTCTGGGATTCCGATATTGATTGGAAGTTCTGGTGGATCAGAAGTTCCGATGCCAGATCGGAAGTTTTGACCCGCCTGAATTTGAAATTTCGAGCCTGTTGAGCCGGGTTTTTCAGATCTAGAATCTAGTCACTTTTGGATTGCTCGCCTAACTTTGTTTTGCAGAGAATGTTGTGACTGGCATGGCCTTAGATAAATGTAATGTATGAGATGCATGCGATGAATGTAAATTAAATATGGCATGCGTGTCATGGTTATTTACAGCCCAAGGCTAATGTAAAATTTATTACGGCTTGCATGTCGATTCCGCTGTGCTTCAGCCCATGTAATTAGTATTGGCTATACGAGATAGACTAGTACTCTTCATGGAGACCAGGAGCACGCACTCGATGATCAGAGCCATGGAGATGGAGATCACCCTGTGAATAAGGCCATGCTATGTCACAATTAATATGATTGCCTGTGATGCTTTCTTATGTTCTTCTTATTCTATTCTTGCATGTTTCGTGTGCGCTAAGGACGTTACGATGCTAGAATAGTTTTCCCTCATAAAATTAAGTATTGATGCTCTTCCCAATAGCTGCACCCTCCAAGGTTCGTGCTCATCGATAGTGGGTCTGCCAAAGCAGGGTGCTATCTTTTATCTCGAGTAGTTAGGGCGGAAGTCGGACTTCTGCACGCATTGTGTTGGTTCACTTCACAAGGCTATAAAAACGGTTTTGGGCCTTGGAGCATAGGGTTGGTGTAGAGCATAGGATGCTTCTCCAACGACAAGATTCACATACGATGCGATTAGCAAAGCGTTGCTTACCTATGTCAACTAGCTTCTAGCAGTGATGCCAAAGCTCACTAGGAGATAGCGTGACCATGGATCTTGCGCCACTACTAGTCATGAGAGGGAAAGTGACTGGTTTAGATAGTGGAACATCTTTTATTGGATAGAAGATAAACATTGCATAGTGCTAAACCTCACATTTAATCTTTTGTAGATCATGGCACCTACTACGTCTACTATTAAGAGCACTCTAGTTTTTAATTTACGATCTATTCTTGAACGAGATAAATTGTATGGAACGAACTTTATGGATTGGTATAGAAACTTGAGAGGATGCTTCTACAGCAGATAAGCGTGCTTATGAGAAGCATGCTAGTGATTCCGTGGATGTCAGTTGCCTGATGCTTGCCTGCATGTCCTCTCAGTTTTAGAAATAGTATGAGGAACGTGATGCTTACGATATGATCGTAGGGCTTAAGGGCATGTTTCAGGACCAAGCAAGGGCAGAAAGATACAATGTGTCTAAATGCTTGTTTGTTAGTAGGCTGGCTGAAGGGAGCCCAGTGAGCCCTCACGTGATCAAGATGATTGGTTGCGTAGAGACCCTAGAGAGACTGGGCACTCCACTAGATCCATACCTCACTATCGATGTCATTCTCTAGTCGCTCCCACTAAGCATTGAGTTGTTCATCATGAACAATAACATAGTTGGACTAGAGAAGACACTAGCTGAGTTGCATGGGATGCTGAAATCTGCTGAGGAGAGTATCAGGAAGGCTCCAAACCATGTGATGGTTGTTTAGAATGAGGGCAAGAAGAGGAGGAGGAAGAAGGCTAAGACTATAGATGCGAACTCTAGTGCGAAGTTCAAACTGACTAGAAAGTTCAGGTCTGGTCCTGCCAACTCTAATGTGTGCCACCATTGCCACAAGCTTGTGCATTGGAAGCACAACTTCAATGTGTACCTAGAAGAGTAGAAAAACAAGAAGGGGAGTGGGACTTCCGCTTCAGGTATTAATTTTATTGAAATTAATCTTGCTACTCGTCCAAATGATTCATGGGTATTTGATATCAGATCGATGATTCATACTTGCAAATTGTTGTAGGGGCTGAGTAGAGTAAGAAAGTGTGCAAGTGGTGAGCTGGATATCCGCATCGGGAATGGTGTAAAGGTTGTAGCATTGGTCGTCGACATCTATTCACTGTCGCTACCATAAGGATTAGTTTCATTCCCGCCTTAGGCATAAACATTATCTCTTCTTCATGTTTAGAGGAAGATGGTTTTGAATTCATAATAAAGAACAAGAGTTGTTCAATATTTTGAATGGCATGCTCTATGGTGTTTGTCCATTAGTGAATGGATTGTATATTCTGAGTCTTGACGATGCACACGTTTATAACATTAGTACTAAGAAACAACGACTCAATGATTTGAATCCCACCTATGTCTGGCATTATCGTTTGGGTCATATAAATGAGAAGCGTGTACAAAAGCTCCATAGTGATGGACTTTTGGAGTCATTTGATTTTGAATCATATGACACATGCGAGTCTTGTTTACTTGGCAAAATGAAAAAGATGTCTTTCACTGTACAGAGTGAGAGGGCAAGTGAGATGTTGTCCATAGTACATACTAATGTGTGTGGTCCAATGAGTCACACGGCTAGGAAAGGATTTCAGTACTTTATCACTTTTACCGATGACTTTAGTAGATATGGCTATGTCTACTTGATGAGGCATAAGTGGGAATCCTTCAAAAAGTTCAAGGAGTTCTAGAATGAGGTACAAAATCATACAGGCAAAACAATTAAATTTCTACGATTAGATCATGGGGGTGAATATTTGAGCCATGAGTTTAGTGATCATCTGAAGCAGTGTGGAATTGTTCCACAACTGACTCCACCCGGCACGCCTCAGTGGAATGGGGTGATGAGTCACATTGATCTTTCATTGTGCTTTTGGGGTGACGCTCTAGAAACTATAGCTTTCACGATTAATAGAGTTTCATCTAAGTCGGTATAGAAGACATCATATGATATGTGGTCTGAGAGGCATCCCAGTTTGTCTTTTCTAAAGATTTGGGTATGTGAGGTGTATGTCAAACGTATGACGTCTGACAAACTCAGTCCTAAATCTGACAAGTGCTTCTTTGTGGAGTATCCTAGGGAAACCAAAGGATACTATTTCTATAATAGAGGGGAGGGCAAAGTGTTTGTCACTCGAAATGGTGTGTTCCTTGAGAAAGAGTTTATCTCAAAAGGAGTTAGTGGGAGGACTGTGCATCTTGAAGAGGTTCAAGAGCCACTCGAAAGAGATCTAGATCCCACTGAGCCAGAGCAGGAGGCGCAAGATGTTGTAGACCCTGTTATGGATGCACCAGCCCCACGGAGGTCTGGGAGAGTAGTCCATGCGCTAGAGAGGTAAATGTTCTTGACCACTAGGCATCGCGATGTGTTGTTGTTGGACAACGACAAGCCCAAGATATATGTGAAAGCAGTGATGGGACCAGACTCTGAGAAATGGCTTGGAGCCATTGGATCCAAGTTGGAGTTCATACATGTCAACCAAGTTTGAAACTTGGTTGATCCACCCGATGGTGTAAAAACTATTGAGTGTAAATGGATCTTCAAGAAAAAGATAGACGTTGATGGAAATGTTCACATCTATAAGGCTCGATTGGTGGCGAAAGGTTTTAGACAGATTCAAGGTGTTGATTATGATGAAACGTTTTCGCTCGTCGCTATGCTTAAGTCTATTCGGATCATCTTATATTTTGCCGCATTTTATGATTATGAGATATGGCAATTGGATGTCAAGACGACTTTCCTAAATGGAAACCTAATGGAGGATGTTTACATGACACAGCCTGAAGGTCTTGATGGTCCAGGGAACGCTGGGAAAGTTTGTAAGTTGCTAAAGTCCATTTATGGATTGAAGCAAGCTTCTCCGAGTTGGAATCTTCACTTTGATGAGGTAGTCAAAGGGTTTGGCTTCATCAAGAATGAAAAAGAGCCTTGTGTTTACAAAAATTCTAGTGGGAGCTCACTTGTATTTTTGGTCCTATATGTGGATGACATATTGTTGATCGGAAACGACATTCCTTTGTCGAATACTATCAAGACTTCACTGAAAAATAGTTTTTTGATGAAAGATCTTGGAGAGGCAGCATACCTTTTGGTCATAAATATCTATAGAGATAGATCAAAACGGTTAGTTGGATTAAGCCAAAGTATGTACATTGACAAGGTTTTAAACGGTTCAAAATGCAGAATTGTAAGAAGGGTTTTCTTCCAATGTCACATGGTATTTCTCTTAGCAAGACTCACTGTGTTGTGACACCTGATGAGCTAGAGAAGATGAGTGCAATTCTATATTCGTCCACAATTGGATCCATGATGTATGACATGCTGTGTACATGCCCATATGTATCATATCCTCTAAGTGTTACGAGCAGGTACTAATCGAACCCGGGTGAAAGTCACTGGGCTGTAGTAAAGAGTATCCTCAAGTACTTGAGAAGGACTGAGGAAATGTTCCTAGTATACGGTGGTGAAGAGGAGCTCATTGTAAGTGGTTACATGGATGCTAGCTTTCAGACCGATAAAGATGATTCTCGATCGCAGTCTGGTTTTGTGTTCTGCCTCAATGGAGGAACAGTGAGCTAGAAGAGTTCCAAGTAAGAGATGGTGGCCGATTCTGTAGGACCGAAAGTAGCGACCAGAGGGGGGTGAATGGGCGCCTTAAAAATTCTTTCGAATCTATGGCCTGTTCCCAATACCCAACGCACCTCAAAAGACCTAACAGCAGAAAATAGACAGATAGCCTAAGTCTAAAAGGTATCTAGCCTAGAAGCAGCTGATGACAAACAGAAGACTATCAAAGCGGTGCTAATAGATAGATAAACAGTATACACTAGACTAGGCAAGACAAACTTCTCAGTAAAGTAATATCAGTGCACTATGAGTGAGAAGAGAGGTTACCTTTTCAAATCTGTCTCCTATTCGAAACTCGGCGAAGCCTGCTTCACAGATCGAAGCCTGCTTCGCAGCCGAAGCCTGCTTCGGAGGTCGAGGCCTACTTCGCAGGTCGAAGACTGGTTCGGAGGTGGTAGTCGAAGTCTGTCGAAGGTGTTGTGAAAAAGCCGAAGGTATGTTTTGGTCTAGCCTAGTTCGAAGTGGCAAGAAGCGAAGTATGCTTCGAAGCGAAGTATGAAAATGCCGGAGCCTGGTTCGAAGTATGTACTTCGAAGGCAAGGCTTCGGACACAGCTTTGAACCGAGTGCTTCGAAACAAAACCTTCGAACAGAGAACTTCGAATGCAACACATAGTCAGACTACCTTCGAACAAAGAAGCGAAGCCAGTCACACGACAGAGGCACCAAATTCGAAGCCCACACTCTACCTTCGAAAGGAGCAAGCTTCGAAAAGAGAAGCGAAGACTGACACGCGACAAAGAAACCAAAACGAAGCCTAGCAGAAAGACAAGCTTCGAAGCCAACTTCGAAACCTATCGAAGTGTGGACTTCGAACAGCTAGGGACGGATTACCTTCGCAACGTCGCTCGAAGTATGCGATGCTGTCCGTTCAGAAAATACTTCGAAGCTAGCAACACAGGACACAAAACGAGGTTCGAAGTTTGAATGAAGCCTTCGAAGGTGTTAGATCGAAGCCTGCCTCAAGGAGCTGAGGGGCTTCGAACAGAGAGGGGGCTTCGCCAGAAAACAGCCAGAAAAGATGCTAGAGCCTATCAACTTCGATCAAAAGGCTGCGCAATAGAGGTAAAAAGCTGGCAGCGAGTACTGTAGCTACAGTACAGCAGTACTACTTGCAACAGCAAGAACTAGTACTCTTCCCATGAGGAACAGAAGCAAAACGAAGCCTTCACAACCAGGAAGAAAATCGTTGTGAGCAAACCGAAGACTTCAAAGCCAATAAATGAAATGCATCACACGAAACAGAAGGAATAGAATCATCTAACTGCAGGGAATAAAAATAGATGAACAGCAACTCATTTCCTGGAGGCGCACACAAGAACAGGAAGGGAAAGAGAGAATGCAAGAGACAAAAAGTGACCCAAAGGAGTAGTATTGATTTCAGCCAAAAGGGTGTCCAAACCCTAGGGATTGGGGTCCTATTTATAGGCTCCCAACACTAGGAACATTCCACCTGCCCCTTAGGGTTTTTACAGACGCAAGAATAAAGGAAAAGACTCTACTGCCCTTAGGTATTTTTCCAGACACGACTGACTGACTGTGGGCCTAGAGTTACAGATGACTTATCCGGAAGCTCAGCTTTCGTAGCGACTACGGCTTCTCTTCTGGACAGTCGGATACAAGATCAACGGTTGTCAGTTTTGCGCCGAAACTGACAAAGCCTCCACCAGCTTTGCACCAGGTACCCGGATTGGGCCGGCCCGACTCCGCAGCTCTTTCAGCCCGGCAATCGCTCACCGCCCGTGTACCTGAGTCAGTCCTGGTCAATAGCCCAGTGGGTCTTCTACTGCTTCTGGCCCATGTACCCGGATTGGGCCAGCCCGACTTCGCAGCCTCCTCTGCCCGACAGTCGCTCGCTGCCCGTGTACCTGAGTCACACGCGGCCTATGAAACAGCAGATCTCTTCTTCTTCTGTCCTCTTGACTATCGTTGACAATGACTCATCACTTCTGGAGCCATGAGGCCCACGCTATTCAGCATGGCTCCTCAGATTCTACAACAGAAGTTGTATATATCGTTGCTTTAGAAGCGGCGAAGGAGGTCGTTTGGATCAGAAAGTTTGTTTCTAAGATGGGTGTTGTTCCTAGTGTGTCCAGTCCAGTGGACCTCTATTGTGATAATAGCAGTGCCATTGTGCAAGCCAAGTAGCCTAGATCACATCAGAAATCCAAACATATACTTCGCGATATCACCTGATCCGCGAGATCATTGAGAGAGGTGATATGAAGATTTGCAAGGTGCACACGAATTTGAACATGGTGGATCCGTTAATGAAGCCTATTCCACAGCCCAAGCATGAGGCGCATATGAGCTCCATGGGTATTAGATACTTATGTGAGTGAGTCATGTGTTTATGGAAGATTCTAGTAGAGTCTATGTTAATGTATGAGGATAATTTTATCTTGTTCCTTGAATAAATATCGTTTTCATTTAATTAATGAGTACAAGTTGTTATGTGAAACTTTTTGCTTTACGACGATGTTGTTCAAAAGGGTCCCTAATCTTGTCATCATGAGGGACAGTGATGATACATGGATTAGCACATCTGACTGATTGATGATTGTGTTTCATAGATCGTAGACATAGAGATGTCAAATCAGTGATGTGGACACATGTTGGTGAACATGGTGTTGGACAGGCCCACTTGAGATACTGCTGAGATTGTTATGTGCCAACAGTTGTCATCTCAAATGGTGAGTCCTTGGACATGAGATCGTCATTTGATTCTAGAATGCGTAGTGACACACTTAGATGCTTCCTAACGCTATTCCGTAATAGGATAGTAATAAGAGTTGTTTTCAGGTGTGTTGTGAAACATGTCTTGGGATGTGAGCGGTCAAGATGGAATTTACCCCTCCTAATAACGGGAGAGTCATCTTTGGGCCCCTCAAGGTTCATGAAAATTTGATTTTATACGCTTTCGAGGGGTCAATATATGCTGTTAGGTACCGCTATTGATCAGTGAGTCAGAAATGGTTTCTGGTTAATAATCGTCAGTGCATGAACCTATCGGGTCTCACACGTAAGGGGATGGATTAAAACATGCAAAGAATTGGTTCTCGTGCAAGTGGGAGATTGAAGGTTATGCCCAAGAAAATTCAATGGATTGATGAGTGCATTGTCAACACTCCTCTTCTTCAGCTCTTCAGCATCTGCGAGCAAATGTGGAAACACGAAAACAAAACACAAGAAAACAAAGAAGAAGAAAAATAAGGTAAAAAGTTTAACCCTAATGACCAAAAGCCGAACAAAAGCAAGAAGCGGTCATTATGGTTAATCAAAACATAAAAGCTCAAAATGAGTGCGATTTCAGAACAACAAGGATATCAACAGAGTAAGAACTCCCCCTTAAACTTTGATCCCAAATTTTCTCCCCCTTGTTGACAAGTGAACTCATCAAGCACTCAATAGAGACACAGACTCCCCTTGAAATGCAACTCCCCCTCAAAATATGTAGTGAATTCAACCGGAGTGCATAAGGAGTGTAGAAAGCATGCTTCTCAAATATGATTGACTGCAATTACAGCATCTAACAAGTATAGCAAAAGAGATACTGTCTAAGACACATGGCATGATCAGTGCAACAGATGATATCTAAAGAAAGTCATTAGCACGCATTTTTCAGTTTTCGCAAACAAAAAGCATCACCACATTTTCCAGTAAAACAAGCAAGGTAAAACATGAGATGCAAAAGCTAACTGATATCTACCAAGATAAGCTTTGTTCAAAAACAAAGTGCTTCAGCAAACTTGTTATCATTTCATTTTTCAAGCTTTTTCTTTTACCTTTATCATTTTTGCCAGGGGTTATTTGCATGTCAAACCTTATGCTGACTGACCAAGTCAAGCCTAGGCCAGAACTGGACCATCAGAAGCTTAAGACATTGGTCTTGGCATACACTACACTGTCCTAGTTCATACCAAAGTGCTATGGTATGCAGTCCAGAACAAATGTAATGTGACAAAGCAAACCCACCTGGATCTTTTCAAGTTATGCACAAAAAGGCATGGAATTTTCATTTTTCTCGAATTTTCATCATTTTTATAGCACATTTCCATGTTTAAAGCATACAGATGTCCATGTTGCATATTTGCATCTAAGTCAGAAACTTGCTACAAGGCATGTAACGGATAGCAAGAGCATTCAGCCTACGCATGCTAGTTACCAGAAGCAATGGTGATCATTTTTCAATTTTAAAGCATAAAAAGCCATGCATATGACAGATATCAGACATATCATTTGAACTGAAGCAAAGCATGATCATCGACAAGTAATCAAAAGCATGTACCAGCTAGAATAAGTAAAGCAGTTCAATCATATAACAGAAGCAAGCTCAAAAGTGTGATATGTGACTATGCAAGATATGAACACACACAAAAGGACTCAAGAAAAGAGTAAAGAAGAAAGAAGAACTGACGCAAAATATCCTAAAAAGGATACACAACACCCAAATCCCCTCGTAAACGCTCGAATGTAGACTGATCTAGGGGTTTGGTGAGAATATCAGCCAACTGATGATGGGTATCAACATGAACAAGGTCAATGACACCTTTCTCATATTGATCCCGCAAGAAGTGAAAGCGCACATCAATATGTTTGGTTTTTGAATGGAGACACGGGTTTTTCCCTACACTAATAGCACTGGTGCTGTCGCAAAACAATGGAACCCTGGTAGGAAAGAATAACCCAAAATCTCGCAGAGTGGAAATCATCCAAACCAATTGTGAGCAGCAGCTAGCAGCAGCTACGTACTCAGCCTATGTGGTCGAAAGAGCAACTCCAGATTGCTTTCGAGAAGACCAAGAGACAAGAGAAGAACCAAGAAACTGACAAGTACCGGAAGTCGACTTGCGATCCAACCGGCACCCACCGAAGTCGGCATCCTAAAAGCCAGATAAATCAAGAGAAGATGATGCTGAATAGAAAAGACCAAGATCGGGTGCATAAGTAAGATACCTGAATATGCGCTTGACAGCTTGCCGATGAGACGCACGTGGTGAAGACTGGAAACGCGCGCAAAGTCCCACGGCAAACTGTATGTCCGGTCTTGTTGCCGTCAAGTACAACAGCGAACCGATCATCCCTCGAAACTCCCTTTCATTGACCTTGACACCGCTCTCGTCCTTGTCCAGACCCCAGATGTGCCCATCGGGGTCATCTGCGGCTTCAATTCACCACCAAAGTCAAATTTCTTAAGCATGTCGCGAGTGTACTTACCTTGGTGGATGAAGGTGCCGTCCTTGGTCTGCTTGATCTGGAGCCCTAAGAAGTACTTGAGCTCACCCATGAGGCTCATCTCAAACTCACTGTGCATTTGCTCAGAGAACTTGGACACAAGAGAATCAGTAGTACCGCCAAAAATAATATCATCCACGTAAATCTGAGCAACTAAGAAGTCTGAAGCAACTCTGAGCAAAAAGAGAGTTTTGTCCACATAACCCATCACAAAGCCCTTCCCCAACAAAAATTGCTTTAACCGGTCATACCAAGCCCTGGGGGCTTGCTTCAACCCGTATAAAGCTTTGTGCAACTTAAAAACATGTCGAGGAAACTTAGGGTTCTCAAAACCGGGGGGTTGCCTAACATAAACCTCCTCTTCTATGTACCCGTTCAGAAAAGCACTCTTAACATCCATTTGAAAAAGCTTAAAACCCTTCGAAACGGCAAAAGCTAGAAGAATACGAATGGACTCAAGACGGGCAACAGGAGTGAAGGTTTCTTCAAAGTCAATACCTTCCTTCTGGCAATAACCCTGGGCAACTAGTCAAGCCTTGTTGCGCACCACAACCCCATCTTCACCTTGTTTGTTCTTGAATACCCACTTGGTGCCTATGGGGTTGCATCCAGGTGGCGGCTCAACTAGTGTCCAAACCCGATTGCGGACAAAATTCTCAAGCTCTTCTTGCATAGCATTAATCCAGTTAGAGTCAGAAAGAGCATGAGAAATATCTTTGGGCTCAAAAGATGCAACAAACGCAGATTCAGCAAACACAGCAAGAGAGGCAGAAGAACGCAAAGTTCTCTCAGTCAAATCACCAATGATGAGCTCTGAGGGGTGATCACGCTGAACTGCTCGGGTTCCCTGGTGATCCGAAGTCACCTCACCGGAGTCAGCAGCTGGCACCTCTGGACTCGACTAAGGGGGCTCGATCGTAGTGGAAGAAGTGATCAGAGGTCCGCCCTCATCCTCAGTCGAAGTCTTAGAAGGTGTGGGCTCTGGGGGGGATGCAGAAGGCCCACCCTCATCAGCAGCTGGAGTATCCTCATCTTCCTCGAAGATGGACTCTCCGAGCTCATCATCACCAGAAAGCTCAAAAGAAGGGGTCAAAGAAGGCAAGGACTCATCAAATGAAACCTCACAAGTCTCGACAAGCAACTGGGATTCAAGGTTCCAAACACGAAAACCTCGTGAATGCAAAGCATAACCAAGAAAAACACCATCCCAGCAACGAGACTCAAACTTGTCCAAATGCCCTCCCTTCTTAAGCACAAAGCACTTGCAGCCAAACGCTCGCAAGTGACTCACCTTGGGCTGTCTGCCAAACCGCAGTTCATATGATGTCTTACCAAGGTAAGCTCTAAGAAAGATGCGGTTGGCCAGATAGCAAGCCGTGTTCATGGCTTCAGCCCAAAAACGCCTAGGAGTCCTGTGCTCATCGAGCATCGTCCTGGCCATCTCGACTAGCGTGCGGTTCTTTCGTTCCACAACGTCGTTCTGTGGGGGAGTGTAGGGAGAGGAAAACTGATGGTCCAGACCCTGATCACTACAGAAACTGACGAACTGAGAATTTTTGAACTCAGAACCGTTGTCAGAGCGAATTGCTCGCATCCGACCATTGTTCTCATTCTTCAGCTTCAAAATCAGGTCATGAACAAATTGAAAAGTTTCATCCTTAGACTCCAAAAAGAAAACCCATGAGAAACGAGAAAAGTCATCAACTATGACAAGTGCGTACCACTTCCCACCGACTGAACGTACCCGAGCTGGACCAACAGTGTCCAGGTGTAAAAGCTCTCCCGGATACGAAGTCATCACCTGAGTCACAGGTGAGTGAGAAGCAGCAACCATTTTCCCATGACGACAGGGATGACAGACTAGATCCTTCTCCAACTTAAGCTTGGGCAATCCTCGGATGAGGTCCATAGAGCTTAACCTGACTAGCAGATCAAAACTCAAGTGACCTAACCTCCTATGCCACTTCCAGAGCTCAGAAGAAGATCCAGCAATCAAACAGCGAGAAGGGCCAAAAGAACTAGAGAAGTCAATTCGAAAAACTTTGCCGAATGGTAAAATCTGGCAAATCAAAGACCCTCTAGAATCAACCACAAAAGAATTACCCTTCTTAAAACGCACTTCCAAACCATCCTCAAGAAGTTGCGAAACAGAAATCAAGTTGAATTTCAAATTTTTAACCAAGCAACATTCTTTAAAGAGAAATGATCTGAAATGCGAATTGAGCCTATGCCACTTACTTTCCCTTGACCGCTGTTCCCGAATGTGATGTACTCTTTGGAGCTCGGGGGAGTGAGACTGGAGAACCATCTGCGATGTCCCGTCATGTGGCGAGAGCATCCTGAGTCCATGATCCAAACATCCTCCAGTCCCCGGTCCTGCACAATCACTGTCTGTAAGTGGGAGCAAATGGTCCGGCACCAGGTTTAGCAAAAGAGCTAAACTAGTGTCGAGCCATCTGCTCAAAAGTTGGAAAGCGAAAACCATCAAAAGAGTTTGGACCAAAACGTGGCTCAAAGCACGGTCCTCGGTTCTGCCTAACCCTGCGGCCACGAGGTCCAGAACCGTAGCCAACGTGGTCTGGAATTCTGCCGGAAAGGACACCACCAACTGGAGCACGGGCAAGAAAGTCGTCTCCTCTACCACCACCTACACGACGCGGCCTGGCCTCCAGCCTCTCCCCGCGCCGAGGAACACAGAGTCTACCACCCTGCTGGTAGAACTGCTCCTGATCACTACGAGCCCTCTTAGCTCTCTCAACCCGCTTCCTCCTGAAGCAGAACTCCGCAAGATGCCCGTCTCTCTGACAGTACTCACAATGATAGGTGGGCTTCTTGGGATGTGGTTGAGGCTTGGGATGTTTGGGCTTGGTGGTGTTAGGAGTAGTCTTCTTGGGTTGAGAAGGTCCAGGAAGAGAGTCTAGAGAAGAGTGGAGGTGTTTGGGCTTAGGAACCCAGATAGGTTTCTTGGGTGGAGCTTTAGGTGGTTCATGGATCACTCCATCCTTGGGCTGACAAGCCTGGGAAGACTCAGTGGAGTGAGTCTTGGGATACCTCTGCTCTGGAGTCATTTTACTCCACTCCACTGCCCGGCTAATGGCACTCTCAAAGTCAGCCTTGGTGTAGGTGTAACCTACCCCAAACCCATCCTGCCTCTTGAACTGCTGGATCATCATGCCAAGCTGTGGCTCTCTGGCACTGATCCAACTCAGGATAGAACGGAGGTAAAAGTTCTCATTCTGAGAGTCTGCTAGCTCCTCTCTCAAGGAAGCTAGAACCTCCACCTGAGACAAGCAGGTCTCACACTCACTCTCTACTTGGACAGACTTTTCGGCTTTCAGCTTAATCAACTCCATTCTAAGAGACAGGCAGTTCTCACAGACAGTGGGTGGAACTGACAGTGTCTCAAGCTCTAGCCTAGTCTGGGCAAGCTCAGCTCTCAACCTCTCCAAATCACCCAAATGCTCATCGCCCTTGGATTTCAGCTCAGCTAAGGCAGCTAGATGAGTTGGGCAATGAACACAGGGTGTGACGACAGTGGCTTGAGCATCTTTCAGCTCCAGCTGAGCACTTTCAAGCTCAGTGGCCAAAGCGTCCCTCTCATCAACCCTTTCTGTGTACCTGGACTTCAGAGTCGATAGGTCACACAGAAGCACCTCACACTTCGGGCACTCACTGCTATCACCCAAGCAAGGGGAAGAAGATAGACTCTCAATTCTGCCGTTGGCCACGGCAAGCTCACTCTCTAACTCATCTATCCTCTTCTTAGCCCCCCTAAGCAGTTTTTCCCGATATTTCAACTCCTGACGATTGCTCTCAAGTAAATCAACGATTTCGCGCTCGTAGGATGATACCTTGTTGTCGTCGTTGTCGGAGTCATTGGAGGAGCTCTTCTCTTCCCTATCCCCAAGAGCCATTGAACAGAAGCTCTTGCGGGATCTTCGGCGCTGGTGAGAGAGGCTCTTCGGCTTGTCTCCGAAGGCCATGAAGCAGAGGCCCGCCGGATCGTCCTTGTCCTTCCCCTTTCTGATGGCGATCTCCTCATCGCTTGAGCTCGATGAAGAGGAAGAAGATGTGGACTGCTTGGAGTAGCTCTTCTCCATCTCGGCGAAGAAGGCCTTGTTGCGCTTCTTTTTCTCTCGCCGGTAGTCCTTCAGGGCCTTCTTGAAGAATCGGGTCTTCGGCTTGCCCTTGTTGAAGGATGAGCTCTCGTGCTTGCCGGAGTCATGGAAGCTGCCACCGGTGCCCTTCTTGTATCCATTGCGCTTGGGGCAGTGGGCGATGAAGTGTCCTGGATCACCACACTCAAAGCATCCAGATTTTGTGCCGTGTCTTTTGAACATTCTCTTATCATAGACACGACGCACCCGGTTGTTAAAAAGAGACAAATCATCATCTCCCAATAACTCTAGCTGGTCCTCAGTGATAGACATCAAAGAGAACCCAGCACAACTCACAGAAGACGGATCAACAGAAGGTGTAGCAAGGGCCAGGGATTTTGATCCAGAACCAGTGAGATTTGATCTCAACTGGATATCTACCTCAGTGGCCTTCAGCTTGCTAAATAACTCAGAAATGGTCAAGGTATCGTAAGAAGTGCTCTCAACGATAGAAGATACCTTGATCTCCCAGATCTTTGGGTCCAAGGTATGGAGAACCTTGAGCGCCTGCTCGTGATCTGAGACTAACTGAGCACCCTCAGCCTTGTTGTCCCGAAGCTTGTTTATGATCGACTGAAAACGACCAAACAAAGCCTCAACAGATTCACCCGGCTTCTGTGTGAAATTCTCATATTCACGCCGGTAGGTCTGATAGAGCCGAGCCTTGACCTGTGTTGTTCCCTCATGGTGTGCCTTGAGGGTAGCCCAGATCTCTCTCGCAGTGGAGAGATGACTCACACGCTCAAACTCAGTGGGACCTAAACCAGAAAAGAGTATGTTCACAGCCTTACTGTTGCTCAGATGCTGAGCAATGATACCAGCAGTACCATGCTCAGCGACTGGCAAAATGACAAACGTGGTGTGAACGCAAATGTCCCATATGTCCGAGCCCTGGCTCATGAGATAGGCTCGCATGCGAGTCTTCCAATAATTATAGCCATAGGCTTCCAAGGACGGGACCTTGCCAGGAGACATCATGGTCACTACTGGGGTTTAGAACCGGTTAAGGTATGGAAAAACCCTAACCTCGCTCTGATACCACTTGTAGGACCGAAAGTAGCGACCAGAGGGGGGGTGAATGGGCGCCTTAAAAATTCTTTCGAATCTATGGCCTGTTCCCAATACCCAACGCACCTCAAAAGACCTAACAGCAGAAAATAGACAGATAGCCTAAGTCTAAAAGGTATCTAGCCTAGAAGCAGCTGATGACAAACAGAAGACTATCAAAGCAGTGCTAATAGATAGATAAACAGTATACACTAGACTAGGCAAGACAAACTTCTCAGTAAAGTAATATCAGTGCACTATGAGTGAGAAGAGAGGTTACCTTTTCAAATATGTCTCCTGTTCGAAACTCGGCGAAGCCTGCTTCACAGATCGAAGCCTGCTTCGCAGCTGAAGCCTGCTTCGGAGGTCGAGGCCTACTTCGCAGGTCGAAGACTGGTTCGGAGGTGGTAGTCGAAGTCTGTCGAAGGTGTTGTGAAAAAGCCGAAGGTATGTTTTGGTCTAGCCTAGTTCGAAGTGGCAAGAAGCGAAGTATGCTTCGAAGCGAAGTATGAAAATGTCGGAGCCTGGTTCGAAGTATGTACTTCGAAGGCAAGGCTTCAGACACAGCTTTGAACCGAGTGCTTCGAAACAAAACCTTCGAACAGAGAACTTCGAATGCAACACACAGTCAGACTACCTTCGAACAAAGAAGCGAAGCCAGTCACACGACAGAGGCACCAAATTCGAAGCCCACACTCTACCTTCGAAAGGAGCAAGCTTCGAAAAGAGAAGCGAAGACTGATACGCGACAAAGAAACCAAAACGAAGCCTAGCAGAAAGACAAGCTTCGAAGCCAACTTCGAAACCTATCGAAGTGTGGACTTCGAACAGCTAGGGACGGAGTACCTTCGCAACGTCGCTCGAAGTATGCGATGTTGTCCGTTCAGAAAATACTTCGAAGCTAGCAACACAGGACACAAAACGAGGTTCGAAGTTTGAACGAAGCCTTCGAAGGTGTTAGATCGAAGCCTACCTCAAGGAGCTGAGGGGCTTCGAACAGAGAGGGGGCTTCGCCAGAAAACAGCCAGAAAAGCTGCTAGAGCCTGTCAACTTCGATCAAAAGGCTGCGCAATAGAAGGTAAAAAGCTGGCAGCGAGTACTGTAGCTACAGTACAGCAGTACTACTTGCAACAGCAAGAACTAGTACTCTTTCCGTGAGGAACAGAAGCAAAACGAAGCCTTCACAACCAGGAAGAAAATCGTTGTGAGCAAACCGAAGACTTCAAAGCCAATAAATGAAATGCATCACACGAAACAGAAGGAATAGAATCATCTAACTGCAGGGAATAAAAATAGATGAACAGCAACTCATTTCCTGGAGGAGCACACAAGAACAGGAAGGGAAAGAGAGAATGCAAGAGACAAATAGTGACCCAAAGGAGTAGTATTGATTTCAGCCAAAAGGGTGTCCAAACCCTAGGGATTGGGGTCCTATTTATAGGCTCCCAACACTAGGAACATTCCACCTGCCCCTTAGGGTTATTACAGACGCAAGAATAAAGGAAAAGACTCTACTGCCGTTAGGTATTTTTACAGACACGACTGACTGACTGTGGGCCTAGAGTTACAGATGACTTATCCGGAAGCTCAGCTTTCGTAGCGACTACGGCTTCTCTTCTGGACAGTCGGATACAAGATCAACGGTTGTCAGTTTTGCACCGAAACTGACAAAGCCTCCACCGGCTTTGCACCAGGTACCCGGATTGGGCCGGCCCGACTCCGCAGCTCTTTCAGCCCGGCAATCGCTCACCGCCCGTGTACCTGAGTCAGTCCTGGTCAACAGCCCAGTGGGTCTTCTACTGCTTCTGGCCCATGTACCCAGATTGGACCAGCCCGACTTCGCAGCCTCCTCTGCCCGACAGTCGCTCGCTGCCCGTGTACCTGAGTCACACGCGGCCTATGAAACAGCAGATCTCTTCTTCTTCTGTCCTCTTGACTATCGTTGACAATGACTCATCACTTATGGAGCCATGAGGCCCACGCTATTCAGCATGGCTCCTCAGATTCTACAACAGAAGTTGTATATATCGCTGCTTTAGAAGCGGCGAAGGAGGTCGTTTGGATCAGAAAGTTTGTTTCTAAGATGGGTGTTGTTCCTAGTGTGTCCAGTCCAGTGGACCTCTATTGTGATAATAGCAGTGCCATTGTGCAAGCCAAGTAGCCTAGATCACATCAGAAATCCAAACATATACTTCGCGATATCACCTGATCCGCGAGATCATTGAGAGAGGTGATGTGAAGATTTGCAAGGTGCACACGAATTTGAACATGGTGGATCCGTTGATGAAGCCTATTCCACAGCCCAAGCATGAGGCGCATATGAGCTCCATGGGTATTAGATACTTATGTGAGTGAGTCATGTGTTTATGGAAGATTCTAGTAGAGTCTATGTTAATGTATGAGGATAATTTTATCTTGTTCCTTGAATAAATATCGTTTTCATTTAATTAATGAGTACAAGTTGTTATGTGAAACTTTTTGCTTTACGACGATGTTGTTCAAAAGGGTCCCTAATCTTGTCATCATGAGGGACAGTGATGATACATGGATTAGCACATCTGACTGATTGATGATTGTGTTTCATAGATCGTAGACATAGAGATGTCAAATCAGTGATGTGGACACATGTTGGTGAACATGGTGTTGGACAGGCCCACTTGAGATACTGCTGAGATTGTTATGTGCCAACAGTTGTCATCTCAAATGGTGAGTCCTTGGACATGAGATCGTCATTTGATTCTAGAATGCGTAGTGACACACTTAGATGCTTCCTAACGCTATTCCGTAATAGGATAGTAATAAGAGTTGTTTTCAGGTGTGTTGTGAAACATGTCTTGGGATGTGAGCGGTCAAGATGGAATTTACCCCTCCTAATAACGGGAGAGTCATCTTTGGGCCCCTCAAGGTTCATGAAAATTTGATTTTATACGCTTTCGGGGGGTCAATATATGCTGCTAGGTACCACTATTGATCAGTGAGTCAGAAATGGTTTCTGGTTAATAATCGTCAGTGCATGAACCTATCGGGTCTCACACGTAAGGGGATGGATTAAAACATGCAAAGAATTGGTTCTTGTGCAAGTGGGAGATTGAAGGTTATGCCCAAGAAAATTCAATGGATTGGAAGTTCGGATAGGAAGTATCGGAAGTTTCGGTTAATTCCTGGTCTCGATACAGAGAACAATTGTTCTTTGGAAGTTCCGATATGGTATCGAAAGTTCTGACGAGTCAGAAGTTCCGATTTGGAATTGGGGAATTTTTTGTACTGATCGGAAGTTTCGATGTGGTATCGGAGGTTCCGAGGTGGGCGATAACGGATTGGATATGTTGTGTGTCGTACTGTATTAGGAGATCTAAAATACCCTATCGGAAGTTCCGATACAGGATCGGAAGTTCCGACGTGGGCAAATAGATTGGATTTGTTACAGTTTTTAGGGTTTTAGGAAGAGCATGACCCAGGGGCTCTCAGCCCTATATAAGGAGAGGAGAAGGACGTCTTGGGGCAAGCAATAAGCCTAGATTAGACCTAGCCACCCAAGAGTTCTCTCCTCCCCTTCTTGATATCAAACGTTGAGGTCAAGGATCCCCGTCTCTCACGTGTGGTGCTAGCACGCTGCCGTGGGAGGTACTCCATCCCAGTACGTGTGGATTCCATGGAGGCGTTGCTCCAATAGCGACGCTCGTGAACATATACATGCAAACGACTACGTCGTCTTCATCGATCGTATCAATGAAGGATGACAAGGATGATGCAAGGAGAGGCTAGACGCGCTGCTCCAACATCTTCTTCCGTTGCACCTAGCGTGTCTCGTGCTAGAAGGTACTGATCTATGATCTCACAAGCGCATGAGCCTAGGGCCATAGGGCAGAAATTTTGAATTTGTCGGCTAGCGTAGCTCCCCTATTCTCCAACATCTAGGTCATCCTCCTGCAGTAAGCAAAGGTGAGTAGATAAAAGGAAGAGAATTTAAATAAGTAAAAGGGTGAGCTGAAGTATTCACCTCGAGCCCCGCGTCAGCATCACTCGGGTTGAGCCTCTCCCGATATACCAGTGAAGCAGTTAAAGAGATGTTGCTTTAGTTCACCCCACCATCAGCGGAAGTCAGTGGAGGACGCTCGACAAGCCGTCCAGGAGGCAAAGTCACCGACAAAGATCTCATCAGTCATGTGGAAGAGGCGATACCACTCCACGCTATCCTTGATTTCTCCACGAACTTGGATTTGATTGACGAAGAATAGATGGGGTGGAAGTTGAACAAAACCTAACTTCCTCGTGAAGACTGATGGATGATAGAACTCGTAAGAGCCTATTGACACAAAAATGTGCCCCCGCACTTGGGTCAGTTCGACGATCCAAAAGTGTGCGGATACTTAGGGACAAGCCTAAGCGTAACACAACACCGATGTCGTGTTCTGACTACCCTTAACCGTGGTAAGGGGGGTGGAGTCACCATGTAATCAAATCACACAGAAATAATCCAATTAGCCGAAAAGAAATATATTAAACAGAATAAATCAGTAAACCCGAGCGGAGCCTGACTGATTCGAAGTATACAGTGCGAAGGGTATCACCGAAGGGTACCTTCGGCATCTAATGCGAAGGATCCCACTGAAGGGTGCCTTCGGCGTTCAGACTGATCTGGCCAAAGGCGGGCTCCGAACATATCTTGACACGACAATCACCTCCGAACATCGGGGTTCGGCGCAAAATCTCTGACGCGATGAAACAATTCGAACGCAGCGCATAGGCGTGACTTCGTCTAACACGGAGTACGAATGTGGCGAATCTTGTCGTGATGAAGCCTATTGCGAAGCATGCTGGTGCGCGGGACTCGGTCAAACCGACAACAGCGTGATGGTCCGGCACGGGTGGTCGAAGCAGTGTTCCCACCAAGGGGTGTTCTGGTAGCCTCCGAAACCAATCTCTTGGCTCCGGACACCTCCAGCGAAGTGGCTCCGAGCGTGAAAACCTGCAACAGAACAAATATCAAGTACAAATTCAGCCTGGAGACCGAATTCTGCTAAGTGTTGCACTAGAGAGAGACGGTAGCAATCTGTTATGTAGATTAGCGCATACTTCATAGGCGAAGTAACAAGGCGATAGAAATCTATTACGTAGATTAACGGATAATTCACAGGCGAAGTAACAAGGATTACCACTATTCTGAAGTGGCCTGCGGGGGGCTTCCAGGAAAACCCACGAAGGTTGCAGAAAAGTAAAGGTAAAAATAAAGGTTTGGTTCAAAGCTAGGGCTTTGTGTTGATTTGTGTTGGGGTGTGTTAATGAACCGGTCTCACCCCTATATTTATAAGGGCTAGACTTCTAATCTCTAAGCCTAATCTGGTAGGATTCAGCCTAATCACGCGTAGGGATAAAAATTAGCCAGAATCAGACTCAATTCTATCTCTGATTTCCTGCCCGAAGTGGGCCTTCGGCCAGGCCCGCCGAAGCCTGCTCTGAGGGCCGAAGCTTCGGCGAGCCAGGCCTCCGAAGGCCTTTGGGCCGAAGGTAGCAGGCCTTTTGGAAGCTTCTGAAGCCCATAACTCAATGGGCCTTCGGCCCTGTAGGGCTTCGGCCTAGTCCAGGACATGTGTATTTTCGGCCCAGATTACCAAAATTGATATTTTGACAATCTTAGCCATTAATTCCATTTTTTGCTATCAACACATGCCCCCTGCCTTTTAGTGAACTAAAAGCATAACGGGCTAAGGACGATACCTCTCATATTGGTCTTTCGACGTTTCAAGATGTCTGCCATACACTCAGGAAGTACTTTTTCAAGTATATGCCATTCAAAGCTCTTCGAAACCGCTCTCCTTGCAGAGATTCTAACACATATGAATTCCCTAGAGCGATTTCGGCTATTTTGAAAGGACCTTCCCAACTAGGTGACCACTTACCAAATTTAGGGCTCTTAGTTCCTAACGACAAAATGGTCTTCCAAACCAAGTCACCCACTTGAAACGGTTTTGGTTTAACCTTCTTATTGTAGGCTTTATCTACTCTCCTCTTGTCTACTTCTATAGCCTCTAAAGCCCTTAACCTCTTATCGGTCACTTCTTCTGTATTGTCCTTCAAAAGAGTCTCATACTCATCGATCGATAAGCCATCTTTCGTTAGAACTCTTAAAGAGCCAAGATCTACTTCAACAGGTAGAACGACTTCTTGTCCATATACTAACTCATATGGACTAACTTTGGTAGCATCATGCTTTGCAATTCTACAAGCCCATAGCGCTTCGGAAAGCACCTCATGCCACCTTTTAGGGAATTCTTAGATTTTCCTCTTAATGAGATTAATCACAGTTTTGTTACTAGACTCGGCTTGACCATTGGCCTGAGCATAATATGGTGAAGAGTTTACCAACTTAAAACCATAGAGTTTGACAAAGGATCTCACTTCTTTGGAAATAAATGAACTACCTTGATCTGTATTGAGAGTTTGAGGAATACTGAATCTATGTATAATGTGATTCAAGATAAAATCAAGTACCTCGTTGTGAGTCATATTCTTGAGAGGCATGGCTTCGGTCCATTTGGTGAAGTAGTCTATCGCCATCAACATGAACTGATGCCCTTTTGAAAAAGGAGGATGAATCTGGTCGATGAAGTCTAAACCCCAACCTCAGAACGGTCATGGCTTGATAATAGGGTTAAGAAATGAAGCAGGAACTAGCTGAATATTTCAAAACTTCTGGCACGCTTCACACCCTCTATTAATATCTGAAACAATCCTCAGTCATAGTCGGCCAGTTGAAACCTACTCTTTTGAGCATCCAACTCATTTTTTGGGCCGACTGATGAGTGCCACGAAGTGTCCCGGTCTGAGGGCTCTGGTGGGCTAGGCCCTTCGGTAGATGAAGCGTCCCGGTCTGAGGGCTCCGATGCACGACACTCTTCGGTGGCCGGAGGGGTCCGACCCAGAGGGTTCGACAGGCCTCACGCCCGCTTGAAGTAAGATCAAGCATTGGCTTTTCCTGTACAAAAAAATTTCCCCTCCTGACTTGATAGCCAGATGCTTGCTGAGCCAAATCATTTGCAATGGAGTTGGCTTCTCTTGATATGTGAGAAATTTTGAAGTCATCAAAAGTAGCAACTATGTCTAGGCATTTATCCAAGTAACTATTCAGCAAGCCATTAAGATATTGAGCACTCTTAGCTACTTGTTGTACTACTAACAGAGAATCACCATGCGCATGAACATGCTTAGAACCTATAGATTCTAGCAATTCAAGTCCTAGTAATAAGGCCTCATATTCAGCTTGGTTATTAGTAGAGGGGAATTCTAAACGGGCTGAGGTTCCAAAGTGCATTCCACTAGGTGATATGAGAACCACTCCAATATCTTGGCCATTCTTGCAAGCCGAACCATCAAAATAAAGCTTCCATGGTACTACTTCAATTAGAGCAACACTATCACTCCAACTGACATATATGTGGTGATCTACTATAAAATTAGCAACAATTTGGCCTTTCATAGCTCTTAGAGGTTCATAGGCCAAATCATACTCAATCAAAGTGTAACCCCACTTCCCGATTCTTCCACTTCGAATCGGCTTTTGCAACATGTATTTTATGACATCGGTTTGGTAAGCGACAATACATGTAGTAGGGAGAAGATAGTGACGTAGTTTGGTACATGCGTAGTAAAGTGATAGACATAAGCGTTCCACAAACGCGTACCTGGTTTCGGTGTCAAGCAGGCGGTGGCTCAAGAACGTGATGATGTACTCTTTTCCCTCCACCTCCAGGGTTAGCACGGCCCTAATCACACTATCTTCAGTGGCAATGTATAGCCGAAATGGAATCCTGGATTTTGGTGCTATCACCATAGGTGGCGATGATAAGCATTCTTTAATCTTTGCAAAGGTGTTTTGCTGACTTGCCCCCCAAGTGAACTCGGCTTCATTCTTTAACCGAAGTATGGGGATAAAGGCATCAGTCTTGCTAGACAAGTTAGATATAAAGTGACACAAATAATTCATCTTGCCTAGCAACTTCTGCACATCTTTCTTGCATGTCGGTGCTGCAAAGTTTCTAATTTTCTCAAGCCTCTTCGGATCGATTTATATACCTCTTTCATGAATCATGAATCCTAAGAACTTGCCTGCCGACACGCCAAAAGCACATTTGAGCGGGTTCATTTTTAAGCCATATTGTCGCATCCTCTCAAAAGCAACTTTCAAATCGGCTAAATGGTTCCTCATAGCATCCGATTTGACTACAACATCATCTATGTAAACTTCTAACATAACTCCTATCAAGTCATGAAAGATCAAGTTCATAGCACGTTGATATGTAGCGTCGGCATTCTTTAAACCAAAAGTCATAATGACCCACTTGAACAAACCGACAAAACCAGGGCATCGAAAGGCTGTCTTGTAGACGTCCTCTTCGGCCATAAAGATTTGATTATAACCAGCGTTGCCATCAAGAAAACTTAGTACCTTATGTCCTGAAGCATCGTTGATTAGCATGTTGACTATCGGCATTGGATACTCATCCTTCGGAGTGGCCTTGTTTAGATCTCTGAAATCAATACAAACTCGTATTTTGCCGCTCCTCTTCTTTTCTACAGGCACAATGTTAGCGACCCATTCAGCATACTTGCATGGCCTAATAAACTCAGCTTTGAGTAGTCGCTCCACTTCTTCCTTAACTTGGTCATAGACGACCGAATTAAAGCGACGAGGAGGCTGTTTATAAGGCCTAAACCCAGATTTGATAGGTAGCCGATGCTCCACGAGCTCGCGGCTTAATCTAGGAATTTCGCTATACTCCCATGCGAAACAATCGACGTATGACCGAAGCAACTTTATTACTTCGGCCTTTTCATCAGGCTATAAATGTTGGTTTACAAAAGTCGGCATCGGGATGTTACCATCGCCTATGTCAATCTCTTCTAAAGGATCGGCCGACGCAAAACCTTGTCCTAATTTCTCTACTTCGCTAAAGTCTTCGATGGCATTGGCAATACCATCTTTAGCAGACCGATATTGCTCTACACGAGACTTTAGCCAGTCTAGATTACTTTTTCTAGACATGACTACTAATTTAGAAACAATCGTGCTACACCAGCTGGCTTTACAGACACTGGTACGAAATGTTCTCCGGACACGCTAACAAAATCGTAATCCGAGAGATCTCTACCTGATAGACATTCTACTTTGTTGTGGATGGCGTCAATGGACACATTGGCCAATGCTACCTGGGCCGAAATATCTGTGGGTATGACCTCTACCTCATCGTCGTCCCACTGAATTAGGCATTAGTGCAAAGTAGAAGGAATGCAGCAGTTTGAGTGAATCCAGTCATGCCCGAGAAGCACACTGTAGTTACCTTGCACGTCGACGACGAAGAAATTTGTTGGCAACGTCTTGTTGCCCACTGTTAACTCCATGGAAAACACGCCTTTTGCCTCGGAACTCTCACCGTTGAAGCCAATGAGCATTAAGTTGGTTTTCTTTAGGTCCTCCTCGTCCCTACCAAGTTTCTTCAATAGCGAGTAAGGCATTAGGTTAATAGTGGTGCCACCATCAACAAGTATCCTGGAGATCGGCTTCCCATCAATGTGACCCCTGACATAGACAGGCTTTAGATGGCGAGCCGAATCCTCGAGTTTTTAAAATAGCATTGTGTGGGCCAAGGTTTAGCTGAGCGACCTCAGCCTCATCTTGTGGTAGGGCAAACTCGGTGGGCAGCATGACGATGTTGATGTCCATCGCCTGGGGTGTGGGCCCCTTTAGAGACGGGCGAGTAGTCATCATCATCGTCGCTCGGACTAGGAGCCGGGTTGGTTATCTCAACCGGCTTGATCCTCCATACTTGTCTCATCGTTGGTCGAGGACGGATTTCATCAAAGATGGCATCTCGCTCAACCTCAGCTTTCTTCTCGCGCATCTCTTGTGCTCATGGGCATTGCAGATGCCTCTTCTATGATTTAGACATATCTGGAGGTGCCAAGATGGTTGTGGCTTGGTACTAGGTGCCACTACTTTGTTCCTGTTATTTTTGGCCAAAGGGGTACTACCCGGATCGGCCTCGCATGTTTCATAATCAGAGGGTTCTTCGCTGCGGACCCTACCAATCGGACCGGCCTCGTTTGGCCGATCAGACCAGGCTCCGATGCCGGCTTCGGCCGGAGTAGGAGACTTACCTCTGTCAGGCTTCGGTGAAGGGGCCTTCGGGATTGGGACTTCCTAAGACCTTATTCTAACTGTGATAGCTTCGGACTCCCTGTCTTCTGCCTCTTCGCATTCATCTCTCTTGGATCCATCCTGCACGAGTCGATTCAGAGGTACCACAGATAGCCTGTGGACGATGCCTCCCTCCGTCGTGTCTATTTGTCCCTGCCAGTTATAATACTCTGAAGGAAAACAAGGAATGGTGTTATGTTGTGGAGGGTGCTCTGATTGTGATACGTACGGAGCCCACGGGGTCCCCGCCCAGTTGTATGGTGGGGGCATCGGTGGCTCCAGCAGCTTCGCCCACTGTAACTCGAACCCATTACCTGGAAGGGGGTTTCGGCCAGGTTGACGGCACCTCGGACCATATCAGTGAAAGGTCCTACCAGGCCGGAGGTACGTTCGGCCAGTGCGGGCCGAAGCCTCCTGCCGGAGGGTTCGTCTAGAGCTGAGCTTGGTTCGGCCATTGAGGTCCAAACTCGATCTACACAGAACTCAACCACCGGGGTTCGATACCACTACACGGAGGGTTCGGCCACTGGGGTCTGAAGCCACCGTAGGGGGTGTTAGGCCATTGTGGCCCAAAGTCCTCATGCGGAGGGTTCGACCACTGCGGTCCGAAGCCACCATGCGGAGGGTTCGGCCACTATGGTCCAAGGACACCCTCCGACCGCTTTGGTCCCCTCGGCTGACTTAGCCTTTTGGTGCGGGGGCCTATTTCCTTAGCTTGTCTTTGGTGTTTATTTAACAGCATCTGATATGTTACCTTCGGCTTCTTGCGATCCCTAGACGAACGATATGTGCTAACATTCCGCTTTCACACTCCTACTTCAGGGTTCTTAGGTACGAGTGTGCGTGTGCGTGATGCTCCAATAATAACTGCCTTCCACTTAGTTGACTCGGCCTGCTCTAGCCGAATCAACACTCTCTTTTCATCGAGATCGATGGTGGTCACGGGAAAGGGGTCTTTGTCCAGCTTCATCTTTGGATTGTGGTCTATCTTCAATCGCCCTTCCTCTATGGCCGATTGAACCTGTCGACAAAAAACATTGCAGTCGTTAGTATAATGCGAATGCAAATCATGCCACTTACAGTATGAATGCTTCTTTAGCTCGTCGGCAGATGGAATGACTTGGCCTTTAGGCAACCTGAGAAGCTAGTTCTTCAAGAGGAAATCAAATATTTTGTTGGACCGGAAACAGCGACCAGAGGGGGGGTGAATGGCAGCTTTTAAAATTTCAAACTAAAAATAGCCTTCTGTTTTAATTCTGTCTTCTGTGGAACAGGCTTCGAACACACCCTTCAAAGTTCTGGTTCGGAGGTATTTTACAGCTCCGAATACAGGCTTCGCAAAGAGCAAAAGTTCAAAGCCAAGAAGACTTCGCTCCACTCACAACCCCGAATAATCAGTTGTGCTAAGTCAGTGCAGGCTCCGCACACAGGGTGCTCTGAGCAGGCTTCGCACTTCACCCTTCGCAAGAGCGGACTTCCCTCTGAGGACTTCAATAAACTCTGCTTAGGCAGTGCAGGCTCCG
The DNA here is from genome assembly GCA_019279435.1 of Zizania palustris. NCBI lineage: Eukaryota > Viridiplantae > Streptophyta > Magnoliopsida > Poales > Poaceae > Zizania > Zizania palustris. The sequence goes on from JAAALK010000286.1 coordinate 9,653,399, forward strand.
CACACAAGGTGCCTTCGAGCAGGCATCGCACTACAGACTTCACAAGAGCAGACTTCCCTCTGCGGGCTTCGACCAAATACTCAGCGACAGCAACTAGTGCTGGGCTTCGTACCTCGAAGGTCTAAATGCACACTAAATAGACTTCGCTAAGGACTTCGACAAAGGAAGAAAAACGAGCTTCGATCTAAGTCAAACAGTACTTCGCTAGTAATCAGAGAGGTCTAGCCTCCAGCTTACACAGAGCGAACAAACACTAAAACACACACCTCGCTCGAACACACTTCGCTCGAACAGGCTTCTCACACACCTCTCCAGAAAAGCTCACAAGAAAATGGAGTATAGAGAAACCGAAGCATGCAGAGAAGTATGCATACAAGCTCAAGCAGTAAATGAACACAGAGTCAAAGCTTCAATGCTTAAACAGGGAACACAAAATGAACTCATAGGATGAATACAGAGAGTGTGGTGGCTAGCACAGGAGTTCTACAATGAATGCTCAAAGTGTTGATGTGACCTAGCCAGCCTCCACTATTTATAGGCACTATTCAGCCCTGTGACTAGACTACTTTACCCCTAGGGTTTACACTGTTTTTGTCTCATCAGAACAGGGGGTACAACTGGTAGTCTACTTTATGTGGAGGCTTATTTTGTCAGCTTCGCAGAGGGGACAGCACCAGTTTTTGCAGAGCAGACGCTGTCAGCCTTTGTAGTTTTGGACCCTTCTAAAGACCCCCTTCGCACGCGAGGGTGCGGTAGCTTCGGTGAGAAGCCTTGAGCCTGACGGCCTTCGCTTCACCGAAGTCAGCCTTCGATACAGTGATAGTTTTGAGCCGAAGCCGTCAAAGCCCTTGGGCCTTCGCACCAACACCTTCGGAGTGGACCACCATGGCTTCGCAGCTTCTCCTAGCTCGAACTCCGTCAGTCCATGTACCGAAGTCGTGCATGGCCGAACTACCTCAAGTCATCCTCACTTCGGAGCCAGCCTCGCTCCGGAGCCTGCTTCACTCCGAAGCCTGCTTCACTCCGGAGAATCTAGCTTCACTCCGAAGCCATCTTCGCTCCGAAGCCTGCTCCACTCCGAAGCCCCCACCTTCGGAGTACCACCCTTCGAAATCCCTCCTTCGTCCAAGGCCTCCGCATGAAGCATTCCATGAGCACTTCATCGTAGTGTCTCTCCCCGAGCACACTCTTCGACGATCCTCACCCGGACCATGCCTTCGATGCACCTCGACTTCTGAGACCTTTGTCGGGTATACCTTCGAGTGTCTCCCTCTAGAGCACACTTCGAACCCCTTGCCTCATTGCTGAGGACTTGATCCACCATACTCCGAAGTCACTCCATTCGGAGTACCCTTCGAAGTGCCTCACCTCCGAGGACTTCGTCTTGGGGTACCTTCACCCGGATCCAGGCTCCGCACTTACTGCCTTCTCCTGGTGCACCTCGACCCTTTCGCAGCCTTCGTGACAGAGCTCCCTGTTCCCCTAGCATCAAGCCTCCCGCTTGACCCAGGTTCACTTGCTGCGAACCGTCCGTCGCCTCCGAAGTCCCCTGCGCACCACAGACAAATAGAAAAGTGTATCCAGTACCCCAGAGACCTCTCCGGGTAAGCAACTTTCGGCACACACTCTGGTGTACCGCCAAAAGTACCGAACCCTTCGGTACAGCCAGTCATTGTGTACTGTCGGACCCCTCCGACAGGCACACTGCACTGTAACAGCTGTAGCCAACAGACCCACCGAACCCTTCGGTGAAACAGCCTCCGAACACCTTCGGAGAACCAGCCTCTGAACCCCTTCGGAGGGACCCCTTCGAATCAGAGGGTAAAATCTGTCAATCACTCATCACAGACTCCCAAACCAACCCTTGTTTTCTCAATCTCCCCCTTGATGAGTGCATTGACAATCAAATTCAAGTTCAAGAAAATTTGAAAAATTTCAGCTCACAAGTGACCATAAAAACTCAGAAACGAGCCAAATCATGTCACTTGACAAAAGAATTTTCCTCCCCCTTTTTCAACAGAGTAAAAGCCCCTTCGGAAAATCTTTCCCTTTGCACGATAAAACTCCCCGTGGGTTATTTTACCCCCTTGCTGCAGAGAACGTAAAAATTTCTCCCCCTTTGGCAATGCATGCATCAAGAAGCATGTAAAAGATGTGTTGGGGGAAAATATCCCATCTTCGGGGTTATTGCCGTAACAGCACAAAAGCAGATAATGGATTCGAAGGTTTCCAGACGTCCATCTTCGAAGATACCCTGAGTTAAGCTCGAAGTACGAAGATAGGCATTGGTTCGGAGTATATCTTCGAACTAAGGCTTTTTGAGATCTTTATTGCCAGCTAAGATGGAAGATTTATCTTTTATATTATTAGATTAGTCTTTTATCATTTTAGCCCTATCAAGGGTACCGAATAGTTTCCACTATGTCGGTTGTAATAGAGGGGTAAATAGGTCTTTTCCTTAATATTTGGGCCTATAAATACCCCCCATTTCACCCTGTAATAGGGACCGAATACAAGTTATTCAATACACACATTCGAACTATTCTAAGTTATTATCCTTTCGGAGGCTTAGAACAGTTCACTTCGCAAATACTTCGTTTGTTAGTTTCTAATCTACAGAAACATGTTAGCGTAATCTTTTACGCCAACAGTTGGCGCCGTCCGTGGGGAACCTAGTCCAAAAAACTCCGTTCTCTACCAACTTTTTACATCATGCCTCCTAAGCGGAGCGCACCTCGTAACCCTGTTCGGAGGTCCTCTCGGATCTCCGGAGAGGCACCATCCGACACGGTTGAGGTCGGAGGGCCTTCGACATTCTCTCCACCTCAAACTCCGGATGGAGCTTCCATCCCTCGAACATACGGAGCTTCTCCGCCAAATCCTTCCATACTTCGACTACCTGGAATCCCTCTTCCACCTTCCATCCCACTTCGAACTGATCCTACTAGTTCTCAAGACCCGGAAGATCCTTCCGAAGGAGATGAAGACAATCTTGGAGATGTGGCCACTCAAATGGCCAGCCTCCAAGCTGAAGTAGCAAGATGGCGGCAAGAAGCCGCGAAAAGGCTTCACTCTCAACCCGTCCCAACTATTCCAGAAGAGCCCGAAGATGATGAACCCGTTTATCCCGAAGCCCCAGAGAACGCCTCCTTCGATAATGAATCTCCGCTGCATCCTGAGCTGCAGAAAGTTCGCTTTGATCTGAAGTTTAAGACTTCGAAGCTCTGTAAGTATGCTGGAGATGAAGATCCCGGAGAGTTTGTCCGTTCTTATGCCCTAGCAATTGAAGCTAGCGGAGGAGTTCGAGACACCATGGCAAAGTGCTTCCCCTTAGCTCTTCAAGGAGTGGCATTAAGGTGGTTCTGGTCTTTGAAGCCAGGACCCATTAATTCATGGGGGAAGCTGAAGAAGAAGTTTGTAAGCAATTTTCAAGGCACCTTCGTACCTCTAATGTCAACGGGAAGCCTTTTCCAGGTTAAGCAGCTCCCTAGAGAGACATTGAGGCAATATTTCAAGCGCTTCGCTCATACGAAGTCGCAAATCCGTAGGTTGTCTGCATCTTCAGTAGTTGATGCAGCTCGGGAAGGTGTCACTCATCAAGGCCTCCTGGATAAGCTTCATCGGAAAAGCATATCCTCGGTTTCTCAGCTGATGTCATACTTCGAGGAGTATGCAAGGTCGGAAGAGGGTTGGCTTCGAAGAACTGCATCTACTTCATCCATATTGCAAGAAGTAAAAGTAGAAGTAAAAACTTCGGCACAGCCGCAAGAACCAGTCTTCGAAGTTCAACATGATCGGAGAAGGGGGCAAAAGCACCCTCGTTCTAAAGTATTGAACATTGCACCCCCACAGAAGTTTACACAGAGAGCTCCACGGTCTTCGGGGAACAAGGCCAGCGGCTGGAGGCCGCCAGGGAAAACGGCTGGCAAAGGCCAGACCCTTTTCTGCTGCATCCATGGTGAAAATCGAAGCCATGCAACTGATACTTGCAAGGCTATACTTACTCTAAGAGGAGAGTATCTAGAAAGGACTTCGGGTTGAGGTACTACCGACCGAGTTCCAGCTGTAGCGTGCCCGGAGCTGGTCCAGGCTGTGGCGCGGATAGAGAACTTCGAAGCCGCAAGACACCCACCAGTGGCCAATGTTATGCCACCTCCGAAGCAAGAGGAAGGGCAAGATCGAGGGAAAAGAGTAGTCCTCCTCATCTCCGGAGGAGGTACCCTCGGAAGCATGTCAAAAAGACAGCGAAGAGACTACGTCAGAGAAGTGGGCCACATTGGAACTTCGTCATCTGCAGCTGCTATGCCGGAGTGGTCTCATGTACCGATATCCTTTTCCGCGGAGGATGCAGCTGGCATTAAATTCCCGCATGCGGACCCACTTGTTATTACTGCTGATATTGCAGGCACGGAAGTTCGAAGGGTATTGATTGACGGAGGCAGTTCGGCAGACATCATTTTTGTTCAAGCCTTTGTTCAATTGTGCATCTCCAGAAAGCATCTCCTTCCAGCGGCTCGTCCTTTGCAAGGCTTCGCAGGACCTCTGCTTGATGCACTCGGCCAAATTGGCCTAGAAGTTACCTTCGGAGAAGGATTGTTGGCCCGAACTGAGGAAGTAATCTTCGATGTTGTAGATGCCCCGTATGCTTACAACGTCATCTTCGGAAGAGGCATGCTAAACCAGTTCGGAGCTGTGGCGCATCACAATTATTTGTGCATGAAGATGCCCACACAAGCAGGAGTTCTTACTGTCTTCGGAGATCAAGCTATCGCCCGGAGAGCGGAATATGGTCATGGCCCCCCTCTTGATCTAAGACAAGTAAACAATGTGCAAGATAATCAAGAAAATTTTTCAGCCCCTTCCGAAGCTTCAACGAAATCCTTTCCGAGACCAAGTCCTGAAGGAGAGATTGCAGCGAAGGTCATTGTTAAAGATGGTAAAGAATATACATTTCAATTTGGTAAAGATTTACCTCCAGAAGTTGCAACCTCCTTGGAAAAGGTGGTGGAAGAGAATTTAGATGTCTTCGCTTGGTCTGACGAAGATATCACCGGAGTCGATCGGGATATCATTGAACATAGTTTACTTGTAAACCCGAAGGCCCGTCCTTTTCGGCAAGGACTCCGGAAAATGTCTGCAGAAAGAGATGCTCTAGCAAAAGACGAAGTTGAAAAACTGCTGAAGGCTGGGATTATTAGAGAAGTGGCTCACACAGAATGGTTAGCCAACCCAGTCTTCGTCAGAAAGAAATCTTCCGGAAAGTGGCGCATGTGCATTGATTTCACATCCTTGAATAAAGCATGCCCTCGTGACCCCTACCCCATGCCCCGAATTGATCAATTGGTCGACTCCACCGCAGGTTCGAAGTTATTAAGCTTCCTTGACGCGTATTCTGGTTATCATCAAATATGGTTGAAGCGCGAAGATGGGATCAAGACAATCTTCGTAACTCCTTTGGGAGTCTTTTGTTATGTAAGAATGCCCTTTGGCTTAAGAAATGCCGGGGCTACTTTTTCGAGGTTAGTTGCTAAGGCTCTAGGTCATCAATTAGGTCGCAATGTGGAGGCCTATATGGATGATATTGTAATAAAGAGTGCTTTAAAGCACCAACATAGCCTAGACTTAGCAGAAACATTCAATAGCCTTCGGGCATGTGGGATCCATCTTAACCCCGAAAAATGTATCTTCGGAGCTAAAGCTGGAAAGTTGTTAGGGTATTTAGTTTCAAGCAGGGGGATTGAAGCTAGCCCTACTCAAATAACTGCGCTACAAAAGACGGCTCCTCCAGAAAATTTAAAGCAAGTGCAAAAGCTGACTGGGCGTCTGGCAGCACTTAGTAGGTTTTTATCAAGGTCTGCGGAGAGAAGCTTGCCTATATTTAAAGCATTGAAAGGGTCCGAAGATTTTGCATGGACACCGGAGTGTCAGAAAAGCTTCGAAGATATTAAAGAGTATCTCAGTAATCTTTCTACACTCACGGTGCCTACTGCGGACGAAACTCTATTCCTTTACCTTGCAGCTACAGGTTCTGCTGTCAGTGCAGTCCTTGTCAGAGAAGTAGATTTCAATGGGAAGTTGGTACAAAATCATGTTTATTTTGTATCCGAAGCATTATCAGGAGCGAAGACAAGATACTCCGAACTCGAGAAGTTCGTCTATGCTCTGATAATGGCTTCGAGGAAATTGAGACATTATTTTTTGGCTCACAATGTAACTGTACCAACTTCGTATCCTTTGGGAGATATGCTTCGAAGTAAGGATTCCACCGGAAGAATTGGGAAGTGGGCAGTTGAGCTAGCACCCTTCGGCATATCTTTTCTGGCAAGGACAGCAATCAAATCACAAGTCTTAGCAGATTTTGTAGCAGAATGGACTCCACCTGCAAATTTGGTTCCGGAGAAGTCAAGTGACGGAGTTTGGACTGTTTATTCCGATGGGGCTTTCCAAGCATCCGGAGCAGGCATTGGAGCAGTATTAATTTCGCCTTCAGGGCAAAGAGCAATGTACTCCACAAGACTCAACTTTAAGTCTACCAATAATATAGCGGAGTATGTGTAGGACCGAAAGTATCGACCAGAGGGGGGGTGAATGGGCGCCTAAAAATTCTTTCGAATCAATGGCCTGCTCCCAAAACCCAACGCATTTTAAAAAGAAAAACTAAACAGCAACGCGAGAACAGATTGACTAAGTCTGCAGATTCGAAGTTTGCTGATTCTGAGGTTGCAGATTCTGAGGTTGCAGATTCTGAGGTTGCAGATTCTGAGGTTGCAGATTCGAAGTATGCAGATTCGAAGTATGCAGATTCGAAGTATGCAGATTCGAAGGTTGCAGATTCGAAGTATGCAGATTCGAAGGTTGCAGATTCGAAGTATGCAGATTCGAAGCTTGCAGATTCGAAGTCTGCTGATTCGAAGTCTGCTGATTCGAAGTCTGCAGGTTCGAAGCTTGCAGATTCGAAGTCTGCAGATTCGAAGCTTGCAGATTCGAAGTCTGCTGATTCGAAGTCTGCTGATTCGAAGCCTGCAGGTTCGAAGCTTGCAGATTCGAAGTCTGCAGATTCGAAGCTTGCAGATTCGAAGTCTGCTGATTCGAAGTCTGCTGATTCGAAGCCTGCTGATTCGAAGTCTGCAGGTTCGAAGCTTGCAGATTCGAAGTCTGCAGATTCGAAGCTTGCAGATTCGAAGTCTGCTGATTCGAAGTCTGCTGATTCGAAGCCTGCAGATTCAAAGTCTGCAACACAGAGTTGGACTTCACACAAGAAAAGGGACTTTGACCCTGCCAACTCGATCAAAAAGCAACACATGAAAAGCAAGGCTAAAGTACTAGCATACTGTAGCTACAGGAAAGTAGTACTACTTGCTACAGCAAGAACTAGTACTCCCACCGTGAAGAACACACCCAGCCGAAGAAGCTTCTCTTCAAGAATAAATTCAGCAGCCCGTAGGTAAGGGAATAACTCCCCAAACCAAACAAAATACAAGCAATAAATTCACCAGAGTTCAAAGATTAAATGCATCCAAAAGATTTGAGCCAAAAGAATGCAAGAACAGGGAGAGGAAGACTCTGGCGGCGCACACAGGAGAGAGAAGACAGTGACCCAAAAAGGTGGATTTGATTTCAGCACAAGGGTAGTCCAAACCCTAGGGGTTGGGGTCCTATTTATAGGCAGCCCAACACTAGGAATATTCTACCTGCCCCTTAGGGTTTTTACAGACTCAAAAATAAAGGAAAAGACTCTACTGCCCTTAGGTATTTTTACAGACACGACAGACTGACTGTGGGCCTAGAGTTACAGATGACTTATCCGGAAGCTAAGTTTTCGTAGCGACTACGGCTTCTCTTCTGGACAGTCGGATACAAGATCGACGGTCGTCAGTTTTGCGCCGAAACTGACAAAGCCTCCACCGACTTTGCACCAGGTACCCGGATTGGGCCGGCCCGACTCCGCAGCTCTCTCAGCCCGGCAATCGCTCACCGCCCGTGTACCTGAGTCAGTCCTGGTCAACAGCCCAGTGGGTCTTCTACTGCTTCTGGCCCATGCACCCGGATTGGGCCAGCCCGACTTCGCAGCCTCCTCTGCCCGACAGTCGCTCGCTGCCCGTGTACCTGAATCACACGCGGCCCATGAAACAGCAGATCTCCTCTCTTCTTCAGTCCTCTTTGACTATCGTTGACAATGACTCATCACTTCTAGAGCCATGAGGCCCACGCTATTCAGCATGGCTCCTCAATCTCCCCCTTGATGAGTGCATTGTCAACACTCCTCAATTCTCAGCTCTTCAACACCTGTGAACAAATGTGGAAACACGAAAACAAAACACAAGAAAACAAAGAAGAAGAAGAAATGAGGTAAAAGTTTAACCCTAATGACCAAAAGCCAACCAAAAGCAAGAAACGGTCATTATGGTTAACCAAAACGTAAAAGCTCAAAATGAGTGTGATTTCAGAACAACAAGGATATCGACAGAGTAAGAACTAACTCCCCCTTAAACTCTGATCCCAAATTTTCTCCCCCTTGTTGACAAGTAAACTCATCAAGCACTCAAAAGAGACACAGACTCCCCCTGAAAAGACACTCCCCCTCAAAATATGCAGTGAATTCAGCTGGGGTGTAGGTGGAGTGTAGAAAGCATGCTTCTCAGATATGATTGACTGCAATTACAACATCTAACAAGTATAGCAACAGACATACTGTCTTAAGACACATGGCATGATCAGTGCAACAGATGATATCTAAAGAAAGTCATTAGCACGCATTTTTCAGTTTTTGCAAAACAAAAACATCACCATATTTCCTAGTTAATAAGCAAGGTAAAGCATGAGATGCAGAAGCTAACTGATGTCTACCAAGATAAACATTGTTCAAAACAAAGTGCTTCAGCAAACTGGTTATCTTGTTAAATGTTCAGGCTTTTTCATTTTTCCTTTTTCATTTGTGCCAAGGGTTATTTGCATGTCAAACCTTATGCTAACCGACCAAGTCAAGCCTAGGCCAAAACTGGACCATCGGAAGCTTAAGACATTGGTCTTGGCATACACTACACTGTCCTAGTTCATACCAAAGTGCTATGGTAAGCAGTCCAGAACAATGCAATGCGACAAAGCAAACCCACTTGGATCTTTTCAACTCAAGCATAAAAAGGCATGGAATTTTCATTCATTTTTTGATTTTTTATCATTTTTATAGCATATTTTCCATGTTAAAGCATAAAGATGTCCAAGTTGCATATCTGCATCTATGTGATGAACTAGCTACAAGGCATGTAACAGATAGCAAAAGCACTCAGCCTACACATGCTAGTTACCAGAAGCAATGGTGATCATTTTTCAAGTTGAAAGCGTAAAAGCCATGCATATGACAGATATCAGACATATCAAATGAACTGAAACAAAGCATGATCATCGACGAGTAATCAAAAGCATGTACCAGCTAGAATAAGTAAAGCAGTTTAATCATATAACAGAAGCAGGCTCAAAAGTGTGATATGTGAATATGTATGATATGAACACACACAAAAAGACTCAAGAAAAGAGTAAAGAAGAAAGAAAAAACTGACGCAAAATATCCTAGAAAGGATACACAACACCCAAATCCCCTCGTAAACGCTTAAAAGTAGACTGATCTAGGGGTTTGGTGAAAATGTCAGCCAACTGATGATGGGTATCAACATGAACAAGGTCAATGACACCTTTCTCATATTGATCCCGCAAAAAGTGAAAGCGCACATCAATGTGTTTGGTTTTTGAATGAAGACATGGGTTTTTCCCTACACTAATAGCACTGGTGCTGTCGCAAAACAAAGGAACTCTGGTAGGAAAGAACAACCCAAAATCTCGCAGAGTGGAAATCATCCAAACCAACTGTGAGCAGCAGCTAGCAGCAGCTACATACTCAGCCTCTGTGGTCGAAAGAGCAACTCCAGATTGCTTTCGAGAAGACCAAGAGACAAGAGAAGAACCAAGAAACTGGCAAGTACCGGAAGTCGACTTGCGATCCAACCGGCACCCACCAAAGTCAGCGTCCGAAAAGCCAGATAAATCAAGAGAAGATGATGCTGAATAGTAGAGACCAAGATCAGGCGCATAAGTGAGATACCTGAAGATGCGCTTGACAGCCTGCCGATGAGACGCGCGTGGTGAAGACTGGAAGCGCGCGCACAGTCCCACGGCGAACTGTATGTCTGGCCTAGTCGCCGTCAAGTACAGCAGCGACCCGATCATCCCTCGAAATTCTCTCTCGTTGACCTTGACGCCGCTCTCGTCCTTGTCCAGACCCCCAGAAGTGCCCATCGGGGTCATCTGCGGCTTCAGCTCACCACCAAAGTCAAATTTTTTCAACATGTCACGAGTGTACTTACCTTGGTGGATGAAGGTGCCGTCCTTGGTCTGCTTGATCTGGAGCCCTAGAAAGTACTTGAGCTCACCCATGAGGCTCATCTCGAACTCACTGTGCATCTGCTCAGAAAACTTGGACACAAGAGAATCAGTAGTACCGCCAAAGATAATATCGTCCACATAAATCTGAGCAACTAAGAAATCTGAAGCATCTCTGAGCAAGAAAAGAGTTTTGTCCACAGAACCCATCACAAAACCCTTCCCCAACAAAAACTGCTTTAACCGGTCATACCAAGCCCTGGGGGCTTGGTTCAACCCGTATAAAGCTTTGTGCAATTTAAAAACATGTCGAGGAAACTTAGGGTTCTCAAAACCGGGGGGTTGCCTAACATAAACCTCCTCTTCTATGTACCCGTTCAGAAAAGCACTCTTAACGTCCATTTGAAAAAGCTTAAAACCTTTCGAAACGGCAAAAGCTAGAAGAATACGAATGGACTCAAGGCGGGCCACAGGAGCGAAGGTTTCTTCAAAATCAATACCTTCCTTCTGGCAATAACCCTGGGCAACTAGTCGAGCCTTGTTGCGCACCACAATCCCATCTTCACCTTGTTTGTTTTTGAATACCCACTTGGTACCTATGGGGTTGCATCCAGGTGGCGGCTCAACTAGTGTCCAAACCCGATTGCGGACAAAATTCTCAAGCTCTTCTTGCATAGCATTAATCCAATTTGAATCAGAAAGAGCATGAGAAACGTCTCTGGGCTCAAAAGATGCAACAAACGCAGATTCAGCAAACACAGCGAGAGAGGCAGAAGAACGCAAAGTCCTCTCAGTCAAATCACCAATGATGAGCTCTGAGGGGTGGTCACGCTGAACTGCTCGGGTTCCCTGGTGATCTGAAGTCACCTCACCGGAGTCAGCAGCTGGCACCTCTGGACTCGACTGAAGGGGCTCGATCGAAGTGGAAGAAGTGATCAGAGGTCCGCCTTCATCATCAGTCGAAGTCACAGAAGGTGTGGGCTCTGCGGGGGATGCAGAAGGCCCGCCCTCAACAGCCGCTGGAGTATCCTCATCTTCCTCGAAGATGGACTCTCCGAGCTCATCATCACCAGAAAGCTCAAAAGAAGGAGTCAAAGAAGGCAAGGACTCATCAAAAGAAACCTCACACGTCTCGACAAGCAACTGGGATTCGAGGTTCCAAACACGGAAGCCTCGAGAATGCAATGCATAACCAAGAAAAACACCATCCCAACAACGAGACTCAAACTTGTCCAAGTGCCCTCCCTTCTTGAGCACAAAGCACTTGCAGCCAAACGCTCGCAAGTGGCTTACCTTGGGCTGTCTGCCAAACCGCAACTCATATGATGTCTTACCAATGTAAGCTCGAAGAAAAATGCGGTTGGCCAGATAGCAAGCCGTGTTCATGGCCTCAGCCCAAAAACGCCTAGGAGTCCTGTGCTCATCGAGCATTGTCCTGGCCATCTCAACTAGCGTGCGGTTCTTTCGTTCCACAACGCCGTTCTGTGGGGGAGTATAAGGAGAAGAAAACTGATGGTCCAGACCCTGATCACCACAGAAGCTGACGAATTGAGAGTTCTTGAACTCAGAGCCGTTGTCAGAGCGAATTGCTCGCATCCGACCATTGTTCTCATTCTTCAGCTTCAAAATCAGGTCATGGACAAATTGAAAAGTTTCATCCTTAGACTCCAAAAAGAAAACCCACGAGAAACGAGAAAAGTCGTCAACAATCACTAGTGCATACCACTTCCCACCGACTGAGCGTACCCGAGCTGGACCTACAGTGTCCAAATGTAAAAGCTCGCCTAGATACGAAGTCATCACCTGAGTCATAGGTGAGTGAGAAGCGGCAACCATTTTCCCATGACGACAGGGATGACAAACTAGATCCTTCTCCATCTTAAGCTTGGGCAATCCTCGGATGAGGTCCATAGAGCTTAACCTGACTAGCAGATCAAAACTCAAATGACCTAACCTCCTATGCCACTTCCAGAGCTCAGAAGAAGATCCAGCAATCAAACAGCGAGAAGGGCCAAAAGAACTAGAGAAGTCAATTCGAAAAACTTTACCGAAGGGTAAAATCTGACAAACCAAAGACCCTCTAGAGTCAACCACAGAAGAATTGCCCTTCTTAAAGCGCACTTCCAAACCATCCTCAAGAAGTTGCGACACAGAGATTAAATTAAAGTTCAGATTTTTAACCAAAGCAACATTCTTTAAAGAGAAATGGTCTGAAATGTTGATTGAGCCTATGCCACTTACTTTCCCTTGACCGCTGTTCCCGAATGTGATGTACTCTTTGGAGCTCGGGGGAGTGAGACTGGAGAACCATCTGCGATGTCCCGTCATGTGGCGAGAGCATCCTGAGTCCATGATCCAAACATCCTCCAGTCCCCGGTCCTGCACAATCAATGTCTGTAAGTGGGAGCAAATGGTCCGGCACCAGGTTTAGCAAAAGAGCTAAACCAGTGTCGAGCCATCTGCTCAAAAGATGGAAAGCGAAAACCATCAAAAGAGTTTGGACCAAAACGCGGCTCAAAACGCGGTCCACGGTTCTTCCTAACCCTTCGGCCACGAGGTCCAGAACCGTAGCCAACTCGGTCTGGGACTCTGCCGGAACGAACACCATCAACTGGAGCACGGGTAAGAAAGCCGTCTCCTCTACCACCACCTACACGACGCGGCCTGGCCTCCAGCCTCTCCCCGCGCCGAGGAACACGCAGTCTACCACCCTGCTGGTAGAACTGCACCTGATCACTACGAGCCCTCTCTGCTCTCTCAACCCGCTTCCTCCTGAAGCAAAACTCCGCAAGATGCCCGTCTCTCTGACAATACTCACAATGATAGGTAGGCTTCTTGGGATGTGGTTGAGGCTTGGGGTTCTTGGGCTGGGTAGTGTTTGGTGTGGTCTTCTTGGGCTGAGAGGGTCCAGGAAGAGAGTCTAGAGAAGAGTGGAGGTGTTTGGGCTTAGGAACCCAGATAGGCTTCTTGGGTGGAGCTTTGGGTGGTTCATGGATCACTCCATCCTTGGGCTGACAAGCCTGAGAGGTCTCAGTGGAGTGAGTCTTGGGATACCTCTGCTCTGGAGTCATTTTACTCCATTCCACTGCCCGGCTGAGGGCACTCTCAAAGTCAGCCTTGGTGTAGGTGTAACCTACTCCAAACCCATCCTTCCTCTTGAACTGCTGGATCATCATGCCAAGCTGTGGCTCTCTGGCACTGATCCAACTCAGGATGGAACGGAGGTAAAAGTTCTCATTCTGAGAATCTGCTAGCTCCTCTCTCAAGGAAGCTAGAACCTCCACCTGAGACAAGCAGGTCTCACACTCACTCTCTACCTGGACAGACTTCTCGGCTTTCAGCTTAATTAATTCCATTCTAAGAGACAGGCAGTTCTCACAAACAGTGGGTGGAACTGACAGTGTCTCAAGCTCTAGCCTAGTCTGCGCAAGCTCAGCTCTCAACCTCTCTAAATCACCCAAATGTTCATCGCCCTTGGATTTCAGCTCAGCTAAGGTAGCTAGATGAGATGGGCAATCAACACAGGGTGCGACGACAGTGGCTTGAGCATCTTTCAGCTCCAGCTGAGCGCTTTCAAGCTCAGTGGCCAAAGCGTCCCTTTCTTCAACCCTTTCTGTGTACCTGGACTTCAAAGTCGACAGGTCACACAGAAGCACCTCACACTTCGGGCACTCACTGCTATCACCCAAGCAAGGGGAAGAAGATAGACTCTCAATCCTACCGTTGGCCACGGCAAGCTCACTCTCTAACTCGTCTATCCTTTTCTTAGCCCCCCTAAGCAGTTTCTCCCGATATTTTAACTCCTGACGATTGCTCTCAAGTAAATCGACAATTTCGCGCTCATAAGATGATACCTTGCTATCGTCGTCGTCAGAGTCGTCGGAGGAGCTCTTTTCTTCTCTATCCCCAAGAGCCATGGAGCAGAAGCTCTTGCGGGATCTTCGGCGCTGGTGTGAGCGGCTCTTCGGCTTGTCTCCGAAGGCCATGAAGCAGAGGCCCGCCGGATCATCCTTGTCCTTCCCCTTCTTGATGGTGATCTCCTCATCACTTGAGCTCGATGAAGAGGAAGAAGACGTGGATCTCTTGGAGTAGCTCTTCTCCATCTCGGCGAAGAAGGCCTTGTCGCGCTTCTTGTTCTCTCGCCGGTAGTCCTTCAGGGCCTTCTTGAAGAATCGGGTCTTCGGCTTGCCCTTGTTGAAGGATGAGCTCTCATGCTTTCCGGAGTCGTGGAAGCTGCCACTGGTGCCCTTCTTGTATCCATTGCGCTTGGGGCAGTCGGCGATGAAGTGTCCTGGATCACCACATTCGAAGCATCCGGATTTTGTGCCGTGTCTTTTGAACATTCTTTTATCATAGACACGACGCACCCGGTTGTTAAAGAGACACAAATCATCATCTCCCAACAACTCAAGCTGGTCCTCAGTGATAGACATCAAAGAGAACCCAGCACAACTCACAGCAGAGGGATCAACAGAAGGTGTAGCAAGGGCCAGGGATTTTGATCCAGAGCCAGTGAGATTTGATCTCAACTGGATATCTACCTCAGTGGCCTTCAGCTTGCTAAACAACTCAGAAATGGTCAAGGTATCGTAAGAAGTACTCTCAACGATAGATGATACCTTGATCTCCCAGATCTTTGGGTCCAAGGTATGAAGAACCTTGAGCGCCTGCTCGTGATCTGAGACTAACTGAGCACCCTCAGCCTTGTTGTCCCGAAGCTTGTTAATGATCGACTGAAAGCGACCAAACAAAGCCTCAACAGATTCACCCGGCTTCTGTGTGAAATTCTCATATTCACGCCGGTAGGTCTGATAGAGCCGAGCCTTGACCTGTGCTGTTCCCTCATGGTGTGCCTTGAGGGTAGCCCAGATCTCTCTCGCAGTGGAGAGATGACTCACACGCTCAAACTCAGTGGGACCTAAACCAGAAAACAGAATGTTCACAGCCTTACTGTTGCTCAGATGCTGAGCAATGATACCAGCAGTACCATGCTCAGTGACTGGCAGAATGACAAATGTGGTGTGAACACAAATGTCCCATATGTCCGAGCCCTGGCTCATTAGATAAGCTCGCATGCGAGTCTTCCAATAATTATAGCCATAGGCTTCCAAGGACGGGACCTTGCCAGGAGACGTCATGGTCACTACCGGGGTTTAGAACCGGTTAAGGTATGGAAAAACCCTAACCAGGCTCTGATACCACTTGTAGGACCGAAAGTAGCGACCAGAGGGGGGGTGAATGGGCGCCTAAAAATTCTTTCGAATCAATGGCCTGCTCCCAAAACCCAACGCAATTTAAAAAGAAAAACTAAACAGCAACGCGAGAACAGATTGACTAAGTCTGCAGATTCGAAGTTTGCTGATTCTGAGGTTGCAGATTCTGAGGTTGCAGATTCTGAGGTTGCAGATTCTGAGGTTGCAGATTCGAAGTATGCAGATTCGAAGTATGCAGATTCGAAGTATGCAGATTCGAAGGTTGCAGATTCGAAGTATGCAGATTCGAAGGTTGCAGATTCGAAGTATGCAGATTCGAAGCTTGCAGATTCGAAGTCTGCTGATTCGAAGTCTGCTGATTCGAAGTCTGCAGTTTCGAAGCTTGCAGATTCGAAGTCTGCAGATTCGAAGCTTGCAGATTCGAAGTCTGCTGATTCGAAGTCTGCTGATTCGAAGCCTGCAGGTTCGAAGCTTGCAGATTCGAAGTCTGCAGATTCGAAGCTTGCAGATTCGAAGTCTGCTGATTCGAAGTCTGCTGATTCGAAGCCTGCTGATTCGAAGTCTGCAGGTTCGAAGCTTGCAGATTCGAAGTCTGCAGATTCGAAGCTTGCAGATTCGAAGTCTGCTGATTCGAAGTCTGCTGATTCGAAGCCTGCAGATTCAAAGTCTGCAACACAGAGTTGGACTTCACACAAGAAAAGGGACTTTGACCCTGCCAACTCGATCAAAAAGCAACACAGGAAAAGCAAGGCTAAAGTACTAGCATACTGTAGCTACAGGAAAGTAGTACTACTTGCTACAGCAAGAACTAGTACTCCCACCGTGAAGAACACACCCAGCCGAAGAAGCTTCTCTTCAAGAATAAATTCAGCAGCCCGTAGGTAAGGGAATAACTCCCCAAACCAAACAAAATACAAGCAATAAATTCACCAGAGTTCAAAGATTAAATGCATCCAAAAGATTTGAGCCAAAAGAATGCAAGAACAGGGAGAGGAAGACTCTGGCAGCGCACACAGGAGAGAGAAGACAGTGACCCAAAAAGGTGGATTTGATTTCAGCACAAGGGTAGTCCAAACCCTAGGGGTTGGGGTCCTATTTATAGGCAGCCCAACACTAGGAATATTCTACCTACCCCTTAGGGTTTTTACAGACTCAAAAATAAAGGAAAAGACTCTACTGCCCTTAGGTATTTTTACAGACACGACAGACTGACTGTGGGCCTAGAGTTACAGATGACTTATCCGGAAGCTAAGTTTTCGTAGCGACTACGGCTTCTCTTCTGGACAGTCGGATACAAGATCGATGGTCGTCAGTTTTGCGCCGAAACTGACAAAGCCTCCACCGACTTTGCACCAGGTACCCGGATTGGGCCGGCCCGACTCCGCAGCTCTCTCAGCCCGGCAATCGCTCACCGCCCGTGTACCTGAGTCAGTCCTGGTCAACAGCCCAGTGGGTCTTCTACTGCTTCTGGCCCATGCACCCGGATTGGGCCAGCCCGACTTCGCAGCCTCCTCTGCCCGACAGTCGCTCGCTGCCCGTGTACCTGAATCACACGCGGCCCATGAAACAGCAGATCTCCTCTCTTCTTCAGTCCTCTTTGACTATCGTTGACAATGACTCATCACTTCTAGAGCCATGAGGCCCACGCTATTCAGCATGGCTCCTCAGTATGAAGGGATTTTATTGGGACTCCGAAAAGCACGTGCTCTAGGGGCTACAAGAATTATTATAAAGACAGATTCTCAGATAGTAGCAGGGCACGTAGATAAAAGTTTCCAGGTTCGGCATCCACAGCTTGCAAAGTACTTAGAAGAAATCCGTAAAATCGAAGCACACTTCAAGGGTATTTCCATTCGGAGTATACCAAGAGCAGAAAATGTGCAAGCGGACATCTTAGCAAAAGCTGCGGCCGGAGCTGTGGATGTACCAGAAGAAGCTTTTTATGAGGAGCTTAGTACACCTTCGGTGCCACAAATTCCCTCTACAGAGATTCTTTGCATTCCTAGTGCAGATTGGAAAAATTCGATCATGGAACTTTTACAGGGAGGAACAAATTTGCCCGAAGAGCCACAGCTGTCAAGATTGAAGCTTAGAGCTAGAAATTATCAAATAATCAACGGTATTTTATACAAGGCCGGAGTATGTTCCCCTCTACTCCGATGTATATCTCAAGCCGAAGGTCAAGAAATTCTTCGAGAAATTCATGAAGGCCTTTGCGGTAGCCATTTAGCCCCTCGAGCTTTGGCAGGAAAAACACTTCGCCAGGGGCTTTATTGGCCTACAATAACAGCTGATGCGGAGATCTTAGTCCGCACTTGTCAAGGATGCCAGTGGATGGGTCGACGAAGTCATCGCCCACCAACAGCTCTTCAAGTTATTGCTCCGGTATGGCCTATGGCCAGATGGGGTATGGATTTAATTGGTCCCTTTCCAGTAGCCAAGGGAAATTTGAAGTTTGCAGTGGTAGCTATTGAGTATTTTTCCAAGTGGGTAGAAGCAGAACCCTTAACAGCTATCACTTCGAACAATGTACAGAAATTCTTCTGGAAGAATATCATTTGTCGGTTCGGAGTGCCTAGACAACTCACAGTTGATAATGGAACACAGTTCGATGCAGAACCTTTCAGAAAGTTTTGATAAGATCTAGGCATTCAGTTATGTTTTGCTGCAGTGAGGCATCCTCAGTCTAATGGAGCCATAGAAAGAGCCAATGGAAATATTTTGTCAGGGCTAAATCGAAGGATAGTAGGATTAGCAAAGGGACTGTGGACCGAAGAGCTTCCGAAGATTTTGTGGTCCATTCGGACTACGCAAACAAGGTCCACAGGTTTTACTCCATTCAGACTACTATTCGGAGATGAGGCTATGACTCCAACGGAGCTCAAAGGAGGATCGTTTCGCAGCACCAAACCGGAGATTGAAGAAGAAAGACAAGCTTCGCTAGATTTATCAGAAGAAACAAGACTTCGAGCTGTGGCAAATTTATCAAAGTATCATCAGTAGACGAAGGCTTGGTTTGACCCGAAGGTTAAGCTCAATGAACTAAGACCGGGTCATCTTGTTCTACGAAGCATTATAGCTCCAGGGAAGTTAGGAAATAAATGGGAAGGTCCATATCTAATTGTTCGTTCGGGACGCCCTGGCTCTTTTAAGTTAGCTAATTTAGAAGGTGAAGAGTTAGCACATACTTGGCATGCGGAGCACCTAAAGCGATACTTCGCATAAGGGCTCCTTGTAATTCACTTGTAATCATCTTCTGAATTAATAAAACATATGGTCCAGATAATGCCTTCCCCTCATAGACTTCCAGCTTCCGAGTGGACGCACTGGAACCGCGGGGTTGACCGAGAGGGAAGTGTCATGAAGTTGAATCGTATTTTCAGACTTCGAACCATTGGTTCAAAGCTTCCGACGTAGGGGCTGACATAATCCGGAGTCCAAGCCACCGGCTTGTAGGCATCCGTAAAAGAGCACAAAACCACATCATACGGAGTCCAAGCCATTGGCTGGTAGACTTCCGTAAAAAGAGCCGAAGGTGGCCAAAACATGCGGAGTCCAAGCCATTGGCTGGTAGACTTCCGTAAAAAGAGCCGAAGGTGGCCAAAACATGCGGAGTCCAAGCCATTGGCTGGTAGACTTCCGTAAAAAGATCCGAAGGTGGCCAAAACATGCGAAGTCCAAGCCATTGGCTAGTAGACTTCCGCAAAAAGAGCCGAAGGTGGCCAAAACATGCGAAGTCCAAGCCATTGGCTAGTAGACTTCCGCAAAAAGAGCCGAAGGTGGCCAAAACATGTGGAGTCCAAGCCATTGGCTGGTAGACATCCGTAAAAAGAGTCCAAAGAGACCATTGCAAACTCCGAACCATTGGTTCGATAGAATTCGCAAAAAAGAGCCGAAGGTGGCCAAAGCAAAACAGAGCTTCAGCTATAAGCTTCGAATATCTGTTAACATAGTCCAAAGTGACAAATTATCTAAGACATTAAGGTGTCCTGAAAGTTATTCCAAGTGATTTCTTTCAAAAAACAAAGGTACTAAGTTACCATTCTTCAGACTACAAATAGTCGAAGACATTTTATAAGATTTTAAAAGATCTTTAAATTGCAGAGGGGCTCCGAACCCCAAAAATTGTACTTCGAAGTTTTTCTTTGCGCATAACCATCTTTGAACACAGTTCGAAGTTGCTTATCCCCAAATAGGGGCTAGTAAATATGGAGATAATTTTAAATCGGTATTCATTATTCGAACGAATATGTTTACAGATTACATCATGAAAAATTGGTATCTATACCAAGAAGGAATCGAAGACCTCTTCGATCTCTAGAGCTAGGGTTGGAACGACTAGTTCTAGTACCGGGAGTTCTAACAACTTTGCGTTTAACTCTCTTGCCTCCCTTCGAAGCTCTAAAGTCCTTTTGTTCTTGTTGAAGCTCGGCCCAAGTTCGAAGTCGTTCGGGGCTCCTTTCCCAGCTTCCAAGTTCTTCAGGTTTTTTACTTCGAACTTCGTCTTCGTCTTCAGACCATATAACGTCTTCAGAAGACGAAGTGTTCAAGTTAACCTCATTTTCTTCCTCTTTAATATAAGACAGTATATCTTTGATTACTTCGGGCGCAATTACACCGGAGCTATCTCGAGGAACTAAAAATCGAGGACGTTTATAAGCTTTTAGAAGATCGAAGGTGGTCCATAATGAGCGAAGTTCGTTGTTAAGGTCTAACACTTCGATTTCTTCCGTATGAGGTAAAGCCTAAAAATATGATAAACAAATTTTCATTGATAAATGTTCATAAGAATAAAGCTTTACATAGCCAAAAATCCTAAGGTATTTCTAAACCTGCGAGTTCGGAGGAGGCTGACTGCTTGAAGCTTGGGTCCGAACTTGCTTCTGGCGTTGACCTTCATCGATCCAAGCCTTGATCGCTGAACAACCTTCAGCTCTCCATGAAGTTTGGAAGGCTCGCCAGGCAGCAGCCACACCTTCGGAAGGAGTCAGAAGTCGCTCGTCGTCGAAGGTAATTGGGCCCCCTCCTGCGTCCGGAGTTATCGATCGGCCCAGATCTTCGTAGAAGCAAAGTAGGCCGACAGCAGCCACTTGTCCGGAGAGTTCTCCGTATCAAATTGTAACGCCCTGATTTTCGTCAGGCGTTAAAAATAAAATAAATAAATAAATAAATGAATTTTAAGAAAATGAATCAGCGTAAATCGATAAATAGGAAAGCTAAAATACGAGCTTAAAATTTTTTTTTTAAAAAAAAATAAAAATAAAAAGTAGCTAGAGTATTTTTTACAAAAATTCTCCAAGCCTTAAATGGCGTTCATACAATTATCTGGAAATCTCGACGCCAAGGAATTCAATAACATATAATCAATACCATTTCATCATAAACCTCTAACACTAATTAATAAAATATATTTCAACATGAATGTTGTGTAAATAAAATATATAATAAAACATTTATATTAAAATAATATAAAACCAAATGACATTTGGATAGAGAAATTCTTAGTAAATTTCTCCCGCCTTAAATCAATTTAGGTTTTTATTAAGGATTTTACAACTATAATAGTAACCCATAATATTTTACCGAATAACTTTAAATAAAAAGGAAATTAAATTCCTCTTTTTTTTCCTGTTGAGTTTTGAATCTCAATCCTCGATTATATCTCATTTCCCGTTAAAAAAAATCCGGAGGAATAATTTTCTCTTTTCGTTAGCGAGGAATTAAAATCCCTTTTCAGTACTACGGTTTAAACTCCGTGAAAAAATATATTTTTAAAATCTTTATTATATTTTAAATAACAAAATGAATTTAAAACCTTAATTTTTCATTCAAGTTAAGAATATTTAATTTCAACATGAATACAAGTATTCTCGATTTTCCTAATCATCGATTATTTTTAAATATCAATAAGCGATTTATTTGAAATCTAAAATTCCTAAATTTATTTTAGCTCCCAAACTTTTCCAAAACTTTTCACTTTTTATCAGAAATCCTAATTCTAATTTGCAGAAATAAATAAATCAGGAAAGATAAAAAAATATTAAATGAAGAAATTATGTTTGACTAACTAACGATTGAAATAATGAAGAATTAAAAATCTCAAGAAATAATTGAAATTTCGGTTTAGAAAATTTATGATCAATTCTCCATGTCAAGAATATACCCTATGATTTTTATCTTAATTTTTAGAAACTTTTAACCTGGACTAATAATTAAAATACCATTTCAGAAATTAATTACTTCCTCAATCAAATCCCCTAATTACACCACGCCATGCATGTGGACCCCTCCACGCCTAATACCTGGCCGCAAGTCTTGTCAGGCCCCAGCCGCTGCATGCACGCGCCTGCATGCCGCACCGCACGTAGCCACAACAGCATCACGCGTGGACCTCTTGACTACTCTTAAAATTTTATTTTGAATCCCCGAAATGAATTAATAAAAATAGTGATAAATAATTCAAGATTTGAGTTAAGAAATTTATGTCTAATTCTTCAGAGACAAACTAAAATTTTAGGAATTTTATAAATTTTTAGGATCTTTACAACCAGCATAGAAAATTGAAATGAACTACAACAATTATTTTAAATTGGAGAATTAAAATTTTTCAAGAAAGAATTCAAATTTTAGTTTGGAAGTTTTTATTAAATTATCCAAGTCAATAATATGTCTTAGGAATTTTCTTTGAATTTTTAGGACTTTTAAAAAACTAAATTAGTAATTACAAACATCATTTTAAAAATGATTTAAATCCAAATTAATCTCTTCTGGTCCCACGCGTTTGTGCGTATCCTTTTTTTGCCGTGGGACCCGCTGCTCCCTGGTCCCATTGTCAGCCGGTTGCTTTCCCTTGCATGTCCCCGCTCCCGCCGTTGCAGCCGTACGCTGCGCCTGTCTTTCCCGCCCGCGTGCACTGCGCGCCAGCTGCATGTGGACCCCGCCTTCCGTTTTCTCTGCGCCCGCCATTCCCACATGCGAGCGCACTGTTTCACCCGCTGACATCCCGGCCCTACTCGTCAGATCCTTCTTCTCCACTGGAAAAATCCCCAATTATCAGCAGTCCGCACTGTAGCGCCGAAACAGCCCCAAATTTCGCACGGTTCCATCCACCTATCATCAAATTGGCCACGGAATGACGTTCACCGATCACCGGAGATCACTTTCCTCCAAATACCCGACGCGTTTTCATCCCGATTCAACGTATCCATAACTAAGGAAACCTCGCCGGAGTTATTCTCGGAAATCCCATGGCTTTCCCCGTTACACCTTCCTTTCTCCTTGACGGCGACCCCTATAAAACCTTTGGTGTCCCCCCCCGCATCCCAAGCAACCCAAGAGCGCTTAGCCCTCGCAGGCCAGATCTCCCGCACCCGCCTCCTTGTGCTGCCGCTCCTGTTCCTCCTCCAGCCGCGCATGCTTGCTGCTAGAGACTGCCGACCGTCTCGCCGTCAACTACATCGGGACCGCAGCATTCGACTCCTCCCCGGCCTCCGCTCTGTTTAGGAATTACCTCACGGGAGCACCTCTGCCATCACCGACCCGAAGCCCTTCATCATCTTCGCCCGTCGTCGACCACAACTGCTCACGTTCAACTACCCCATCTGGTATAATCACGATCCCCGCCCTTCACCGATTCCATTTTTGCTATTTGTTTATACCGTGGATTATCGCCGTCACCGCTAGCCGCACCACCATGCGCTTGCGGCTTGCCATCGCCGGAGGAGAAGTGTTGGTTCCCGGCGTGCCGGATCGCTAGCCAGCCGTCCGATCCTTCAGGGACGATCACGATTATATTGCCAGAGCAAGCCCTCAAATTCTTTTGAACTCCTGTTGACCGGTATTGCTAAATCAGGACCATTCATCATCATTTAATCACCCGTCTCGATCTAAACCGCGGATCGGTACCCTTTCATTGTGTTTTAATCTGAGCCGTAGGATCTTCATTAAATGCCAGCCATCAGATCTGAATCAAGCCGCTCCCGTGTCTCTGGTCCAGAGCCTGTGCGCTGGTCCGCGGTAGACCTGGTTCAGCGTGGATCAGAATGCTTTTACAGTTCAAAAATAATTGCAGAATTCATTTTAAACATTAAAAATTCATATCTTGCTCAAATTAACTCCAAATTTCACCATTTTAATTCTGGAAAATTTGTCTTTTTATTCTCTACACTTTTATGAAATAAAAACAATATGATTATTTGGCACAAAATATTGTTATTAAATGATAGTCCCCTTTGGGATTTAATTTATATCTCATTTAAATAACTCAGAAAAACCTTTAATAATTTATATATTAAATTCAGAGGACTTAATGACTTTATTCCACTGTTTTAATGCAATAAGAATAGCATGTTCCCCTTTGCCCACTTTATTCTATTAAATAATATTGCAAAAGCCCTTTTTAGGATATGTAATTAATTCATATAATAGAAATACAACACTTTATAAAAATATCATGAAGACTTATATATAATAAGTTCAGAAGACCTATTAACTTAAGTTCACTAGTTTTACTAAAATTAAAATAATAATGTTATTCTATACCTTTTTACTTCATCTCTAAAAAGGGAAAATAAAAACCTCCTTAGGAAAAATACTTATATCAAGTCATAAAATTCAGGAACCTCTTTAAAACTTAATCTTAAATATTTAAGTAATAAATTCATAGAACGTAAAAACCTATCTCCTTTACTTAACCCAACAAAACATGAATGCTTGTATGCTTGATTTTGGGTTGTTTATTGAATGTTGTGTTTACTTTTTCCGTATCAAGAAGACTACAACGCCATCAAAGATCCCGAGTTTTACCCTGAGGTTCCACCTTCACCGTTTACGGATCAAGGCAAGTCATCGACCACCTCTGTGGAAATAGTTGATCATATTTGAGCCCATGTTTTAATAAAATATCGCTATAACTCATAGGTTAATATTGCATTAGTCAAATATCAAAGCCTTACACTTATATTTATTAAATCCCCGTCCTTGTGTGCAAACCCAAGCCATGCTTATTGAGCCTTAACTCCTTGTCACTCTACTATTAAAATATTAGCTAGTGCCCAATGTACCGGCACAACTGCTATAGGATAAAAAGAATGAGTCGTAGATAGCTGGATTCTGTATATGAATTTCCCCGTTATTCTCGTCTCTGGACTCTGTTGGAGTTGGCTAAGTTATAAGTATGGTGGGTTCCGGGTGCAAGCTCGGGCACTGGTTTGTCGCACCCGGGGCACTATAAGGACCGGTCTGCGAGATCTGTTGCAAAGCACTTCCGTACCAACCACAAGTCTAATGGGTAAGTCCTAACTGGAAGTATGGAATACTCCGGCTCGATGCACCATAGAGGAGGGGGCAAGGGGCTAGCCTGCGGGCGACTTGTACCGACGAGGCTCAAGGGGGGGGTATGGTGGGGCTCCGATGCGTCGGGACACCATATGAAACCCATAAGAGGGTGCTATTGAGTCGGGGAGGACTATATGGAAGGTTTTGGCACGAGTTCCCGTGTGATGGGTCATCTCGTTACACTTCGGTGTAGGTGATGAGTGCGTGCCTTGTGGGTACAGTGGTACATCTCTGATCAGAGTAATACAATCTTTTCGAAAAGCCGAGCCCACGGTCAAGGGCGGGTTGTGTAACTACTCGCAGTTAGTTTACAATTGTTTGAATATTCAAGTTATTCATGGCACGTAAGGACTGATGAGCGAGGTGGGGCTGACTGTACCCCTCGAGTTAGAAGATGATGATACACATGCACATGTTTACTTTTCCGTACTAATAAACTGCTCACATTTAAAGCTTTACACATATGCTGCTTCCGCTAAATTAGCCAATATCTCCCTTGTTATTACCTTGCATTGTATTTGCATTCGGTGGCTTGCTGAGTACATCTGTACTCACCCCGTTGACTTACAACATCAGAGCCAGTCTACTACGAGGAGGATGAAGGTCTGGAGTAGCGACCCAGTCAAGGCGAGACTGGAAGGAGGCGTTCATCTAGGACCCTTGTTTTATTAGTTTCTCTTCATCTTTAATCACTTTTGTATTAATGCGGTCTACGAACCGTGAATGATTGCTCGTATTATACGTGGTCGTGTGATGAACGTCTTGTATTATTGATTTTCTATGGAATTTCAATAAAGTCCTGATTTATTAAATCGGGGCGCGACAAGATGGTATCAGAGCCGACTTGACTGTAGGAAGCCAAACAGACCTTCTTTAGGACTTATTTGCAAAAAAAAATCAAAAAAATAGTATCTATGAAAAAAAATTATTCTATTGCTTTCTCCCACTTCATTTTCTACTAGTGACCAAAAAAAATCTAGATGACAATCTTAATTCTCGTCTATTCTCGCGAGCACGAGGGATTCGCTGAAGGGCTCTACAGACAAGGATCTCCCTTTCTTCATCGTCGAACCCAAGGCAGTTGGATCAGAGACCACGAGCCAAGAAGCATCCCTTAGCATCGTTTGAGGAGAATGTTAAGTATAGAGACCCTAGATATCGCTAGTTTCATTACGAATTGCTTGATTTTTTATGGCGTATGGTTTACATCATATCTTGCGATGTAATCATACTAGCTTATTTGCTTGAGGTATAATGATTGATCAATACACACATCACATTAGTAATAAGGTTGGTTAAGGTCCTATCTATAGATCTGATCTTAGTCTTTCCTATTTTTTTACTTCCCTCTTCCCTATATACCTATCAGACATTCGTTACGAAAAGAGAAAAAAATTACCAAAAGCTCGTACTTAAAGTTTGACGCCATCATTCGGCTCAAAATGATCAACTCCAACCAGGAAGCCAAGAAACGTCGTCAAGAAAGTCCTAACCAAGTCAAACCCAATCCCGATGTAGTCTTGAAGCCATCAGTTTCAAGAAGTAATCCAAGAAAAGTTGAAGCCTATCCTTAACCTTCTATTTCTAGCCTTTTCGAATCTCGGGACGAGATTCTTGTTAAGAGGGTTAGAATTGTAACGCCCTGATTTTCGTCAGGCGTTAAAAATAAAATAAATAAATAAATAAATGAATTTTAAGAAAATGAATCAGCGTAAATCGATAAATAGGAAAGCTAAAATACGAGCTTAAAATTTTTTTTTTAAAAAAAAATAAAAATAAAAAGTAGCTAGAGTATTTTTTACAAAAATTCTCCAAGCCTTAAATGGCGTTCATACAATTATCTGGAAATCTCGACGCCAAGGAATTCAATAACATATAATCAATACCATTTCATCATAAACCTCTAACACTAATTAATAAAATATATTTCAACATGAATGTTGTGTAAATAAAATATATAATAAAACATTTATATTAAAATAATATAAAACCAAATGACATTTGGATAGAGAAATTCTTAGTAAATTTCTCCCGCCTTAAATCAATTTAGGTTTTTATTAAGGATTTTACAACTATAATAGTAACCCATAATATTTTACCGAATAACTTTAAATAAAAAGGAAATTAAATTCCTCTTTTTTTTCCTGTTGAGTTTTGAATCTCAATCCTCGATTATATCTCATTTCCCGTTAAAAAAAATCCGGAGGAATAATTTTCTCTTTTCGTTAGCGAGGAATTAAAATCCCTTTTCAGTACTACGGTTTAAACTCCGTGAAAAAATATATTTTTAAAATCTTTATTATATTTTAAATAACAAAATGAATTTAAAACCTTAATTTTTCATTCAAGTTAAGAATATTTAATTTCAACATGAATACAAGTATTCTCGATTTTCCTAATCATCGATTATTTTTAAATATCAATAAGCGATTTATTTGAAATCTAAAATTCCTAAATTTATTTTAGCTCCCAAACTTTTCCAAAACTTTTCACTTTTTATCAGAAATCCTAATTCTAATTTGCAGAAATAAATAAATCAGGAAAGATAAAAAAATATTAAATGAAGAAATTATGTTTGACTAACTAACGATTGAAATAATGAAGAATTAAAAATCTCAAGAAATAATTGAAATTTCGGTTTAGAAAATTTATGATCAATTCTCCATGTCAAGAATATACCCTATGATTTTTATCTTAATTTTTAGAAACTTTTAACCTGGACTAATAATTAAAATACCATTTCAGAAATTAATTACTTCCTCAATCAAATCCCCTAATTACACCACGCCATGCATGTGGACCCCTCCACGCCTAATACCTGGCCGCAAGTCTTGTCAGGCCCCAGCCGCTGCATGCACGCGCCTGCATGCCGCACCGCACGTAGCCACAACAGCATCACGCGTGGACCTCTTGACTACTCTTAAAATTTTATTTTGAATCCCCGAAATGAATTAATAAAAATAGTGATAAATAATTCAAGATTTGAGTTAAGAAATTTATGTCTAATTCTTCAGAGACAAACTAAAATTTTAGGAATTTTATAAATTTTTAGGATCTTTACAACCAGCATAGAAAATTGAAATGAACTACAACAATTATTTTAAATTGGAGAATTAAAATTTTTCAAGAAAGAATTCAAATTTTAGTTTGGAAGTTTTTATTAAATTATCCAAGTCAATAATATGTCTTAGGAATTTTCTTTGAATTTTTAGGACTTTTAAAAAACTAAATTAGTAATTACAAACATCATTTTAAAAATGATTTAAATCCAAATTAATCTCTTCTGGTCCCACGCGTTTGTGCGTATCCTTTTTTTGCCGTGGGACCCGCTGCTCCCTGGTCCCATTGTCAGCCGGTTGCTTTCCCTTGCATGTCCCCGCTCCCGCCGTTGCAGCCGTACGCTGCGCCTGTCTTTCCCGCCCGCGTGCACTGCGCGCCAGCTGCATGTGGACCCCGCCTTCCGTTTTCTCTGCGCCCGCCATTCCCACATGCGAGCGCACTGTTTCACCCGCTGACATCCCGGCCCTACTCGTCAGATCCTTCTTCTCCACTGGAAAAATCCCCAATTATCAGCAGTCCGCACTGTAGCGCCGAAACAGCCCCAAATTTCGCACGGTTCCATCCACCTATCATCAAATTGGCCACGGAATGACGTTCACCGATCACCGGAGATCACTTTCCTCCAAATACCCGACGCGTTTTCATCCCGATTCAACGTATCCATAACTAAGGAAACCTCGCCGGAGTTATTCTCGGAAATCCCATGGCTTTCCCCGTTACACCTTCCTTTCTCCTTGACGGCGACCCCTATAAAACCTTTGGTGTCCCCCCCCGCATCCCAAGCAACCCAAGAGCGCTTAGCCCTCGCAGGCCAGATCTCCCGCACCCGCCTCCTTGTGCTGCCGCTCCTGTTCCTCCTCCAGCCGCGCATGCTTGCTGCTAGAGACTGCCGACCGTCTCGCCGTCAACTACATCGGGACCGCAGCATTCGACTCCTCCCCGGCCTCCGCTCTGTTTAGGAATTACCTCACGGGAGCACCTCTGCCATCACCGACCCGAAGCCCTTCATCATCTTCGCCCGTCGTCGACCACAACTGCTCACGTTCAACTACCCCATCTGGTATAATCACGATCCCCGCCCTTCACCGATTCCATTTTTGCTATTTGTTTATACCGTGGATTATCGCCGTCACCGCTAGCCGCACCACCATGCGCTTGCGGCTTGCCATCGCCGGAGGAGAAGTGTTGGTTCCCGGCGTGCCGGATCGCTAGCCAGCCGTCCGATCCTTCAGGGACGATCACGATTATATTGCCAGAGCAAGCCCTCAAATTCTTTTGAACTCCTGTTGACCGGTATTGCTAAATCAGGACCATTCATCATCATTTAATCACCCGTCTCGATCTAAACCGCGGATCGGTACCCTTTCATTGTGTTTTAATCTGAGCCGTAGGATCTTCATTAAATGCCAGCCATCAGATCTGAATCAAGCCGCTCCCGTGTCTCTGGTCCAGAGCCTGTGCGCTGGTCCGCGGTAGACCTGGTTCAGCGTGGATCAGAATGCTTTTACAGTTCAAAAATAATTGCAGAATTCATTTTAAACATTAAAAATTCATATCTTGCTCAAATTAACTCCAAATTTCACCATTTTAATTCTGGAAAATTTGTCTTTTTATTCTCTACACTTTTATGAAATAAAAACAATATGATTATTTGGCACAAAATATTGTTATTAAATGATAGTCCCCTTTGGGATTTAATTTATATCTCATTTAAATAACTCAG
Organism: Zizania palustris; assembly: GCA_019279435.1. Lineage (NCBI taxonomy): Eukaryota > Viridiplantae > Streptophyta > Magnoliopsida > Poales > Poaceae > Zizania > Zizania palustris. Next base: position 9,683,105 of record JAAALK010000286.1, read on the forward strand.
AAAAACCTTTAATAATTTATATATTAAATTCAGAGGACTTAATGACTTTATTCCACTGTTTTAATGCAATAAGAATAGCATGTTCCCCTTTGCCCACTTTATTCTATTAAATAATATTGCAAAAGCCCTTTTTAGGATATGTAATTAATTCATATAATAGAAATACAACACTTTATAAAAATATCATGAAGACTTATATATAATAAGTTCAGAAGACCTATTAACTTAAGTTCACTAGTTTTACTAAAATTAAAATAATAATGTTATTCTATACCTTTTTACTTCATCTCTAAAAAGGGAAAATAAAAACCTCCTTAGGAAAAATACTTATATCAAGTCATAAAATTCAGGAACCTCTTTAAAACTTAATCTTAAATATTTAAGTAATAAATTCATAGAACGTAAAAACCTATCTCCTTTACTTAACCCAACAAAACATGAATGCTTGTATGCTTGATTTTGGGTTGTTTATTGAATGTTGTGTTTACTTTTTCCGTATCAAGAAGACTACAACGCCATCAAAGATCCCGAGTTTTACCCTGAGGTTCCACCTTCACCGTTTACGGATCAAGGCAAGTCATCGACCACCTCTGTGGAAATAGTTGATCATATTTGAGCCCATGTTTTAATAAAATATCGCTATAACTCATAGGTTAATATTGCATTAGTCAAATATCAAAGCCTTACACTTATATTTATTAAATCCCCGTCCTTGTGTGCAAACCCAAGCCATGCTTATTGAGCCTTAACTCCTTGTCACTCTACTATTAAAATATTAGCTAGTGCCCAATGTACCGGCACAACTGCTATAGGATAAAAAGAATGAGTCGTAGATAGCTGGATTCTGTATATGAATTTCCCCGTTATTCTCGTCTCTGGACTCTGTTGGAGTTGGCTAAGTTATAAGTATGGTGGGTTCCGGGTGCAAGCTCGGGCACTGGTTTGTCGCACCCGGGGCACTATAAGGACCGGTCTGCGAGATCTGTTGCAAAGCACTTCCGTACCAACCACAAGTCTAATGGGTAAGTCCTAACTGGAAGTATGGAATACTCCGGCTCGATGCACCATAGAGGAGGGGGCAAGGGGCTAGCCTGCGGGCGACTTGTACCGACGAGGCTCAAGGGGGGGTATGGTGGGGCTCCGATGCGTCGGGACACCATATGAAACCCATAAGAGGGTGCTATTGAGTCGGGGAGGACTATATGGAAGGTTTTGGCACGAGTTCCCGTGTGATGGGTCATCTCGTTACACTTCGGTGTAGGTGATGAGTGCGTGCCTTGTGGGTACAGTGGTACATCTCTGATCAGAGTAATACAATCTTTTCGAAAAGCCGAGCCCACGGTCAAGGGCGGGTTGTGTAACTACTCGCAGTTAGTTTACAATTGTTTGAATATTCAAGTTATTCATGGCACGTAAGGACTGATGAGCGAGGTGGGGCTGACTGTACCCCTCGAGTTAGAAGATGATGATACACATGCACATGTTTACTTTTCCGTACTAATAAACTGCTCACATTTAAAGCTTTACACATATGCTGCTTCCGCTAAATTAGCCAATATCTCCCTTGTTATTACCTTGCATTGTATTTGCATTCGGTGGCTTGCTGAGTACATCTGTACTCACCCCGTTGACTTACAACATCAGAGCCAGTCTACTACGAGGAGGATGAAGGTCTGGAGTAGCGACCCAGTCAAGGCGAGACTGGAAGGAGGCGTTCATCTAGGACCCTTGTTTTATTAGTTTCTCTTCATCTTTAATCACTTTTGTATTAATGCGGTCTACGAACCGTGAATGATTGCTCGTATTATACGTGGTCGTGTGATGAACGTCTTGTATTATTGATTTTCTATGGAATTTCAATAAAGTCCTGATTTATTAAATCGGGGCGCGACACAAATGCCCGTTGTCTTCATCTGCTTCGCCACTCCTTGGATCCTTTTCAACCGGTGCAGAAGAGAAATGTTATCATCAGAAGGAAGTGTCCCAGTAGTACCGAAGTACTCCAGGACACCTAGCAACTGATTCATAACTTCCACAGCCACCTTCTCAGACTTCAGCTTATCTTCGTTCAGCGCATCCTTCATCGAAGTTACTTCTCCAAGAACCCCAGAAAGTCTAGCCGTTTCAGTGGTCAAAATATTCTTTTGGTTCAACAGCTGGCTAGCTTCCTCTTGGAGTCTCACAAGTTCGGTCCCCGCAGTAGCGTGCTCCGTCCGCAATTTTTCAATTTCTGCTCGAAGCACAATTCTTTCTGCTTCGAGCTCTTTATTCGCAGCCTCCAAACCTTGTCTGGCCCTGCGCTTCGTTGACACTATATTATCCATTTGAACCACTCGGCTTTCAGAGATGCTAAGATTTCTTTGAAGGACGTTATTTTCCTCCCGAAGATGAGCGATCTCTTCATCATTAGATATATTCGCAGCTCGGGCCAAGACAGTTTGCTGCAAAAAGAAAAAACCAAGGTAAATATTTATTCGTAGGCGAATTCTATATTATTTCGTAGACGCTTCGTACCTGGTAAGCTGCGCGTTCTATAGCAGCATTAAGCTCCGTCCCGTCTGCCTTGCTCAGAATGGCCACTAAGTTGGTCTCCCCTATGTCGCGGCTAGCTCGATCCAAAGGTTCGAGCAAAGTCCGAAGACCGGTTGTTTGCCCTAAGAAAGGAGCTAGCAGGGGGAGCATACTTATCGCCTGTTGGTCATCTTCGTCCAGCGAAGGGCCGGAGCGTTGGCTTGTGGTCTTCGGAGCCTCTGGAGACTGACCCTCCTCAGAAGATTGGCTCTCATCTGTTGAATCAGACGGAGTTGATCCGGAACTCGCAGCAGGGAGGGGTTCTATATTCCTTTTGCCTCTTCCAGGTCCCATTTGAGTAGTTCTCTGGGTTGGCTCCGAAGTCGTCGAAGGTCCAGGAATTATTTCTTCCTGTCGGACTTCTTCCACAGGAGTGGACTCTGTAAAATAAAAATAAAAAGTATTATACATTGTATAAATACACAAAATAAACATGAAAGAGTTATTCGAAGTCTACCTTCGACATTTTGGAGAGGGGTAATCATTGGACTGTTCAGCAGATCGAAGGCGAGATCTTCGTCCGAATCAGCCGTTAAGTCTTCGACTGCAGGAGCATCGTCCTGAGCAGTCCTTGTTGCCTCTTCAGGAATCGAAGCCATAGTAACTTCGACCCCACTCTCATTCACAGGAACTTCGTCCTGAGGTAAATCTCCTTGAACTGCCAAAGTCCTTGGTTGCTCAAGGTTATCTTGAGACTCCGGCACGTTCGCAGGTACTTCGTCTTGTGCAGTCCTTTGAGATGTATCTTCGTCTATCAGACGCACAAGCAGCCTCCCTTCGTCCTCTTGGGAGTCAGAGACTGAAGCCCTTGAGCTCGAGGGTGCAGGATTCGAAGGTGCAGGGTTCTTTGGTTTCCGAGCCACCTTCTTCACTAGAGTCTTGGCGGAGCTCGAAGTTCCAGCTTCGGCTTTCCTCTTTTTGGGTCCTTTCTCCGAAGGCACCCAATCCATCAAAGGGGGCGGAATGATTTCCAGCATTCCCCACACTCTGTTAAATCTTTCCCAACTCCCGACTAACTTGATTCTCCATTCTTTTTCGGTCGGAGTTGGAGCGCCCAAAATCTTCTCCGAAGCCCTTACAATTTGCTCCGAAGTAATAGAGGCTAAAGAAGCTAAAAAATGAATCAAGTTAGTTATTTCTTCGAATGAATAAGCATAATACATGTTGTCTTCGAAGTTACCTGCAGGGCTCGAAGTTGAAGTGATCTTTCAGAGACCGCCTTCCGAATCCTCTTCGAAGATGATAGGCCAGTTGGCCATAAGCAGAGAGATTTGTAACCCAAGGAATTCTTCGGCTAAGTCTCACATGCTCAACCTCCGGCTAATCTTCTGAAGTAGGCTGAGGCAAGCTTCGAGCTGACCTTGGTCTGGATGCACTAGGGCTTCCTTCCGGAATTGAATTTCTTTCAGAGGTCCGGCCAGAGGATTGCTCGCCCCAACTTCGGCATAAAACCACCTCATGACCCAGTCAGTATACCATCTTGCATTGATGGCCTTAGCAGGAAATTGAAGGGCATATTCATCCCGAAGCCTGAAGTTAATACTTCCGAAGGCTACTACCACTTTTTCACCTCCGGGGCCTACGAAGGTTTTTGGCTGGCATGAAGCTCTGTGTAATGCAGCGAAGATCTCTGCTCTCCCCTCACAGCCTTCAGCTCTCAACGCCCATTCGAAGATAGCCAAGCGAGCTACTGCGTTCGGAGACAGTTGAGGAAGAGTGACGTGAAATAAATCAAGTACCTCCGCCAAGAAGTCCACTGCTGGAAGGCCTAAGCCGGCTTCGAAGAAGGCTTCGAAGACAACCACTTCTCCGGGCCTTGGCGACGGAATGAGTTCCTTTCCAGGTTTGTGGATCATGACTCCGGTACTAATCCTCCCTTCTACTGCGATCGCTAGGGATTCTCTTTTGCAGGTAGAAGGTCCCAATTGGAAATATTGATCCAAATACTTCGTTGATGGCGGGCAGAGACCTTGATCACCAACATTTTGGGGATTTCCCCCCCTTGCCGCCATGGATGTCGTTGCGGTGTTGGAGGTGCCGTCGCCAACGCCGCAGCCGCTGCTGCTGCAGCCGCCTGCTGCCGAGCCAAGGCCGAAGGGGCTCCAGAACTCTTGGTTTTCGCCATTGCAGTTACTGGGTTACTTTGGGGGGAAAATGGAGGCTAGGGCTCAAAGAACTCAAAGAACTCAAAGAACTCAAAGGACTCAAAGGGCTCAGAAGGTGTTTGTTTGCGAGAGAGCAGTGAAAAGGTAAACAGGAAAGTTCTAGGCCCTCTATTTATAGCCTAGACTTTACATTTTTACCGTTAGTCCATGCCGTTTCGCATTCCTGCCCGTTACTTTTCTCCGAAATTAACGCATTTTACGGTTTCCGTTAGAAGAAGAAAACTAACGGCTATTTCTTCTAAGTCTAAAAGACTTTTGAACTTCCTGAGTCGGTTCTAAAATAGTTCGAAAGTAATTATCTTAAGACTGATTCGGAGTTTTATATCTTCGTACATTTCGGAGATAAATTAAAATCTAATAACCCCTTTGTATGGTTATTTTTTCCTTCCGTATACTGCTCTCCTAACATTACAGGTTAAACGGAGAAGCGTATTCGAGGGGCTACTGTTGGGGGAAAATATCCCATCTTCGGGGTTATTGCCGTAACAGCACAAAAGCAGATAATGGATTCGAAGGTTTCCAGACGTCCATCTTCGAAGATACCCTGAGTTAAGCTCGAAGTACGAAGATAGGCATTGGTTCGAAGTATATCTTCGAACTAAGGCTTTTTGAGATCTTTATTGCCAGCTAAGATGGAAGATTTATCTTTTATATTATTAGATTAGTCTTTTATCATTTTAGCCCTATCAAGGGTACCGAATAGTTTCCACTATGTCGGTTGTAATAGAGGGGTAAATAGGTCTTTTCCTTAATATTTGGGCCTATAAATACCCCCCATTTCACCCTGTAATAGGGACCAAATACAAGTTATTCAATACACACATTCGAACTATTCTAAGTTATTATCCTTTCGGAGGCTTAGAACAGTTCACTTCGCAAACACTTCATTTGTTAGTTTCTGTTGGACCGGAAACGGCGACCAGAGGGGGGGTGAATGGGAGCTTTTAAAATTTCGGGCTAAAAAAACTAGCCTTCGGTTTCAGTTCTGTTTCCTGCGGAACAGGCTTCGAACACTACCTTCGAAGGTCTGGTTCGGAGGTACTTGGACACCTTCGAACACAGGCTTCGGAGGAGCTAAAGTTCGAAGCCAAGAAGACTTCGCTCCACTAACAACCCTCGAAAACCTACTCCGCTAAGTCAGTGCAGGCTCCGCACACAGGGTGCTTCGAGCAGGCTTTGCACTTCACCCTTCGCAAGAGTGGACAGCCCTCTGAGGACTTCGACCAAGTACTTGGCGACAGCAACTGGTGCTGGGCTTCGTACACGAAGGTCTACACGCACACAAACGGACTACCCTAAGGGCTTCGACACAAGAAGCAAAACGGGCCTTGGTCAGGGCTACGCTAGTAAGCAGCGAGGTCTCGCCTCCTGTTACACAGAGCGAACGCACACTGACAAAACACACCTTGCACGAAAAACAACCTTCGCCTCAACAGGCTTCGGTGCACAACAAAAGGCGAGGTATGCAACGCGAGCTCAAGCAAAAGCACAAAGAAGCAGGGCTTCGACGCTTGAACAAGGAACACAGAAAATGAACTCTCTGGATGTATTACAATCGAAGTGTGGCTACAGGAGCTCAACAGTAAATGCTCAATGTGTTAAATGTTACCTACCGAGCCCCCATATTTATAGCCCACAGTTCACCCAAAGGAAAAGACTACTTTACCCCTAGGGTTTACAAAAGATTTGACTCTACAGAACTAAGGGGTACAAAAGGTAGTCCACCTTTATTCTGGAGGCTTCTCTGTCAGCTTTGCAGAGGGGACAGTGTCAGCCTTTTACAGAACAGACAGTGTCAGCCTTTGCAGTCTTTGACTTTCTGCTGCCTCCCTTCGCACGCGAGGGTGCGGTAGCTTCGGTGAGAAGCCTTAAGCCTGATGGCCTTCGCTTCACCGAAGTCAGTCTCCGATACACTGACGGTTTTGAGCCGAAGCCGTCAAAGCCCTTGGGCCTTCGCACCAACACCTCCGGAGTGGACCACCACGGCTTCGCAGCTTCACCCAGCTCGAACTCCGTCAGTCCGTGTACCGAAGCCATGCAGGCCGAAGTACCTCAAGTCAACCTTCCTTCGGAGCTAGCCTCGCTCCGAAGCCTTCCTCACTCCGAAGCCCCACCTTCGGAGTACCACCCTTCGAAGTCCCTCCTTCGTCCAAGGCCTCCGCATGAAGCATTCCATGAGCACTTCGACGCAGTGTCTCTCCCCGAGCACACTCCTCGACGAGCCTCACCCGGACCATGCCTTCGATGCGCCTCGACTTCTGAGACCTTCGTCGGGTACCTTCGAATGTCTCCCTCCGGAGCACACTTCGAACTCCTTGCCTCCGCAGAGGACTTGATCCACCAACTCCGAAGTCACTCCATTCGGAGTACCTTCGAAGTGCCTCACCTCCGAGGACTTTGTCTCGGAGTACCTTCACCCGGAGCCACGCTCCGCACTCTCTGCCTTCACCTGGCACGTCTCGACCCGAGGACCGACCCGGACCACCTTCGCAGCCACCGTGACGGAGCTCCCCGCTCCCCTGGCATCAAGCCTCCCGCTTGACCCAGGTTCACCTGCTACGTTTGTTCGTCGCCTTCGAAGTCCCTGCACACCACAAACAAGCAGACAAGTGTATCTAGTACTCCGGAGACCTCTCCGGGTTAGCAACTTCCGGCACACCCTCCGGTGTACCGCCCAAAGTACCGATCCCTTCGGTACGAACCCAGTCATCGCGTACTGTCGGACCCCTCCGACGAGCACACTCCGCTGCAACAGCTGCAGCAAGCAAACACCGAACGCTCTTCGGTGACGCCACCTCCGAACACTCTTCGGAGGTACAACCTCCGAAGCCCCTCCGGAGGTACCCTCCTCCGATCACCTTCGGAGGTCCAACCTCCGAACCCCCTTCGGAGGTACCCTTCGAACAGAGGGTAAAAAGTCTGTCAATCACTCATCACAAAACACCAAAACCAACCCTTGGTTTCTCAATCTCCCCCTTGATGAGTGCATTGACAACCAAATCCAAGTTCAAGAAAATTTAAAATTTTCAGCACACAAGTGACCATAAAAACTCAGAAAAGAGCCAAATCATGTCACTTGATAAAAGAATGTTCCTCCCCCTTTGGTAAAAAGCCCCTTCGGCAATGAAAAAACTCCTCCCCCTTTGAAATTATACCTTCTTGCGGCAGAGAACGAAGTAAATCTCTCCCCCTTTGGCAATGCAAGCATCAAGGAGCATGTAAACGATGCAAAGCTTCGAAATGAGCAGAATTGCAAGGACATATGAAGCAAAAATATGCCAACAGTAACACCAATGATCATGGGCTCAGTTCAAATTAATATTCTCTAAAAACATGATGAAGCATGTGATTTGATCATTTTTGAAATAAAAGCATCACCACTTAGTCAAGGAAACTAGACAAGTAAGAGCAAGGACTGCGCAAAGCTAGTCAATTTCTACTCTAGACAGTCAAGTCTAGTTCAAATAGAGTTTGAAAAGCAAACTTGATAATCAATGAATTTTGTTGTTCTTTTTCTTAGTGCCAGGGGTTATTTGTTTGTCCACCTTATACTTTCCAATCCGGCCAAGCCTAGGCATGAAAGCCATAAGAAGCTTAAGGCATAGATTTTGGTATACACTACGCTATTCCAGTTCAGACCGATGTGCAATGGTAAGCAGTCTAGAATAGAGTAGTGCGACAAACAAACCCACCTGGATCTTTTCTCTTAAAAGCATGCAAATCATGGAATTTGTGATTTTAACTACGTGAACCAATGTTTGGTACTTTATGAATATCCATGAAAAAGTAGAACAGTTTTCAAGTTGCAATTTTTAGCATCCAATGAACAGTGTCTCGCTGTCAAGCAGATAAAAGATAGCTAAAACAGTCCTGCCTAAACATGCTAGATTCAAGACTAAGCAGTGAGCACGATTTGATGTTGAAAATAAAACATCATGCACATGAATGTTCCAGATGAATTAACAAGAGCTGAGCTGACATGATTTCATGAATTATAAGTAGGCATATAAGTGCAAAATATGTAAATGCAATTGAGCACACAATTAGCAGAGGCATATCCATCTAAAACAGCTCCCCCTCACAAAATGCCGTAAGGGTGACAAATGCCAAGTTCCCCACGCAAGTAAGCAAATCGAGAAGCATCGAGGGGTTTTGTAAAAATATCGGCAAGCTGGTGTTGGGTATCAACATATTGAAGATCAATATCACCCTTCTCATTGTGATCTCTGAGAAAATGATATCGTACATCAATGTGTTTGGTTCTGGAGTGCTGAACCGGTGGAACACTCTTATATTCTAACCCGAAATCCCGCAAAGTGGAAATCATCCACAAAATCTGAGAGCAACAGCTAGCTGCAGCAACATATTCGGCCTCAGCCGTCGATTGTGCAACACTAGACTGTTTGCGGGAAGACCAGCAAACCAGAGAAGTACCCAGAAAATGACAAGTACCAGAGGTACTCTTTCTATCAATTCTACACCCAGCAAAATCCGCATCGGAATAACCTCGAAGACATAAAGATGAAGACGCTGAATACCATATGCCAAATTCAAGGGTGTGTTTGAGATACCTTAAGATGCGTTTTACCGCTTGGCGGTGCGAAGCTCGTGGTGAAGCCTGAAAACGAGCGCACAGACACACTGCGAAGTGTATGTCCGGCCTCGTGGCAGTCAAGTAGAGGAGGGAGCCGATCATGCTCCGGAACTCCTTCTGATCTATAGCTTCTCCATCTTCGTCAGGGTCCAATGCTACAGATGTAGCCATTGGAGTGGCGAGGGGCTTCGCATCGGACATGTCGAACTTTTTGAGCAGGTCCTTGGTGTACTTTGTCTGGTGGACAAAAGTACCTTGTTTGCTTTGCTTGATTTGCAAGCCAAGGAAAAAAGTTAGTTCGCCCATCATGGACATCTCGAACTCCCTGCTCATGGCATCTACAAACTCGGCAACCAAAGCATGAGAAGAGCCACCAAAGATGATATCATCCACATAAATCTGAACTAGAAGGAAATCTTTGTCATGCTTGAGAGTGAACAGGGTTTTATCAACAGATCCCATCAAATACCCCCACTCAAGCAGAAAAGACTTAAGTCTGTCATACCATGCCCGAGGGGCCTGCTTGAGTCCATAAAGAGCCTTATGAAGTTTAAGGACTTTATGTGGGTATTTGGGGTTTTCAAAACCAGGGGGTTGTTTTACATAAACATCTTCTCCTATGAAACCATTAAGAAAAGCACTTTTGACATCCATTTGATAGAGTTTGAATCCCCGGGATGTCGCAAAGGCAAGCAAAATCCTAATGGCCTCAAGACGAGCAATAGGTGCAAAAGTTTCAGTAAAATCAATCCCTTCTAATTGAGAATAACCCTGAGCTACAAGTCTAGCCTTGTTTCTAACTATAGTCCCATCCTCCCCTTGTTTGTTTTTGAAAATACATTTTGTTCCAATGAAATGAACATTTGGTGGAGGATCAACTAAAGTCCAGACTTGGTTTCTCTCAAAATTTTCAAGTTCTTCATGCATGGCATTGATCCAACTAGAATTAGAAAGTGCATGACAAACATCTAAGGGCTCGAAAGAAGCAACAGAAGCGGAATCAATGAAATGAGCATGAGAACGTGTTACCCTTTGATCAAGCTCACCAATGATCTGCTCGGGAGGATGCATCCTTTGAACATGGTGTGGAGCCTCGCAGCGGGATGCAGTCTCCCCCTCAACTTGTGCGTTGGAGTGGTCCAAGATGACCGATGTCGAGGTAGTTGCTTCGGGACCTTGTGCCGAAGTGGTCGAAGTGGGGTCAGCTTCGGGGGTTGATGTCGAGGGTAGTAGGGGTTCATCCTCGAAATCTCCGGGATCTTCTTCTTCGAAGATAGTCTGTTCCATATCTTGTTCATTCGCCTGTTCAAGAGCAGAACTAACAGAGGGGGTCGATTCATCAAAAGTCACATCACATGACTCAATGACAGTGTTAGTCTCCAAATTATAAACACGATAAGAATGACCATGTGTAGTGTAACCCAAAAAGATCCTGTCAGAAGAACGCGACTCAAATTTATCCAAATTACCACGTTTTTGAATAAAGCAACGACAGCCAAAAACTCGAAGATGAGTAACCTTGGGCTGTCTCCCAAAACGTAGCTCATAAGATGTCAAATTCAAAATTGAGCGCAAGAAGATTCGGTTTGAGATGTAACAAGCAGTGTTCATGGCCTCAGCCCAGAATTTTCTAGGAGTCCTATGCTCATCGAGCATCGTCCTAGCCATCTCAACCAAAGTGCGGTTCTTCCTCTCAACAACACCATTCTGTTGAGGAACCCGCGGAGCAGAGAATTGATGTTCTATGCAATGCTCCATGCAAAAGTCAACAAAGAGACTGTTTTTGAACTCAGTGCCATTATCACTTCGAATGAATTTCAATGCACCAGGGAGTTCAGTGGAAAGTCTCAAAGCCAAGCTCCGAAAGTGTGAAAACACTTCATCCTTGCTGCCAAGAAAGAAGACCAAAGAGTAGCGAGAGAAATCGTCGACAATGACTAACACATACCACTTGCCGCCTAAAGAACTAACCCGAGAAAGACCTACAGTGTCCATGTGGAGAAGTTCTCCGGGTTGTTCAGTCATCACTGTGGTGACTGGCGAGTGCGAAGCGACAATCATTTTTCCATGTCGACAAGGAGAGCAAACTAAATTCTTCTCAAACTTGAGCTTGGGCAATCCTCGGATCAGACCTAGGGCACTCAGACGAGCGAGCAACTCAAAGCTCATATGCCCTAGTCTCTTATGCCACTTCCAGAGCTCAGAAGTAGAATGTGCAACAAGACAATGAGAAGAACCAGATGACTTAGAAAAATCAGCTCCAAAAACTCTCCCAACTCTAAAGATCTTACAAACCACAACGCCATCAGAATTGAGTACTTGCGAAGTATTGCGATGGAATCGCACTTCGAAGCCCTCATCAAGCAATTGAGATACAGAAAGCAAATTGTATCCCAAATTCTCAACCAAAGCAACATCTTTGAGAGTGAAATTCGAGTTAATTCTTACCACACCTTTACCTTTCACTCTACTCCTTCGATTGTTCCCAAAGGTGATATGTTCCTTTTGCTTGGTTGTGGTGAGGCTGGAGAACCATGCTGCATCTCCGGTCATATGGCGCGAACAACCGGAGTCCATGATCCACGTGCCCTCCAAGCCTCGATCTGCCGCCTACACATGATAAGAAAATCTCTATCGCTTAGTGCTGGGGTGAGTGAAGATATGACAAGGCATCCAGCACTGAGTGATACGAGTAGTAGGCACAGTAAAAGTAGACTGTCTACGCACAAGATAATCAGAATGATGCAAAGTGCGAGGTCTACCTACATGCTGTGATCTAAAAGCATGACGAGGTCTCCTACTCTGACGAGGTACAAAGCTACTCGCCCGGGGTCTACCACCATATGGAACATGGTGAACACCTCGAGGAGCAAAACCTCTCCGAGAAGCACAAGGAGCCTCGAAAACAGGACGAGAATAAAACTCAGACTCATGCATACCTAAAGATGGGTAGTGCATGTTCTGGAACCTCATCGCCTGAGAGCGTCGCTCATCCTTGATGCGACGAAAACAGAACCCAACCAGATGACCCACCCGCTGACAATAGGAACAATGAAAAATTCTCCTAGGGGCACTCTCATGGGTCATAGGAGCAATTCTCACAGGCTCCTTGGGCTTCTACTGAGTGGTTTTCTTGAGAGGAACTCTTTTTGTGGAAGGAGTGGTTTTCTTTGGAGTTCGGGTAAGCTTTTGGCTGATGGAGTGTCTAATAGAGCTCTCTCTTTCTCTAGGGTAGTGGGTGAGGTAAAAACAGTTTTATTCTCACTGTCTGAGGAAATCCTCTCAAAACCCAAACCCAGAGCTAACCCTGCCCTGTCAGCACACATCTTGGTCTTGGCCAAGAGCAAGTCCATCCTACCCTTTCCCTCAGTGCATTTGTTAACCACCAAAAGAAGGTATTCATTTTCAGTCATGAGGTTCTCATCTCGCTCTCTAACAGTGCCTAGCTGGTCTTTAAGGGTTATGCAAGTGTCACACACAGGTTGCACATCCTTAGAACTACTGGCCCTCTCCAATCTAGCCTCTAAGTCATGAACATGCTTATCACGTAAATCAATGCTCTCACATAATAAAGAACAATTCATGCATTCAATTATATCATGAGGTCTAGAATCAACCACCAAAAGTTGCTTCTGTGCAGTCTCAAGCTCAGAAAGAGTTTGAGCATGAACAGAACACAACTGAGCAAGCTCACCCATGACAACAGTACAAGATTCACATTCAGCATCATTAACTCTAGACTTAAGCATGGCATAATCAGTAGAAACAGATTCTAGCCTAAGTCTAAGGTCTTTTCTATCTCTAGCGGCTTGCACAAGTAAGCTATCCTGACCAAGAACTAATTCATTCAGCTCATCTAATTTAATTGAAAGCTGGTCATAGGATAGAGGTACCTCAGATGAGTCAAGCTCATCGCCGCTGTGATCGCTGTCGGCCATGAAGCAAAGGCCGGTGAAATCTCGTCCCTTCTTGTCCTTCTTCTCCTCCTTCCTTGGAGACTCCTCCTCCTCAGAGCTCGACTCCTCAGTTGAGGAAGTGTCGATGTCGCTGAGAGCAGCAACAAATGCTCTGGAAGTGGCTTTGGCTACTCTCTTAGCCACCTTGCCACGCTTGCCCTTCATAAAGGGTTTCCTCTCCTTCTTGTGGTATTTGGGGCGCTCACTCTCATCTCTCTTCTTGAGTTTAGGGCAATTGGCCTTGATATGAGAAGTGTCGCCACACTCAAAGCAACCACTAAAACCACTTCTCCTCTGATCCTGTCTCTCATGGTGAAAACGGGTGAACCTTCTGGCAATGAGAGCAAGCTCATCATCATCCAGAGTATCCACCTGCTCCTTAGTGACGGAGACCAGGGAGGACAAAGCAAACCCATCTGCAAGAACACAAGTGCCAGATGTGCTTGGTTCTGCAGTGGTGCCACGGCTAGTGCTAGAAACCAATGCCAATGGCTGTGGCAAAGAGTTTCTGTGCACTGCAAGAGATGCCTTGGCAATCTCTATGGACTTCAGCTTGCTGAAGAGCTCATCATAGGTCAATGTGTCATAACCTGCGGACTTCTCAATGCTGGATATCTTCACTTCCCATATGCTACGATCAAGAACATAGAGAAGCTTGATAGCCCTATCATGATCATTGTAAGCAACCGTCCCGTTGGACCGCAAGTTACTCACTATTGCATCAAAGCGAGAAAACATGGCATCTATAGATTCACCAGGTGCCTGCACAAACAGTTGATACTGTTGATTGTATGTGCTTTGGCGCCTGGCCTTAATCTGTGTAGAGCCCTCATGAAAGATAGTGAGTGCAGTCCAGATCTCCCTAGCTATCCTAAGGTGCCGAACCCTATCAAACTCACTTCTACTCAAACCAATGAACAGTATATTTCTTGCCTTGGAGTTGGCATTATATTGATCCTTCTCTGTTTGAGAGGTGCGAGTTTCAGGGATGGAGTATTGTGAGTCCACAATCTCCCAAATTGCATTTCCTTGGCTTAGCAAGTAAGCCTCCATGCGCACCTTCTAGTATGCAAAATCAGTCCCATCGAACAGAGGAATTTTACTAACTCTATCCATGTCGCCAACAGATCACAAAACCGGTTAAGGTCAACTGGTGATCTTAACCCGCTCTGATACCAATTGTTGGATCGGAAACGGTGACCAGAGGGGGGTGAATGGGAGCTTTTAAAATTTTAGACTAAAAATAGCCTTCTGTTTTAATTCTATCTTCTGCGGAACAGGCTTCGAACACACCCTTCAAAGTTCTGGTTCAGAGTTATTTTACAGCTCCGAATACAGGCTTCGCAAAGAGCAAAAGTTCAAAGCCAAGAAGACTTCGCTACACTCACAACCCCGAATAATCAGCTGTGCTAAGTCAGTGCAGGCTCCGCACACAGGGTGCTCCGAGCAGGCTTCGCACTTCACCCTTCGCAAGAGCGGACTTCCCTCTGATGACTTCGATCAACTCTGCTTAGGCAGTGCAGGATCCGCACACAAGGTGCCTTCGAGCAGGCTTCGCACTACAGACTTCGCAAGAGCAGACTTCCCTCTGCGGGCTTCGGCCAAATACTCAGCGACAGCAACTGGTGCTGGGCTTCGTACTTCGAAGGTCTAAACGCACACTAAACAGACTTCGCTGAGGACTTCGACAAAGGAAGAAAAACGGGCTTCGATCTAAGTCAAACAGTGCTTCGCTAGTAATTAGAGAGGTCTAGCCTCCAGCTTACACAGAGCGAACAAACATTGAAACACACACCTCGCTCGAACACACTTCGCTCGAACAGGCTTCTCACACACCTCTCCAGAAAAGCTCACAAGAAAATGGAGTACAGAGAAACCGAAGCATGGAGAGAAGTATGCATACAAGCTCAAGCAGTAAATGAACACAGAGTCAAAGCTTCAATGCTTGAACAGGGAACACAAAATGAACTCACAGGATGAATACAAAGAGTGTGGTTTCTAGCACAGGAGTTCTGCAATGAATGCTCAAAGTGTTGATGTGACCTAGCCAGCCTCCACTATTTATAGGCACTATTCAGCCCTGTGAATAGACTACATTACCCCTAGGGTTTACACTTTTTTTGTCTCATCAGAACAGGGGGTACAACTGGTAGTCTACTTTATTTGGAGGCTTCTTTTGTCAGCTTCGCAGAGGGGACAGCACCAGCTTTTGCAGAGCAGACGCTGTCAGCCTTTGCAGTTTTGGACACTTCTAAAGCCCCCCTTCGCACGCGAGGGGTGCGGTAGCTTCGGTGAGAAGCCTTGAGCCTGACGGCCTTCGCTTCACCGAAGTCAGCCTTCGATATAGTGACGGTTTTGATCCAAAGCCGTCAAAGCCCTTGGGCCTTCGCACCAACACCTTCGGAGTGGACCACCATGGCTTCACAGCTTCTCCTAGCTCGAACTCCGTCAGTCCATGTACCGAAGCCGTGCATGGCCAAAGTACCTCAAGTCATCCTCACTTTGGAGCCATCCTCGCTCTGGAGCCTGCTTCACTCCGAAGCCTGCTTCACTCCGAAGCCTGCTTCACTCCGAAGCCAGCTTCCCTCCGAAGCCAGCTTCGCTCCGAAGCCTGCTTCACTCCGAAGCCCCCACCTTCGGAGTACCACCCTTCGAAATCCCTCCTTCGTCCAAGGCCTCCGCATGAAGCATTCCATGAGCACTTCGTCGTAGTGTCTCTCCCCGAGCACACTCTTCGACGATCCTCACCCGGACCATGCCTTCGATGCACCTCGACTTCTGAGACCTTCGTCGGGTATACCTTCGAGTGTCTCCCTCCGGAGCACACTTCGAACCCCTTGCCTCATTGTTGAGGACTTGATCCACCATACTCCGAAGTCACTCCGTTCGGAGTACCCTTCGAAGTGCCTCGCCTCCGAGGACTTCGTCTCGGGGTACCTTCACCCGAATCCAGGCTCCGCACTTACTGCCTTCTCCTAGCGCACCTCAACCCGAGGTCTGACCTCAACCCTTTCGCAACCTTCGTGATGGAGCTCCCTGCTCCCCTGGCATCAAGCCTCCCGCTTGACCCAGGTTCACTTGCTGCGAACCATCCGTCGCCTCCGAAGGCCCCTGCGCACCACAGACAAACAGACAAGTGTATCCAGTACCCCGGAGACCTCTCCGGGTAAGAAACCTTTGGCACACACTCTGGTGTACCACCCAAAGTACCTAACCCTTCGGTACAGCCAGTCATTGTGTACTGTCGGACCCCTCCGACAGGCACACTCCGCTGCACCTTCGGTGAAACAGCCTCCGAACACCTTCGAAGAACTAGCCTCCGAACCCCTTCGGAGGGATCCCTTCGAATCAGAGGGTAAAATCTGTCAATCACTCATCACAGACTCCGAAACACACCCTTGGTTTCTCATATTTTATCACACTTACTTATATCAAATGAGTACTTGACCTCGCTAGGCTGATTCTTGGTGGGAGACGGCCATAACTTGTAACAAGTAAAAGTCTTACTCTTAGCATTCCAAACCCATTTGGCCGTGTACATGTCGCCTGAATCTTCTTCCTCCTCCGACTCTTCCTCGTCGGAGTATTCCATGACATGGACTTCAGCCCTAGGCTTGTTAAACGTCTTAATAAACTTTTTATCCTTGGCTCGGCCTTCCTAGACTAGAGCCTGTTGCAAGACTTGGTTAACTTCTAAAAAGTGTTGGTTGTCTAGTCTCTCCTTAATCTCAGAATGCAGCCCGCTAAAAGGTAGATCTACCAAATCTCTTTCTGAAATATTAAGAGTAAAACTTCGATTTCTAGTATCTCGAAAATGCTTGATATACTCAGAGACGCCCTCGCTAGACTTCTGTCTAACCGATGTCATGTGCAAAAGCCTAAGTTCTGTTTCACTCATGTAAAAGTAGTCGTGGAATCTTTGTTCTAATTCAGCCCACGTTTGGATAGAGTTTGGCGGGAGTGCCGAAAACCAAGTGAAAGCGGTGCCGAATAGCGAGTGAGAAAATAGTCTAAGTTTCAAAGCGTCCAACCCACTAGCTTCTCCACACTGTGCTAGAAATTGACTAACATGCTCTAGTGTGGTTTTGTTACCGTCACTGTTGAACTTGGTGAATTCAAGGACATTAGAGCCGCGAGGGTAAGGTATTGTGTCAAAATGATCGGGGTACGGCTTTCGGTAAACCCTAGCTCGACCCCTAGGTACGAAGCCGGTGCACTCCCTAAACAGTGCGCGGATCCGCTCCTCGATGTCATCTTGACCTACTGCCTGCGCGCGTCTCTCATGCGGGGGCGCGACACACGGTGGGATGTCGGCGTGTCGGCCACGGGTTTCCTCCTCATGTGCTAGTTGTACGACATGTTCAGGCCTATGTGCTTGTGCATGCGGTGCGGGTAGCGTGGGCAAAACTAGCGCTGGTGTAGGTGGAGGCGGCGTATGGTAGGCGATGCTAGTTTGGCCGTAGGCATATTGGTTGGTCTCGGCCAAGGATATCGATGCCAGAGACGTAATGGATTTGTCGGTACTACCGTCAGTTCTGCTGTAAATGTGATTTATCGGAGGTATACTAGCAATAGGAGCTGGAGGTACGGCCTCGGTAAAGCCGAACCTTCTAAGCATCACCTCTACTTGAGATCTAACTACCGAATCTAAACGGTTGGCTAGCGAAGCGCTAACGGCTTGGTATACTGATGTGGCTATCTTTTGCTCAATCTATGAAGAAGATAAACGAGGCGATACTGGTGTTACCTGGATCCGATCGAGGTCGGGGACATTGACGTCGCGCTTGATGAAGCCTGCGCGTGTCTTGACGTAGCTCCCCAGCATGAGGTCTTGGAGTGCCATCATCTTTTCCTCGATCTCTGCTCGGTCTTCTGTGGGAATATCTTCAAGGGTAGGCGTCATGATGTTGCGGGTGTCGATATCCGCGCCTCCCATGGGATCCATCGGCGATGTAGACGTAGTAGTCGTCGTAGATGTACCAGCGGCCGATGTAGATGTACTCATCATGTTTGCGTATCCCTCCCCAGTGGAGTCGACAAAAAGTGTGTTGACACAAAAACGTGCCCCGCACTTGGGTCAGTTCGACGATCCAAAAGTGTGTGGATACTTAGGTACAAGCCTAAGCGTAACACAACACTGACGTTGTGTTCCGACTACCCTTAACCATGGTAAGGGGGTAGATTCACCAGGTAATTAGATCACACAAAAATAATCCAATTAGCCAAAAAGAAATATATTAAACAGAATAAATCAGTAAGCCCAAGTATATAGTGCGAAGGGTATCGCCAAAGGGTACCTTCAGCGTCTGATGCGAAGGATCCCGCCGAAGGGTGCCTTCGGCGTTCGGACTGATCCGAATAGATCTTGACGCGACAATCACCTCCGAATAGCGGGGCTCGGCGCGAAGTCTCTGACGTGACGAAACAATTCGAACGCAGTGCATGGGCGTGGCTTCGTATGACACAGAGTATGAACGTTCTGAAGCCTGTCGTGATGAAGCATGTTGCGAAGCGTGCTAGTGCGTGGGACTCGGTTAAACCGACAACGGCGTGACGGTCCGACACAGGTGGTCGAAGCAGTATTCCCGCCGAGGGGTGTTCTGGTAGCCTCCGAAACCAATCTCTTGGCTTCGTGCACCTCCGGCAAAGTGACTCTAAGCATGAAAACCTACAATAGAACAGATATCAAGTACCAATTCGGCCTAGAGACCGAATTCTACTAAGTGTTGCACTAGAGAGCGAAGGTAGCAATCTGTTACGCCGATTAGCGGATACTTCACAGGCGAAGTAACAAGGCGATAGCAATCTATTACGTAGATTAATGGATACTTCATAGGCGAAGTAACAAGGATTACCACTATTCCGAAGTGGTCGGCGGAGGGCTTCCAGGCAAACCCACGAAGGTTGCAGAAAAGTAAAGGTAAAAGTAAAGGTACGGTTCAAAGCTAGGGCTTTGTGTTGATTTGTGTTGGGGGTGTTAATGAACCGGCATCACCCCTATATTTATAGGGGCTAGACTTCTAATATATAAGCCTAATCTGGTAGGATTCGGCCTAATCACACGTATGGATAAAAATTAGCCAGAATTAGACTCAATTCTATCTCTGATTTCCTGCCCGAAGTGGGCCTTCGGCCAGGCCCACCGAAGCTTGCTCCTCGGGCCAAAGCTTCGGCGAGGCAGTCCTCCGAAGGCCTTCAGGCCAAAGGTAGCAGGCCTGTTGGAAGCTTCCGAAGCCCATAACTCAATGGGCCTTCGGCCCTGTAGGGCTTCGACCCAGTCTAGGACATGTGTATTTTTGGCCTAAATTACCAAAATTAATATTTTGAAAATCTTAGCCATTAATGCCATTTTTTGCTATCAACAGAGCCCTTCCGAGGATGCTCGATGGTAAAATTAATGGGCAAGAGGCAAGGAAGAATCACGGCCTTGAAAATATGGGTGGATTCCTCATCCCGGAACACATTGGGCAATATTAGCCGATGGGGGCATTCATACTCTAAGTAATACTCGTAGGGATACCAGACAGCTCGATCAGAGAATCTAAGATAAAAGCCCTTAAAGTAGGCGGCTAAGGGTTCAGAGGACATGGGAAAGGCAGAGCGGCATGCATCCGCTTCACCCAGGGAAGAACATCGGCGATAAATAGGAGCAGCCGATTCTGGAAAATTAGAGGGAAAACGCATTAAAGCAAGAGGGGGTTCACCGACAACATCGGTTATGTAGACGTTGAGCCAGGGCTAGAGAAACCACTAAGGGCAATTAGGGTGTCCGATAGGATCACTAGCCAATAGCTTAGCCGATACAAGATGGAGAAGATGGTAGGTGGCTCCGAGGAGGTATTGGCCAAGGGGAATTATTACTTGAGCAGCAAGCTATTCGGCTAAAAATTGAAACTGGAAGGTTGGGCTCAAGGCGGATACGTAAAAGACGAACCTCTCTAACCAAAGATTGAGAAAGGCTACGTGCTCATGAATGTCTACGAGACCAGTTTTCTTATTGTGTCTTGCAATATATCTGCCACAACTATCGGTGGATTTGGTGCCGAGGCGATGAGTTGGTTTAGAACGAAAAGAGAGAGGGTTGGCCGATGAGTCGATATCGAGACAAGTCAAGAATAATACATCGATCAAGGTGGGGCTCATCGGCCCATGGCCAAAAGCGAAAGCATTCAAAGCATCAGACCAAAAATAGCAGGCAACGGCCAGCATCGGCTCATTCTGGTATGGTTCAGCAAGTGAGAGGCCGATTTAGTGCCTAATGTCAACCTTGTCCCAGAAGGCACGATAGACGAACAATATCCTAAGGTACCAGCCATGCCAGCCAAGGAGAGAGGGAGGAAAAGACCCGAAGATGGATTCTCAGTCATAGGAAAGCATAGGAGAATATTTGAAAGGAATTCGGCTAGTCTCGGCATTGATGAAATCTGCAGGGTCAGGGTTACCCAGAGGGCCCAAGAAGAAGCAAGACGGATGGGTGGCTATGGGAATCAAAATTTGGTTCTTCAGGTCCTACATAGAAGAAAGTAAAAAAGAAACAATAAGCAAAAAAGGGGAAATAGTGAAGAAAAGTAGGGAACTAATCAAGAACACCAAAAAGCAGTGAGAAAAAGAAAATAATGCCGAAGGCATACCTTGGTACCGCGTTAGTGGTGGCCATCACTAGGGTTACCGGAGTGCGGAGTCGGAGAGGAGGATGGAGACAGTGAGCACGACGGGTCACAAGAGCGATAGGAGCAAGATGATGGAAACTCGAGGGCTAAAGTAAGAGTAGTATGCAGAAAGCGTAAAGAAGAAAGGTAAGGAATGGCCAGGGATATTATAGAGTAAAATGACTCCTCAGTAGTCGGGTTAGGCCAATCCCGTCACATTTGGTGGGACCACCTGCAATGTTTGGCAAAAGGTAATCATGAGTACAATTTTCGAAACGCTAAGATCTTTGTAGGCCCGGGATTAGGGGAACATAATCTTTGGTTTAAAGAGCACCATTACAAAAGTATGTGGGATGAAGCCTGGTCCGATGTTGCCACAAAGAAAAGTAGATGCGTCAGACCAAGTAGCATCCATCACAATCGTGAATGGCCAGAGAAGAAGATACGAAAAGGAAGAAGAATGAGTGATGTGATACGGAGCCAGTACCTTGTGCATGATTTTATAAAGTGCTAGAAGATGAAGGGTTTCAGATGGACACTTGAAAGGACATGATGGCAGAGGGTGATGATGACCGATAATTTCGAAGCATTAGTTACCCTTTAATGCTCCAAAACTAGGGGGCATGTGTTGATGCCAAGATTTAGTAAAGCCCAAGCCACTAAGGACGTCGCACGGTCAACAGAGGTCAAATGAGTCCGGTCAAAGGTGGTCATAGAAGCCCGTCCATATCATTACAACATGGTCGGATATGAAGGAGCCGATGAAGGTGAGAGAAGATAAAGATGATCCATAATCGGTTACAATGTAAATTACTTGGACAACAAGTCTCCAAACTATATATATGTATCTAATTAGCTAGGTTTAAAGGACACACAATCAACCACAACAAACTATTCTTTCGGCGCATCGCTACCCTTGGGTTCCCAAGGTTAATCTCGGCGGGACTTGACACATGGAATCGGCTGCATCGTTATGATCTCCGGTGAAGAGGTGAGTCCTGCCACCTCGATGGTCACATAGACAAGGTCTGTGTTCTTCAAGGCTATATTGTATCGATCTCTTGAGACATCGGTCTGGTTAGTGCGATCGCTGATTTATCTTGGTATATTTTGCTAGGTCTAAGGTTGCATCACTTTGATCTCTTAGATTGATGTGAATTAAGTGTTATAGTTTGATGCTTCATCGGTTAAGTCCGATATCTTATTCTATTATGCCTAGTTTATGTTGTGTACCATTCATCTAAATAAAGTATGCTCGATGCGTTGAAGTGTTATTGATTTCTAGTAACTACCAACTATCTTGGTTAGGTTTGATATTGGAGTTACGACAATTTGATGGTATGAATACGTTGTTTGGTATACTGAGTTTTGTTTCTATTGGAGTACAAGCCGATAGGTTGTCTTTATTTCTATGCTATATTCCACCTATTTCTACGAGACACTTATCGGCCTTTATGCACAAGGACTTCACCCTATCGGTTGATAGTGTGCTCGGCCCGATAGCGTGGCGTGGTCATTAGCCCTTTGCCGATCGACACAGTTTTTCTTTTTTATTTTATTCATACCAAAGTCATTGGCTCGATAGCTGATCGACGTTGCTACTAACGTTATTCCTTCTAGTTCCTTATCAGTTGCATGGTCAAATTAATTGGCACGCTCAGAACCGTCTTTTTTCTAAGATGATAGGATCTACACTGGAGTCAACCAGATCTCCCAAGCCATGCGTGTGTTGAAAAAAATACACCAACAGGTGTAGGACCGAAAGTAGCGACTAGAGGGGGAGTGAATGGGCGCATAAAAAATCTTTCGAATCACTGGCCTGCTCCCAACACCCAACGCACCTCAACTGACTTAGCGAAGAAAGGATTGATCAACAGAGCCTCAAAAGATCTAGCCTAACAACAACCGGTGTCCTAATCAAAAAGACACCAACACAATGCTAATAGGCAGTTTAACAAACCATTTAAAACATGGGCAGATCAAGATTCACAGAAATAAATCATCACAGCAATTAATCTGAGTGCACGTAAAAAGAGATGAGTCTTACTGTTCAAACATGTGTCTCTTGTTCGAAACTTGACGAAGCCTGTGCAGTGCGAAGCCTGAGTTGTCGATGTCCGTGCAATACAGTTCGTTGAAGTGTGTAGCAAACTACGAAGCCTGCTTCGGTACGAAGTAGCTTCGAAACAAAACAAAAATTTCGGACAGCACTTTGAACAAGCAGTGACTCCGAAGGTTGTCAGCGAAGTACCTTCTAAAGCTAATCTATGGAGCCTATACTCCGAACAGAGGACTTCGAAGTTCTAAATACTGAAACAAAGACAAAACAATGTGGGGCCCACGCTATAGCTCTGAATAGTGAAACCTCCGACAAAAATACTTCGGAAAAACTTGATCGAAGCTATCGTGCAGGCTTCGTCGACGAACTGAGATCGAAGTCTGTAGCCTTTGCGAAGTCAACAGAAAGAATCGAAGTACACTTTGAATACAACAGCAAAGTCTCCACAAAAATACACACGTACTGCCGAAGCTCAATGTGCCACTCTGTGGGGCCCACGTAAAAACATTGGCCAGTGAGTAAAAAAACTCCGCTCAAACAAAGCTACAGCCAGGGTACTCAAGTGCTGCAGATGTTATGAGAAGAAACAACAAGCTAGCACACAGCCTAGTGTATAGAACCTATGCGCGGGGAAAAAAATACTTAGCAGCACTTAGTACTTCAGACAGTGTACTGTATTCCTTTGAAACGAACAGCATGACTAGAGCATGCAGCTACTAGCTAGCAGTTCTGACGCTAGCTTCTTAGCCAGCAGGCTTAGCTAGATAGGAACAAGGTCTATGTAGTACTACTTGCTGCTACACAAATAAAACAGGCGCAGAGAATGGATGGTAGGAGAAACAAAACCACGAAATCCAAACTTTGTTCTCGCACACAGTTAACCCAGACTAGGCGCGCAAAAAATGAGACGATCAAATATTGATTCACGGCAGAGTAGCTGCAGACTAGCCAGGCTAGCTATCGGACAACAGCTAGGAGGAATTTTATTTCACCGAGAGATAAAAATGTAACGAGAACAGAAGCCAAGCACGCAAACTGAGACATAAAATAGATTTAAATCAAGTGAATCCTCGGTGAAAGTAGCATGAAGTATAAAACCTGGTTAAACGATTTCTCAAGGTGCCGAAGACATGAATCCTGATGAAAGCCTGAGAAGAACAGGAAAAATTCACACAGGCGGCGGCGCTCACAGAACAGGAATGAACAAGAACTCAATATGGGGAAAGTGAACTCAAGTTTGTCATTAAGTGAGTTAACCCTAACCCTAGGGATTGGGGCCCTATTTATAGGCAGCCCAATAGCCTAGGAAAATACCAAAAGACCCTTAGGGTTTTTACAGACGCTGAAATAAAATAAAAAAGATCAAACTGCCATTAGTATATTTTTACAGACTTGACTGACTGACTGTGGGTCTAAGGAAAAAATAGTAAACTCCTATTTACAGATGACTTATCCGGAAGCGGAGCTTTCGTAGCGACTACAGCTTCGCCTCAAAACAGTCTGATCCGAGATCAGCGGTCGTCAGTTTTGTGCCGAAACTGACAAAGCGTCCACCGACTTTGTACCAGGTACCCGGATTGGGCCGGCCCAATTCCGCAGCTCTCTCAGCTCAGCAATCGCTCGCCGCCCATGTACCTGAGTCAATCCTATTCAACAGCCAAGTGGATCCTCTGCTGCTCCTAGCCCGTGTACCCGGATTGGGCTAGCCCGACTTCGCGGCCCCTCTGCCCAACAGTCGCTTGCTGCCCGTGTACCTGAGTCACATGCGGCCCAGACATAGCAGGTCTTCTCCTTTCTTCAGTCCTCTTTGACTACCGTTAACAATGATTCATCACATCTAGAGCCATGAGGCCCATGCTCTTCAGCATGGCTCCTCAATCTCCCCCTTGATGAGTGCATTGCCAACACTTCTCTTCATCTGCTCTTTAGTACCTATGAACACATGTGGAAACACGAAAACAAAACACAAGAAAACAGAGAAGAAGAAAATAAAGTAAAAGTTTAACCCTAATGACCAAAAGTCGAACAAAAGCACGAAGCGGTCATTATGGTTAACCAAAAGTAAGAGCTCAAAACGAGTGCAATCTCAGAACTATCAACAAGGATATCCAAAGAGTAAGGACAAATGGGACAAAAAAACTCCCCCTGAAACAAATCCCAGAGAAAGCCAAAACTCCCACTTAAACTCTTCTCCCAAAATTTCTCCCCCTTGTTGACAACTAAACTCATCAAGCGAGACTAAATGCACTCTAAAGAGACAAACACTCCCCTTGAAATGCAACCCCCCCTCAAAATATGCAATGAATGCAACTGGGGTGCAGGTGGAGTGAAGAAAACATGCTTCTCAGATATGATTGACTGCAATTACAACATCTAGCAGGTATAGCAAAAGACATATTGTCTAAGACACATGGCATGATCAGTGCAACAGATGATATCTAAAGAAAGTCATTAGCATGCATTTTTCAGTTTTTTGCAAACAAAAGCATCACCATATTTTCTAGTTGACAAGCAAGGTAAAGCATGAGATACAAAAGCTAACTGATATCTACCAAGATAAGCATTGTCCAAAACAAAGTGCTTCAGCAAACTTGTTATCTTTTTAATTTTCAAGCTTTTTCGTTTTCCTTTTTCATTTTTGTCAGGGGTTATTTGCATGTTAAACCTTATGCTAACCGACCAAGTCAAGCCTAGGCTAGAACTGGACCATCAGAAGCTTAAGACATTGGTCTTGGCATACACTAAACTGTCCTAGTTCATACCAAAGTGCTATGGTAAGCAGTCCAAAACAATGCAATGCGACAAAGCAAACCCACCTGGATCTTTTCAACTCAAGCATAAAAAGGCATGGATTTTTCATTCATTTTTTATTTTTATCATTTTTATAGCACATTTTTCATCTTAAAGCATATAGATGTCCAAGTTGCATATCTGCATCTAAGTGAGGAACTAGCTACAAGGCATGTAACATATAGCAAAAGTATTCGGCCTACACATGCTAGTTACCAGAAGTAATGGTGACCATTTTTCATTTTTAAAGCATAAAAGCCATGCATATGACAGATATCAGACATATCATGTGAACTGAAGCAAAGCATGATCATTGACAAGTAATCAAAAGCATGTACCAGTTAGAATAAGTAAAGCAGTTCAATCATATAATAGAAGCAAGCTCAAAGTGTGATATGTGAGTATGCATGATAGGAACACACACAAAAAGACGGAAGAAAAGAGTAAAGAAGAAAGAAAACTGACTCAAAATATCCTAAAAAGGATACACAACACCCAAATCCCCTCGTAAATGCTCAAAAGTAGACTGATCTAGGGGTTTGGTGAAAATGTCAGCCAACTGATGATGAGTGTCAACATGAACAAGGTCAATGACACCTTTCTCAGATTGATCCCTCAAAAAGTGAAAGCGCACATCAATGTGTTTGGTTTTTGAATGGAGACAAGGGTTTTTCCCTACACTAATCGCACTGGTGCTGTCACAAAACAGAGGAACTCTGGTAGGAAAGAACAACCCAAAATCTCGCAATGTGGAAATCATCCAAACCAACTGTGAGCAGCAGCTAGCAACAGCTACATACTCAGCCTCAGTGGTCGAAAGAGCAACTCCAGACTGCTTTTGAGAAGACCAAGAGACAAGAGAAGAACCAAGAAACTGGCAAGTACCGGAAGTCGACTTGCGATCCAACCGGCACCCACCAAAGTCAGCGTCCGAAAAGCCATATAAATCAAGAGATGATGATGCTGAATAGTAAAGACCAAGATCGGGCGCATAAGTGAGATACCTGAAGATGCGCTTGACAGCCTGCCGATGAGACGCGCGTGGTGAAGACTAGAAACGCGCGCAAAGTGCCACGGCGAACTGTATGTCTGGTCTTGTCACCGTTAAGTACAGCAGCGAGCCGATCATCCCTCGAAACTCTCTCTCATTGACCTTGACGCCGCTCTCGTTCTTGTCCAGGCCCCCAGATGTTCCCATTGGGGTCATCTGTGGCTTCAACTCTCCACCAAAGTCAAATTTCTTCAACATGTCGCGAGTGTACTTACCTTGGTGGATGAAGGTGCCGTCTTTGGTCTGCTTGATCTGGAGCCCTAAGAAATACTTCAGCTCACCCATGAGGCTCATCTCAAACTCACTGTGCATCTGCTCAGAAAACTTGGACACAAGATCATTAGTAGTACCGCCAAAAATAATATCCTCCACGTAAATCTGAGCAACTAAAAAATCTGAAACATCTCTGAGCAAGAAGAGAGTTTTATCCACAGAACCCATCACAAAGCCCTTCCCCAACAAAAATTGTTTTAACCGGTCATACCAAGCCCTAGGGGCTTGCTTCAACCCGTATAAAGCATTTTGCAATTTAAAAACATGTCGAGGAAACTTAGGGTTCTCAAAACCGGGGGGCTGCCTAACATAAACTTCCTCCTCTATGAACCCATTCAGAAAAGCACTCTTAACAGCCATTTTAAAAAGCTTAAAACCCTTCGAAGTGGCAAAAGCTAAGAGAATTCGAATGGACTCAAGACGGACAACAGGAGCAAAAGTTTCTTCAAAGTCAATACCTTCCTTCTGGCAAAAACTCTGGGCAACTACTCGAGTTTTGTTGCGCACCACAACCCCATCTTCACCTTGTTTGTTCTTGAACACCCACTTGGTGCCTATGGGGTTGCATCCTGGTGGCGGCTCAACTAGTGTCCAAACTCGATTACGGACAAAATTCTCAAGCTCTTCTTGCATAGCATTAATCCAATTAGAATCAGAAAGAGCATGAGAAACATCTCTAGGCTCAAAAGATGCAACAAAAGCAGATTCAGCAAACACAGCAAGAGAGGTACCAGATGAACGCAAAGTTCTCTCAGTCAAATCACCAATGATGAGCTCTGAGGGGTGATCACGCTGAACTGCTCGGGATCCCTGGTGATCTGAAGTCACCTCATCGGAGTCAGCAGCTGGCACCTCTGGACTCGACTGAGCAAGAAAAGAGTTTTATCCACAGAACCCATCACAAAGCCCTTCCCCAACAAAAACTGCTTTAACCGATCATACCAAGCCCTGGGGGCTTTCTTAAGACCATATAAAGCTTTTTGCAGCTTAAAAACATGTTGAGGAAACTTAGGGTTCTCAAAACCGAGGGGCTGCCTAACATAAACCTCCTCCTCTATGTACCCGTTCAGAAAAGCACTCTTGACATCCATTTGAAAAAGCTTAAAACCCTTCTAAGCGGCAAAAGCTAAAAGAATGCGAATGGACTCAAGACAGGCAACAGGCGCGAAAGTTTCTTCAAAGTCAATACCCTCTTTCTGGCAAAAACTCTGGGCAACTAATCGAGCTTTGTTGCACACCACAACCCCATCTTCACCTTTCTTGTTCTTGAACACCCACTTGGTGCCTATGGGGTTGCATCCGGGTGGCAGCTCAACTGAGGAGCCATGCTGAATAGCGTGGGCCTCATGGCTCCAGAAGTGATGAGTCATTGTCAACGATAGTCAAAGAGGACAGAAGAGAAGAGATCTGCTGTTTCATGGGCCGCGTGTGACTCAGGTACACGGGCAGCGAGCGACTGTCGGGCAGAGGAGGCTGCGAAGTCGGGCTGGCCCAATCCGGGTGCATGGGCCAGAAGCAGTAGAAGACCCACTGGGCTGTTGACCAGGACTGACTCAGGTACACGGGCGGTGAGCGATTGCCGGGCTGAGAGAGCTGCGGAGTCGGGCCGGCCCAATCCGGGTACCTGGTGCAAAGCTGGTGGAGGCTTTGTCAGTTTCGGCGTAAAACTGACAACCGTTGATTCTGTATCCGACTGTCCAGAAGAATAGCTTCAGGATATGTCATCTGTTACTCTAGGCCCACAGTCAGTCAGTTGTGTCTGTAAAAATACCTAAGGGCAGTAGAGTCTTTTTCTGTATTTTTGAGTCTGTAAAACCCTAAGGGGCTGGTAGAATATTCCTAGTATTGGGCTGCCTATAAATAGCACCCCAATCCCTAGGGTTTGGACTACCCCTTTCGTGCTGAAATTAAATCCACCTATTGGGTCATTTTGCTCCCTTCCTCTCTCTCTCCTGTGTGCGCCGCCAGGACCAGGTGCTATCTGTTCTTGCATTATTTTGGCTCAAATCCCTTGAATGCTTTAATGCTTTGGTCCCTGGTGTATTTATTGGCTGCATTGTGTTCGGTTTGGGGAGTTATTGCGTTGGATTCGGGCTGTGGTATTTATTCCTTGGGGAGAAGCTTCTTCGGTTGGATGTGTTCATCACGGTGGTAGTACTAGTTCTTGCTGTTGCAAGTAGTACTGCTTTACTGTAGCTACAGTGTTCGGCTGCAGCTTTTCACCTTCTATTCCCAGCTTTTTGATCGAACCCGACAGTGTTTTTTACCTTTTTCTGGGTGTGTCCGGCGAAGCTCGGTTCAGTGCGAAGCCCCTCAACTCCGTGAGGCAGGGTCCGATCGAACCTCTCTAAAAGCTTCGCTCAGACTTCTAACTTCGTTTATGTGTCTGAGTTGCTAGCTTCGGAGTTCTCCCTGTATGGACAGCATCGCACACTTCGAACTAGCATACTCCGAATCTATCTGTTCGAAGTGCACACTTCGTTAGGTTTCGAAGTTGGTTTCGGGTTTTGTCTGTTCTGATAGACTTCGCTTAGATTTTCTTGAGGTGTGTCAGCCTTCGATTTTCCTTCCGAAGTTTTCTCTGTTCGAAGATAGAGTGTATGCTTCGAACTTGATTTTCTGTCACGTGACAGACTTCGCTCCTTCGTTCGAAGGTTGTCTGTTTGTGTGTTTCGAAGTTTCGTGTTCGAAGGTTTTGCTTCGAGGCTTTCGGTTCGAAGTGCGTTCGAAGTCTTGTCTTCGAAGTGCATACTCCGAAACAGGCTCCGGCACTGTTTTACTTCGCTCCGAAGCCCGTGAGTCGAAGCTGTGTGCGAAGTCCTGTCTTCGAAGTACATACTTCGAACCAGGCTTCGGCACTTCTGTTGCTTCGCCCCGAAGTACACTTCGCTTCTTACCACTTCGAACTAGGCTAGACAGTGACACCTTCGGCACTTCGGACAGACTCCGTCACCATCCTCCGAAGCAGACCTCGACGTGCGAAGGGGGCTTCGCCAAGACCCGAACAGGAGACAACTTTGGACAGTAACTTCACTTTTCTTTATACATACTTAGATCATTTTATTGAGAAGTATAGGCCTGTTACAACTTGTTTATCTACCTAGTTGCACCACTTTAGTTTTACACTATTTATCATTAGTTGCTTCTAGGTTAGAAACCCTTAGACTTAGGCCTACTGTTTATTTTCTGCTGCATAGTATTTTTGAGGTGCGTCGGGTATTGGGAACAGGCCATTGATTCGAAAGAATTTTTTTTTAAGGCGCCCATTCACCCCCCCTCTGGTCGCTACTTTCGGTCCCACAAGTGGTATCAGAGCGAGGTTAGGGTTTTTCCATACCTTAACCGGTTCTAAACCCCAGTAGTGACTATGACGTCTCCAGGCAAGGTCCCGTCCTTGGAAGCCTATGGCTATAATTATTGGAAGACTCGCATGCGAGCCTATCTCATGAGCCAGGGTTCGGACATATGGGACATTTGCGTTCACACCACATTTGTCATTCTGCCAGTTACTGAGCAAGGTACTGCTGGTATCATTGCTCAGCATCTGAGCAACAGTAAGGCTGTGAACATTTTATTTTCTGGTTTAGGTCCCACTGAATTTGAGCGAGTGAGTCATCTCTCCACTGCGAGAGAGATCTGGGCTACCCTCAAGGCACACCATGAGGGAACAGCACAGGTCAAGGCTCGGCTCTATCAGACCTACCGGCGTGAATATGAGAATTTCACACAGAAGCCGGGTGAATCTGTTGAAGCCTTGTTTGGTCGCTTTCAGTCGATCATTAACAAGCTTCGGGACAACAAGGCTGAGGGTGCTCAGTTAGTCTCAGATCATGAGCAGGCGCTCAAGGTTCTTCATACCTTGGACCCAAAGATCTGGGAGATCAAGGTATCATCTATTGTTGAGAGTACTTCATACGATACCTTGACCATTTCTGAGCTATTTAGCAAGCTGAAGGCCACTGAGGTAGATATCCAGTTGAGATCAAATCTCACTGGCTGTGGATCAAAATCCCTGGCCCTTGCTACACCTTCTGTTGATCCCTCTGCTGTGAGTTGTGCTGGGTTCTCCTTGATGTCTATCACTGAGGACCAGCTTGAGTTGTTGGGAGATGATGATTTGTGTCTCTTTAACAACCGGGTGCGTCGTGTCTATGATAAAAGAATGTTCAAAAGACACGGCACAAAATCCGGATGCTTTGAATGTGGTGATCCAGGACACTTCATCGCCGACTGCCCCAAGCGCAGTGGATACAAGAAGGGCACCGGCAACAGCTTCCACGACTCCGGCAAGCATGAGAGCCCCTCCTTCACCAAGGGCAAGCCGAAGACTCGGTTCTTCAAGAAGGCCCTGAAGGACTACCGGCGAGAGAACAAGAAGCGCGACAAGGCCTTCTTCGCCGAGATGGAGAAGAGCTACTCCAAGAGATCCACGTCTTCTTCCTCTTCATCGAGCTCAAGCGATGAGGAGATCGCCATCAAGAAGGGGAAGGACAAGGATGATCCGGCGGGACTCTGCTTCATGGCCTTCGGAGACAAGCCGAAGAGCCGCTCACACCAGCGCCGAAGATCCCGCAAGAGCTTCTGCTCCATGGCTCTTGGGGATAGAGAAGAAAAGAGCTCCTCCGACGACTCCGACGACGACGATAGCAAGGTATCGTCTTATGAGCGTGAAATTGTAGATTTACTTGAGAGCAATCGTCAGGAGTTGAAGTATCGGGAGAAACTGCTTAGGGGGGCTAAGAAAAGGATAGACGAGTTAGAGAGTGAGCTTGCCGTGGCCAACGGTAGGATTGAGAGTCTATCCTCTTCCCCTTGCTTGGCTGATAGCAGTGAGTGCCCGAAGTGTGAGGTGCTTCTGTGTGACCTGTCGACTTTGAAGTCCAGGTACACAGAAAGGGTTGATGAGAGGGACGCTTTGGCCACTGAGCTTGAAAGCGCTCAGCAGGAGCTGAAAGATGCTCATGCCACTGTCGTCGCACCCTGTGTTGATTGCCCATCTCATCTAGCTGCCTTAGCTGAGCTGAAATCCAAGGGCAATGAGCATTTGGGTGATTTAGAGAGGTTGAGAGCTGAGCTTGCCCAGACTAGGCTAGAGCTTGAGACACTGTCAGTTCCACCCACTGTTTGTGAGAACTGTTTGTCTCTTAGAATGGAGTTGATTAAGCTAAAAGCCGGAAAGTCTGTCCAAGTAGAGAGTGAGTGTGAGACCTGCTTGTCTCAGGTGGAGGTTCTAGCTTCCTTGAGAGAGGAACTAGCTGATTCTCAGAATGAGAACTTTTACCTCCGTTCTATCCTGAGTTGGATCAGTGCCAGAGAGCCACAACTTGGCATGATGATCCAGCAGTTCAAGAGAAAGGATGGGTTTGGAGTAGGTTACACCTACACCAAGGCTGACTTTGAGAGTGCCCTCAGCCGGGCAGTGGAGTGGAGTAAAATGACTCCAGAGCAGAGATATCCCAAGACTCACTCCACTGAGTCCTCCCAGGCTTGTCAGCCCAAGGATGGAGTGATTCATGAGCCACCTAAAGCTCCACCCAAGAAACCTATCTGGGTTCCAAAGCCCAAAAATCTCCACACTTCTCTTGACTCTCTTCCTGGACCCTCTCAGCCCAAGAAGACCACACCAAACACTACCAAGCCCAAGGACCCCAAGCCTCAACCACATCCCAAGAAGCCTACCTATCATTGTAAGTATTGTCAGAGAGACGGGCATCTTGCGGAGTTTTGCTTCAGGAGGAAGCGGGTTGAGAGAGCAGAGAGGGCTCGTAGTGATCAGGTGCAGTTCTACCAGCAGGGTGGTAGACTGCGTGTTCCTCGGCGCGGGGAGAGGCTGGAGGCCAGGCCGCGTCGTGTAGGTGGTGGTAGAGGAGACGGCCTTCTTGCCCGTGCTCCAGTTGGTGGTGTTCGTTCTGGCAGAGTTCCAGACCGTGTTGGCTACGGTTCTAGACCTCGTGTCCGTAGGGTTAGGAAGAACCGTGGACCGCGCTTTGAGCCGCGTTTTGGTCCAAACTCTTTTGATGGTTTTCGCTTTCCATCTTTTGAGCAGATGGCTCGACACTGGTTTAGCTCTTTTGCTAAACCTGGTGCCGGACCATTTGCTCCCACTTACAGACATTGATTGTGCAGGACCGGGGACTGGAGGATGTTTGGATCATGGACTCAGGATGCTCTCGCCACATGACGGGACATCGCAGATGGTTCTCCAGTCTCACTCCCCCGAGCTCCAAAGAGTACATCACGTTCGGGAACAGCGGTCAAGGGAAAGTAAGTGGAATAGGCTCAATTGGCATCTCAAACCATTTCTCTTTAAAGAATGTTGCTTTGGTTAAAAATCTGAACTTTAATTTAATATCTGTTTCGCAACTTCTTGAGGATGGTTTGGAAGTGCGTTTTAAGAAGGGCAATTCTTCTGTGGTTGATTCTAGAGGGTCTTTGGTTTGTCAGATTTTACCCTTCGGTAAAGTTTTTCGAATTGACTTCTCTAGTTCTTTTGGCCCTTCTCGCTGTTTGATTGCTGGATCCTCTTCTGAGCTCTGGAAGTGGCATAGGAGGTTAGGTCATTTGAGTTTTGATCTGCTAGTCAGGTTAAGCTCTATGGATCTCATCCGAGGATTGCCCAAGCTTAAAATGGAGAAGGATCTGGTTTGTCATCCCTGTCGTCATGGGAAAATGGTTGCCGCTTCTCACTCACCTGTGACTCAGGTGATGACTACGTATCCAGGCGAGCTTTTACATTTGGACACTGTGGGTCCAGCTCGGGTACGCTCAGTCGGTGGGAAGTGGTATGCACTTGTGATTGTTGACGACTTTTCTCGTTTCTCGTGGGTTTTCTTTTTGGAGTCTAAGGATGAAACTTTTCAATTTGTCCATGACCTGATTCTGAAGCTGAAGAATGAGAACAATGGTCGGATGCGAGCAATTCGCTCCGACAACGGCTCTGAGTTCAAGAACTCTCAGTTCGTCAGCTTCTGTGGTGATCAGGGTCTGGACCATCAGTTTTCTTCTCCTTACACTCCCCCACAGAATGGCGTTGTGGAACGAAAGAACCGCACGCTAGTTGAGATGGCCAGGACGATGCTCGACGAGCACAGGACTCCTAGGCGTTTTTGGGCTGAAGCCATGAACACGGCTTGCTATCTTGCCAACCGCATTTTTCTTAGAGCTTACATTGGTAAGACATCATATGAGTTGCGGTTTGGCAGACAGCCCAAGGTGACCCACTTGCGAGCGTTTGGCTGCAAGTGCTTTGTGCTCAAGAAGGGAGGGCATTTGGACAAGTTTGAGTCTCGTTGCTGGGATGGTATTTTTCTTGGTTATGCATTGCATTCTCGAGGCTTCCGTGTTTGGAACCTCGAATCCCAGCTGCTTGTCGAGACGTGTGAGGTTTCTTTTGATGAGTCCTTGCCTTCTTTGACTCCTTCTTTTGAGCTTTCTGGTGATGATGAGCTCGGAGAGTCCATCTTCGAGGAAGATGAGGATACTCCAGCTGCTGTTGAGGGCGGGCCTTCTGCATCCCCCGCAGAGCCCACACCCTCTGTGACTTCGACTGATGATGAAGGCGGACCTCTGATCACCTCTTCCACTTCGATCGAGCCCCTTCAGTCGAGTCCAGAGGTGCCAGCTGCTGACTCCGGTGAGGTGACTTCAGATCACCAGGGAACCCGAGCAGTGCAGCGTGACCACCCCTCAGAGCTCATCATTGGTGATTTAACTGAAAGGACTTTGCGTTCTTCTGCCTCTCTCGCTGTGTTTGCTGAATCTGCGTTTGTTGCATCTTTTGAGCCCAGAGACATTTCTCATGCTCTTTCTGATTCTAATTGGATTAATGCTATGCAAGAAGAGCTTGAGAATTTTGTCCGCAATCGGGTTTGGACACTAGTTGAGCCGCCACCAGGATGCAACCCCATAGGCACCAAGTGGGTATTCAAGAACAAACAAGGTGAAGATGGGGTTGTGGTGCGCAACAAGGCTCGACTAGTTGCCCAGGGTTATTGCCAGAAGGAAGGTATTGACTTTGAAGAAACCTTCGCTCCTGTTGCCCGTCTTGAGTCCATTCGTATTCTTCTAGCTTTTGCCGTTTCGAAGGGTTTTAAGCTTTTTCAAATGGACGTTAAGAGTGCTTTTCTGAACGGGTTCATAGAGGAGGAGGTATATGTTAGGCAACCCCCCGGTTTTGAGAACCCTAAGTTTCCTCGACATGTTTTTAAGTTGCATAAAGCTTTATACGGGTTGAAGCAAGCCCCCAGGGCTTGGTACGACCGGTTGAAGCAATTTTTGTTGGGGAAGGGCTTTGTGATGGGTTCTGTGGATAAAACTCTTTTCTTGCTCAGAGATGCTTCAGATTTTTTAGTTGCTCAGATTTACGTGGACGATATTATCTTTGGCGGTACTACTGATTCTCTTGTGTCCAAGTTTTCTGAGCAGATGCACAGTGAGTTTGAAATGAGCCTCATGGGTGAGCTTAAGTATTTCTTAGGGCTTCAGATCAAGCAGACCAAGGACGGCACCTTCATCCACCAAGGTAAGTACACTCGTGATATGTTAAAGAAATTTGACTTTGGTGGTGAATTGAAGCCGCAGATGACCCCGATGGGTACTTCCGGGGGTTTGGACAAGGACGAGAGTGGTGTCAAGGTCAATGAGAGAGAATTTCGAGGGATGATCGGTTCGCTGTTGTACTTAACGGCAACAAGACCGGACATACAGTTCGCCGTGGGACTTTGCGCGCGTTTTCAGTCTTCACCACGCGCGTCTCACCGGCAGGCTGTCAAGCGCATTTTCAGGTATCTCACCTATGCGCCTGATCTTGGTCTTTATTATTCAGCATCATCATCACTTGATTTATCTGGCTTTTCGGACGCCGACTTTGGTGGGTGCCGGTTGGATCGCAAGTCGACTTCCGGTACTTGCCAGTTTCTTGGTTCTTCCCTTGTATCTTGGTCTTCTCGAAAACAATCTGGAGTTGCTCTTTCGACCACAGAGGCTGAGTATGTAGCTGCTGCTAGCTGCTGCTCACAGATGGTTTGGATGATTTCCACTCTTCGAGACTTTGGGTTGCTCTTTCCTACCAGGGTTCCATTGTTTTGCGACAGCACGAGTGCTATTAGTGTAGGGAAAAACCCGTGTCTCCATTCAAAAACCAAACATATAGATGTGCGCTTTCACTTCTTGCGGGATCAATATGAAAAAGGTGTCATTGACCTTGTTCATGTTGATACCCATCATCAGTTGGCTGACATTTTCACCAAACCCCTAGATCAGTCTACTTTTGAGCGTTTACGAGGGGATTTGGGTGTTGTGTATCCTTTCTAGGATATTTTGCGTCAGTTTTCTTTGCTCTTTACTCTTTTCTTGAGTCTTTTTGTGTGTGTTCATATCATACATATTCACGTATCACACTTTTGAGCCTGCTTCTGTTATATGATTGAACTGCTTTACTTATTCTAGCTGGTACATGCTTTTGATTACTTGTCAATGATCATGCTTTGATTCAGTTCACTTGATATACCTGATATCTGTCATGTGCATGGCTTTTACGCTTTCAACTTGAAAAATGATCACCATTGCTTCTGGTAACTAGCATGTGTAGGCTGAGTGCTTTTGCTATCTGTTACATGCCTTGTAGCCAGTTCATCACATAGATGCAGATATGCAACTTGGACATCTTTATGCTTTAACATGGAAAATGTGCTTTAAAAATGATGAAAATCAAAACTGAATGAAAATTCCATGCCCTTTTTATGCTTGCGTTGAAAAGATCCAAGTGGGTTTGCTTTGTCGCATTATATTGTCCTGGACTGCTTACCATAGCACTTTGGTATGAACTAGGACAATGTAGTGTATGCCGAGACCAATGTCTTAAGCTTCTGATGGCTCAGTTCTGGCCTAGGCTTGACTTGGTCGGTTAGCATAAGGTTTGACATGCAAATAACCCTTGGCAAAAATAACAAAGGAAAATGAAAAAGCCTGAACTTTAAAGGGATAACAAGTTTGCTGAAGCACTTTGTTTTGAACAATGCTTATCTTGGTAGATATCAGTTAGCTTCTGCATCTCATGCTTTACCTTGCTTGTTTACTAGACAATGTGGTGATGCTTTTATTTGCAAAAACTGAAAAATGCGTGCTAAATGACTTTCTTTAGATATCATCTCTTGCACTAATCATGCCATGTATCTTAGACAGTATCTCTTTTGCTATACCTGTTAGATACTGTATTTGCAGTCAATCATATCTGAGAAGCATGCTCTCTACACTCCACCTGCACCCTAGTTGCATTCACTGCATATTTTGAGGGGGAGTTGCATTTCAGGGGGAGTCTGTGTCTATTTTTGAGTGCTTGATGAGTTCACTTGTCAACAAGGGGGAGAAAATTGGGATCAGAGTTTAAGGGGGAGTTCTTACTCTGTTGTTATCCTTGTTGTTCTGCAATCGCACTCATTTTGAGCTTTTGTGTTTTGGTTAACCATAATGACCGCTTCTTGCTTTTGGTTGGCTTTTGGTCATTAGGGTTAAACTTTTACCTTATTTTTTCTTCTTCTTTGTTTCTCTTGTGTTTTTGTTTTCGTGTTTCCACATTTGTTTCACAGGTGCTGAAGAGCTGAGAATTGAGGAGTGTTGACAATGCTCTCATCAAGGGGGAGATTGAGGAGCCATGCTGAATAGCGTGGGCCTCATGGCTCCAGAAGTGATGAGTCATTGTCAACGATAGTCAAAGAGGACAGAAGAGAAGAGATCTGCTGTTTCATGGGCCGCGTGTGACTCAGGTACACGGGCAGCGAGCGACTGTCGGGCAGAGGAGGCTGCGAAGTCGGGCTGGCCCAATCCGGGTGCATGGGCCAGAAGCAGTAGAAGACCCACTGGGCTGTTGACCAGGACTGACTCAGGTACACGGGCGGTGAGCGATTGCCGGGCTGAGAGAGCTGCGGAGTCGGGCCGGCCCAATCCGGGTACCTGGTGCAAAGCTGGTGGAGGCTTTGTCAGTTTCGGCGTAAAACTGACAACCGTTGATTCTGTATCCGACTGTCCAGAAGAATAGCTTCAGGATATGTCATCTGTTACTCTAGGCCCACAGTCAGTCAGTTGTGTCTGTAAAAATACCTAAGGGCAGTAGAGTCTTTTTCTGTATTTTTGAGTCTGTAAAACCCTAAGGGGCTGGTAGAATATTCCTAGTATTGGGCTGCCTATAAATAGCACCCCAATCCCTAGGGTTTGGACTACCCCTTTCGTGCTGAAATTAAATCCACCTATTGGGTCATTTTGCTCCCTTCCTCTCTCTCTCCTGTGTGCGCCGCCAGGACCAGGTGCTATCTGTTCTTGCATTATTTTGGCTCAAATCCCTTGAATGCTTTAATGCTTTGGTCCCTGGTGTATTTATTGGCTGCATTGTGTTCGGTTTGGGGAGTTATTGCGTTGGATTCGGGCTGTGGTATTTATTCCTTGGGGAGAAGCTTCTTCGGTTGGATGTGTTCATCACGGTGGTAGTACTAGTTCTTGCTGTTGCAAGTAGTACTGCTTTACTGTAGCTACAGTGTTCGGCTGCAGCTTTTCACCTTCTATTCCCAGCTTTTTGATCGAACCCGACAGTGTTTTTTACCTTTTTCTGGGTGTGTCCGGCGAAGCTCGGTTCAGTGCGAAGCCCCTCAACTCCGTGAGGCAGGGTCCGATCGAACCTCTCTAAAAGCTTCGCTCAGACTTCTAACTTCGTTTATGTGTCTGAGTTGCTAGCTTCGGAGTTCTCCCTGTATGGACAGCATCGCACACTTCGAACTAGCATACTCCGAATCTATCTGTTCGAAGTGCACACTTCGTTAGGTTTCGAAGTTGGTTTCGGGTTTTGTCTGTTCTGATAGACTTCGCTTAGATTTTCTTGAGGTGTGTCAGCCTTCGATTTTCCTTCCGAAGTTTTCTCTGTTCGAAGATAGAGTGTATGCTTCGAACTTGATTTTCTGTCACGTGACAGACTTCGCTCCTTCGTTCGAAGGTTGTCTGTTTGTGTGTTTCGAAGTTTCGTGTTCGAAGGTTTTGCTTCGAGGCTTTCGGTTCGAAGTGCGTTCGAAGTCTTGTCTTCGAAGTGCATACTCCGAAACAGGCTCCGGCACTGTTTTACTTCGCTCCGAAGCCCGTGAGTCGAAGCTGTGTGCGAAGTCCTGTCTTCGAAGTACATACTTCGAACCAGGCTTCGGCACTTCTGTTGCTTCGCCCCGAAGTACACTTCGCTTCTTACCACTTCGAACTAGGCTAGACAGTGACACCTTCGGCACTTCGGACAGACTCCGTCACCATCCTCCGAAGCAGACCTCGACGTGCGAAGGGGGCTTCGCCAAGACCCGAACAGGAGACAACTTTGGACAGTAACTTCACTTTTCTCTTTATACATACTTAGATCATTTTATTGAGAAGTATAGGCCTGTTACAACTTGTTTATCTACCTAGTTGCACCACTTTAGTTTTACACTATTTATCATTAGTTGCTTCTAGGTTAGAAACCCTTAGACTTAGGCCTACTGTTTATTTTCTGCTGCATAGTATTTTTGAGGTGCGTCGGGTATTGGGAACAGGCCATTGATTCGAAAGAATTTTTTTTTAAGGCGCCCATTCACCCCCCCTCTGGTCGCTACTTTCGGTCCTACATCAACCAGTGTCCAAACCCTATTGCGGACAAAATTCTCAAGCTCTTCTTGCATGGCATTAATCTAGTTTGAGTCAGAAAGAGCATGAGAAACGTCTCTGGGCTCAAAAGATGCAACAAAAGCAGATTCAGCAAACACAGCAAGAGAGTCAACAGAAGAACGCAAAGTCCTCTTAGACAAATCACCGATGATGAGCTCTGAGGGGTGATCGCGCTAAACTGCTCGGGATCCCTGGTGATCTGAAGTCACCTCACCGGAGTCAGTAGCTGGCACCTCTGGACTCGACTGAGGGGGCTCGATCGAAGTGGAAGAAGTGATCAGAGGTCCGCCCTCGTCCTCAGTTGAAGTCTCAGAAGGTGTGGGTTCTGCAGGCAGTGCAGAAGGCCCACCCTCATCAACAACTGGAGTGTCATCATCTTCCTCGAAGATGGACTCTCCGAGCTCACCATCTCCAGAAAGCTCAAAAGAAGGAGTCAAAGAAGGCAAGGACTCATCAAAAGAAACCTCGCAAGTTTCGACAAGCTGCTGGGAGTCGAGGTTCCAAACACGGAAGCCTCGAGAATGCAAAGCATAGCCAAGAAAAACTCCATCCCAGCAACGAGACTCAAACTTGTCCAAATGCCCTCCCTTCTTGAGCATAAAGCACTTGCAGCCAAACGGTCGCAAGTGGCTTACCTTGGGTTGTCTGCCAAACCGCAACTCATATGAAGTTTTACCTAGGTAAGCTCTAAGAAAAATGTGGTTGGCTAGATAGCAAGTCGTGTTCATGGCTTCAGCCCAAAAATGCCTATGAGTCTTGTGCTCATCGAGCATCGTCCTGGCCATCTCGACTAGCGTGCGGTTCTTTTGTTCCACAACACCGTTCTGTGGGGGAGTGTAAGGAGCAGAAAACTGATGATCAAGACCTTGATCACTACAGAAGCTGATGAACTGAGAGTTCTTGAACTCAGAACCGTTGTCAGAGCGAATCGCTCGCATCCGACCATTGTTCTCATTCTTCAGCTTCAAAATCAGATCATGAATGAAATGAAAAGTCTCATCCTTAGACTCCAAGAAGAAAACACACGAGAATCGAGAAAAATCATCAACAATCACAAGTGTGTACCACTTCCCATTGACCTAGCATACTTGAGTTGGACCAACAGTGTCCATGTGTAACAGCTCGCCCAGATACGAAGTCATCACCTGAGTCACATGTGAGTGAGAAGCGGCAACCATTTTCCTGTGACGAAAGGGATGGCAAACTAGATCCTTCTCCATCTTAAGCTTGGGCAATCCTCGGATGAGGTCCATAGAGCTTAACCTGACTAGCAAATCAAAACTCAAATAGCCCAACCTCCTATGCCACTTCCAGAGCTCAGAGGAGGATCCAACAATCAAACATCGAGAAGGGCCAAAAGAACTAGAGAAGTCAATCCGAAAAACCTTACCGAAAGGTAAGATCTGGCAAATAAAAGACCCTCTAGAATCAATAACAGAAGAACTGCCCTTCTTAAAACGAACCTCCAAACCATCCTCAAGAAGTTGTGAAACAGAAATCAAATTGAAGTTAAAATTTCCAACCAAAGCAACGTTCTTCAAAGAGAAATGATCTGAGATGCGAATTGAGCCAATGACGTGTACCTTCCCTTGACCACTGTTCCCGAAGATGATGTATTCCTTGGAGCTCGGGGGAGAGAGACTGGAGAACCATCTGTGATGTCCCATCATGTGGCGAGAGCATTCTGAGTCCATGATCCAAACATCCTCCAGTCCCCAATCCTGCACAATCAAATGTTGTAAGGGGGAGCAAATGGTCCGGCACCAGGTTTAGCAAAAGAACTAAACCAGTGTCGAGCCATCTGCTCAAAGGACGGAAAGCAGAAATCATCATATGAACCTGGACCAAAATGCAGCTCAAAGCGCGGTCCTCGGTTCTACCTAAACCTTCGATCATGAGGTCTAGGACCGTAACTAAAATGGTCTGGAACTCTGCCAGAACAAACACCACCATCCGGAGCACGGGCATGAAAGCCGTCTCCTCTACCACCACCTACACGACGCGGCCTGACCTCCAGCCTCTCCCCGCGTCGAGGAACTCTCAGTCTACCACCCTGCTGGTAGAACTGCTCCTGGCCACCACGAGCTCTCTCTGTTCTCTCAACCCGCTTTCTCCTGAAGCAAAACTCCGCAAGATGCCCGTCTCTCTAACAGTACTCACAGTGATAGGTGGGCTTCTTGGGATGTGGTTGAGGCTTGGGGTTCTTGGGCTTGGTGGTATTGGGTGAAGTCTCCTTGGTGTGAGAGGGTCCAGGAAGAGAGTCTAGAGAAGTGTGGAGGTGTTTGGGCTTTGGAACCCAGATGGGCTTCTTGGGTGGAGCTTTAGGCTATTCTTGGAACACTCCATCCTTGGGTTGACTAGCCTGGAAAGACTCAGTGGAGTGAGTCTTGGGGTATCTCTGTTCAGGAGTCATTTTACTCCACTCCACTGCTCGGCTAATGGCACTCTCAAAGTCAACCTTGGTGTAGGTGTAGCCTACCCCAAACCCATCCTGCCTCTTAAACTGCTGGATCATCATGTCGAGCTGTGGCTCTCTGGCACTCACCCAACTCAGGATTTGACGGAGGTAAAAGTTTTCATTCTAGACATCAGCTAGCTCCTCTCTCAAGGAAGCTAGAACCTCTACCTGAGACAAGCAGGTCTCACACTCTCTGTCAACCTGGATAGACTTCTCGACTTTCAGCTTGATCAACTCCAATCTAAGAGACAAGCAGTTCTCATAGACGGTGGGTGGAACTGACAGTGTCTCAAGCTCAAGCCTAGTCTACTCCAGCTCTGCTCTAGCTCTCTCCAAATTGCTCAAATGCTCATCACCCTTGGCTTTCAGTCCAGCTAAACTAGCTAGATGAGATGGGCAAACAACACAGGGCATGACGATAGTGGCATGAGCATCTTTCAGCTCTAGCTGAGCGCTCTCAAGCTCAGTGGCCAAAGCGTCCCTCTCATCAACTCTTTCTGTGTACCTGGACTTCAGAGTCGTCAGGTCACACAGCAACACCTCACACTTTGGGCACTCACTGCTATCACCCAAGCAAGGGGAAGAAGATAGACTCTCAATTCTGTCGTTGGCCATGGCAAGCTCACTCTCCA
Source organism: Zizania palustris (assembly GCA_019279435.1). Classification (NCBI taxonomy): domain Eukaryota; kingdom Viridiplantae; phylum Streptophyta; class Magnoliopsida; order Poales; family Poaceae; genus Zizania; species Zizania palustris. Next base: position 9,725,972 of record JAAALK010000286.1, read on the forward strand.
GTTCATCTATCCTCTTCTTAGCCCCTCTAAGCAGTTTTTCCCGATATTTTAACTCCTGGTGATTGCTTTCAAGTAAATCAACGATTTCATGTTCCTAAGATGATACCTTTTCATTGTCGTCGTCGTCAGAGTCATCGGAGGAGCCCTTTTCTTCCTTATCCCCAAGAGCCATTGAACAGAAGCTCTTGCGGGATCTTCGGTGTTGGTGTGAGTGGCTCTTCGGCCTGTCCCCAAAGGCCATTGTTGGGGGAAAATGCTTCACTTTCAAGACTTAGAGATTAACAGTTCAAAGTAACTTATCAGCTTTGGAGCTTATGGGCTCATGCACGAAGGTGGAGGAGTCGTTAAGCCGAAGGGTGCTCCGACTTACGATCCGAAGGAACTCTCCGCGAGATATGAGGCTCCGGAGGCACGACGGCAAGGTTGATAAGATGTTTGGCTTATCTACTTGCTCTGGGTAGATTTTACCATTTTAACCCTGTTCAGGGTACCGAATAGTTTCCACTATGTCGGTTGTAATTGAGGGGTAAATAGGTCTTTTCCTTAGACTTTTTTGCCTATAAATACCCCCCTTTTACCCTGTAATAGGCATGTAATACTTAGCTATTCAATACATATATTTGGACTACTTAAGCTATTATCCAATTCGGAGGCTTGAGATAGTTCCTAAGCACGAACTCACTGTTTGTCTCTTCTTAGTCTTAGAGAACCTGTTAGCGTAATCTTTTACGCCAACAGCCAAAAGTAGAGGCCCGCCGGATCGTCCTTGTCCTTCCCCTTCCTGATGACAATCTCCTCATCGCTTGAGCTCGATGAAGAGGAAGAAGACGTGGACCGCTTGGAGTAGCTCTTCTCCATCTCGGCGAAGAAGGCCTTGTCGCGCTTCTTGTTCTCACGCCAGTAGTCCTTCAAGGCCTTTCTGAAGAATCTGGTCTTTGGCTTGCCCTTGGTGAAGGAGGAGCTGTCGTGCTTGCCGGAGTCCTAGAAGCCACCATCGGTACCCTTATTGTGACCATTGCGCTTGGGGCAGTCGGCGATAAAGTGACCTGGATCACCACACTCAAAGCATCCGGTCTTTGTGCCGTGTCTTTTGAACATTCTCTTGTCATAAACACGACGCACCCGGTTGTTAAAAAGACACAGGTCATCATCTCCTAACGACTCGAGCTGGTCCTCAGTGATAGACATCAAAGATAACCCAACACAGCTCATAGAAGAGGGATCAGTAGACGGTGTAGCAAGGGTCAGGGTCTTTGATCCAGTGCCAGTGAAATTTGATCTCAAATGGATATCAACCTCAGTGGCCTTCAGCTTTCTAAACAACTCAGAGATTGTCAAGGTATCATAAGATGTGCTCTCAATGATAGAGGATACCTTGATCTCCCAGATCTTAGGGTCCAAGGTATGGAGAACCTTGAGTGCCTGCTCATGATCTGAGACTAACTGAACACCCTCGGCCTTGTTGGCCCGAAGCTTGTTTATGATCGATTGAAAACGACCAAACAATGCTTCAACAGATTCACCCAGCTTTTGTGTGAAATTCTCATATTCACGCCGATAGGTCTGATAGAGCCGAGCCTTGACCTGGGTTGTTCCCTCATGGTGTGCCTGGAGGGTAGCCCAGATCTCTCTGGCAGTGGTGAGATGGCTCACACGCTCAAATTCAATGGGACCTAAACTAGAAAACAAAATATTCACCGCTTTGTTGTTATTCTGATGTTGGGCGATAATATCAGGAGAATTACGCTCAGCAACAGGCAACACTGTGAATGTAGCATGAATACAAATGTCCCAAATGTCCGAGCTTTGGCTAATGATATAGGCTCGCATGCGAGTCTTCCAATAATTATAGCCATAAGCTTCCAAGGACGGGACCTTTCCAGGAGAAGTCATGATCACTATTGGGGTTTAAAACCAGTTAAGGTATGGAAAAACCCTAACCAGGCTCTGATACCACTTGTAGGACCGAAAGTAGCGACCAGAGGGAGGGGGGTGAATGGGCGCCTAAAAAATTCTTTTGAATTACTGGCCTGCTCCCAACACCCAACGCACCTCAATTGACTTAGCGAAGAAAGGAGAATAGATCAACATAGCCTCAAAAGATCTAGCCTAACAACAACTGGTGTCCTAATCGAAAAGACACCAACACAATGCTAATAGGCAGTTTAACAAACCATTTAAAACATGGGCAAATCAAGATTCACAGAAATAAATCATCACATCAATTAATCTGAGTGCACGTAAAAAGAGATGAGTCTTACTGTTCAAACATTTGTCTCTTGTTCGAAACTTGACGAAGCCTGTGCAGTGCGAAGCCTGAGTTGTCGATGTCCGTACAGTACAGTTCGTTGAAGTGTGTAGCAAACTGCGAAGCCTGCTTCGGTACGAAGTAGCTTCGAAACAGAACAAAAATTTCAGACAGCACTTCGAACAAGCAGTGACTCCGAAGGCTGTCAGCGAAGTACCTTCTAAAGCTAATCTATGGAGCCTATACTCCGAACAGAGGACTTCGAAGTTCTGAATACTGAAACGAAGACAAAAAATGTGGGGCCCACGCTATAGCTCCGAACAGTGAAACCTCCGACAAAAATACTTCGGAAAAACTTGATCGAAGCTATCGTGCAGGCTTCGTCGACGAACTGAGATCGAAGTCTATAGCCTTTGTGAAGTCAACAGAAAGAATCGAAGTACCCTTCGAATACAGCAGCGAAGTCCCCACAAAAATACAAACGTACTGCCGAAGCTCAATGTGCCACTCTGTGGGGCCCACGCAAAAACATTGGCCAGTGAGTAAAAAAACTCCGCTCAAACAGAGCTACAGCCAGGGTACTCAAGTGTTGTAAATGCTATGAGAAGAAACAAGAAGCTAGCACACAGCCTAGTGTATAGAACCTATGCGCAGGGAAATAAAATACTTAGCAGCACTTAGTACTTTAGACAATGTACTGTATTCCTTTGAAATGAACATCATGACTAGAGCATGCAACTACTAGCTAGCAGTTCTGACGCTAGCTTCTTAGCCAGCAGGCTTAGCTAGATAGGCACAAGGTCTATGTAGTACTACTTGCTGCTACACAAATAAAACAGGCGCAGAGAATGGATGGCAGGAGAAACAAAACCACGCAATCCAAACTTTGTTCTCGCACACAGTTAACCCAGACTAGGCGCGCAAAAAATGAGACGATCAAAAATTGATCCACGACAGAGTAGCTGCAGACTAGCCAGGCTAGCTATCGGACAACAGCTAGGAAGAATTTTATTTCACCGAGAGATAAAAACGTAACGAGAACAGAAGCCAAGCACGCAAACGGAGGCATGAAATAGATTTAAATCAAGTGAATGCTCGGTGAAAGTAGCAGGAAGTATAAAATCTGGTTAAATGATTTCTCAAGGTGCCGAAGACATGAATCCTGATGAAAGCCTGAGAAGAACGGGAAAAATTCACACAGGCGGCGGCGCTCACAGAACAGGAATGAACAGGAACTCAATATGGGGAAAGTGAACTCAAGTTTGTCATTAAGTGAGTTAACCCTAACCCTAGGGATTAGGGCACTATTTATAGGCAGCCTAATAGCCTAGGAAAATACCAAAAGACCCTTAGGGTTTTTACAGACGCTGAAATAAAATAAAAAGACCAAACTGCCCTTAGGATATTTTTACAGACTTGACTGACTGACTATGGGCCTAAGGAAAAAATAGTAAACTCCTATTTACAGATGACTTATCCAGAAGCGGAGCTTTCGTAGCGACTACGGCTTCGCCTCAGAGCAGTCCGATCCGAGATCAGCGGTCGTCAGTTTTGTGCCGAAACTAACAAAGCGTCCACTGACTTTGCACCAGGTACCCGGATTGGGCCGGCCCGATTCCGCAGCTCTCTCAGCCCGGCAATCGCTTGCCTCTCGTGTACCTGAGTCAATCCTAGTCAATAGCCAAGTGGATCCTCTACTGCTCCTATCCCATGTACCCGGATTGGGTCAGCCTGACTTCGCGGCCCCTCTGCCCGACAGTCGCTTGCTGCCCGTGTACCTGAGTCACATGCGGCCCAGACACAGTAGGTCTTCTCATTTCTTCAGTCCTCTTTGATTACCGTTGACAATGACTCATCACATTTGGAGCCATGAGGCCCACGCTCTTCAGCATGGCTCCTCAACAGGTGACGAGACGCCAGAGCCGATGACGAGGGGCAGGGCTGATGGGGAGAGGTGATGGAGTGGTTGGGGAGGAGAGGAGATAATGTATATGAATTAGGGTTAGAGTGGTTATTAATTATAATAACAAGTAAACATGCGAAAATGGGTATAGAGTATAGGTAGTCACTATGCTCACATGTACATATTTATCTATGAGATATAAATTTTTATATAATATTATATACACAAATATAAAATTAAATACAAATTGAAATTTAATAGAATTTTTTCTGGTGGAAAAATAAATAATCATGTATTATTACCATCCTTACTTGTAGCCTGCACGGGACGACATTATTGACGCCGTGACTCGCGCGTCCCATAGTTATTAGGGCGGAACAGGATTATAGCCTACGTAAGGCCTGCAGTTGTTGGGTCGGAATGCGGCCTCCATAAGAACTGTAGTTGTTGGTCCTGAACGAAGTTGTATTCCGTGACGCCTATAGCTGTTGGGCTGGAACTGGATATTGTGGATATTTGATTCCGTGCGGCCCGTAATGTTGGCCCCAAACAATTCAAAATTCAAAATTCAAACTGCCGCCGAACAGACACGTTCCTACCGTTGCCGTCCTCGCTTTAGCCATCTCCATGCTATATTGACATGGTCCCAGGGCCTTCAGCTAACTGAAATGTCACCGACACTGGGCCACGGATCTAGGACCCATATTCTGGTCCCACATATCAGTGTGTAACTCTCAAAGAGGCGGACGTAACAATTCAAACATGGAACTTCAGTTCCTCGTGGGTCCAGCGCCAGCTAACGGCCACCGTGGCCGCATCCTGCCGTTAACGTCCGTCACTCGCCGACTAGACGCGCCCCACAAACCAACGAACAGCTGGCCAGGCGGGGCCGTGGGCCAAAACCCTAACTAACGGCTGTTAGGTTAGCGGTGCTTCCGACTTCCGAGTTCCAACGCACACCGCGCCGTTGCCTCGCCTCCTATAAATTGGCACCGGGGGCAGTGGGAGGAGTACTTCCCCTCACCGGCGTCTTCACAAACGCCGGCGCGACTCGACGATCGAATCCAACTCAGCCTCCGCCTATTGCAAGAGCAAGCTTCCTGCTAATCGGAGATGAGGGAGTGCATCTCGATCCACATCGGGCAGGCTGGCATACAGGTCGGGAACGCGTGCTGGGAACTTTACTGCCTCGAGCATGGCATCCAGGTCTGGTCATCTCTCCTCCCACATCTGTTGCGTGCCTCCTGCTCTTCGTTTCGTTGTGTTTCTGGCCGTGTTGGAGAGAAACTCCGTGTGGCGGTGGCTACTTGTTCTGAAGCGCGAGATCTGTTCAATTCGGTCTGTCGTAGTCGCATGTCGTCATGTTCTCGTCGACTAGGGAATTAGTAATACGTTCTGAGCTGTTCAGATCTCGAATTTTCCTTAGTTTTGATCAAATTCGCGTATGCTACTCCTGTAGCGTTCATTTGTTGCGGATTAGCTGCACTGTTGAATCGTAGAAACATTTAATAGTTCGAACTCTGTACTGTTTGGTCAATTCTTTTGTGTCGTTTCAATCCCTTTTGAAATCAGAGCGTGGAAAGTAGTGTTTCATTCCTCGTAGTCATGATTTAGGCCATGTCCCACACCCAGATCTAGATCCAGATCCAGATCCAGCCAGCTCAAGAAAAGTTGGATGTAGAGCGGTGATTAGATGGAATGTATTTATAGGTGAGCCATCTCGTTTTTATTTCGGACTAAAAATAACAGTTTAAACTACAAATTCGAGATCCAGTATGTACAGGATCTACAAATCCGATACATACAACTTATAATCATTTTTGTATTTCTATGACTTTGGGAATTGTACTGGTCAGCATGTCGGTGTGTGGATCAAAGCGTCACCATTCACCAATCAATTTGATTGCTGTGCTATATACCCTTACCACTTATAATTGCATCTGACTAAACAGCTTTAATTCTGGTTCCTGTAGCCTGATGGCCGAATGCCCAGTGACAAGACTGTTGGAGGTGGTGATGATGCCTTCAATACCTTCTTCAGTGAGACTGGCGGAGGCAAGCATGTGCCCCGTGCTGTCTTCGTCGATCTTGAACCCACTGTGATTGATGAGGTGCGCACTGGTGCCTACCGCCAGCTCTTCCACCCTGAGCAGCTCATCAGTGGCAAGGAAGATGCTGCCAACAACTTTGCACGTGGCCATTACACAAGTAATTGACCATGAAAAACCTTTTTGTGCCACATGATCACCTAATATCACTGCATTTGGTTGCTGATGAATGCATGACCATTTATTTTGTTCTTGTAGTTGGCAAGGAGATTGTTGATCTCTGCCTTGACCGCATCCGCAAGCTCGCCGACAACTGCACTGGCTTGCAGGGCTTCCTGGTCTTCAACGCAGTTGGTGGTGGCACTGGCTCTGGCCTTGGTTCTCTCCTCCTCGAGCGCCTGTCTGTGGAATATGGCAAGAAGTCCAAGTTGGGTTTCACTCTCTACCCATCTCCACAGGTGTCAACCTCTGTTGTTGAGCCTTACAACAGTGTGCTCTCCACTCATTCTCTCCTGGAGCACACCGATGTCTCCGTCCTGCTGGACAACGAGGCCATTTATGACATCTGCAGGCGCTCACTGGACATCGAGAGGCCGACTTACACCAACCTGAACCGCCTTGTCTCTCAGGTAGCCATAGGAAGGCTGAAGGATCGATTGCTATTTTGCATTTTGTGAACTGAAGCTAAAATATATGTTGATTGTGTGCACAGGTGATCTCATCGCTGACTACTTCACTGAGGTTTGATGGCGCCCTCAATGTGGACGTAACCGAGTTCCAGACCAACCTGGTGCCTTACCCGAGGATCCATTTCATGTTGTCCTCCTATGCTCCGGTCATCTCTGCGGAGAAGGCCTTCCACGAGCAACTGTCTGTGGCAGAGATCACCAACAGTGCATTTGAGCCGTCGTCCATGATGGCCAAGTGCGACCCCAGGCACGGTAAGTACATGGCGTGCTGCCTGATGTACCGCGGCGACGTGGTGCCCAAGGACGTGAACGCGGCTGTGGCAACCATCAAGACGAAGCGCACCATACAGTTTGTGGACTGGTGCCCGACGGGGTTCAAGTGCGGCATCAACTACCAGCCTCCCACCGTGGTTCCCGGCGGCGACCTCGCCAAGGTGCAGAGGGCTGTGTGCATGATCTCCAACTCCACCAGTGTCGCCGAGGTGTTCTCGCGCATCGACCACAAGTTCGACCTCATGTACGCCAAGCGCGCGTTCGTTCACTGGTACGTCGGGGAGGGCATGGAGGAGGGGGAGTTTTCCGAGGCCCGCGAGGACCTGGCCGCCCTCGAGAGGGACTACGAGGAGGTCGGCGCGGAGGGCTGCGATGAGGATGGGGGTGACGAGGACGACGACTACTGATCGATCCCGCATGTGCTTGCAGGATTCGATTCGTCTGCTACCTTGTTATGCGTTATGCGTGTGTTTGTTTTCAAGAGATGTTTGTGTTGTGTTCCCGTTGTTGCATCTGTTGAACGAACTGTTGCTTTAGTACTGTGTTGTGGAACTTAATAAATCTATCAGTTTCCTAGTTCCCTATCAAGCCGATTGGGGTGATTCTTGTATCTATATATCTATAACTAAACTAGTTGAATGATTGATTGAAAAATTATAATATTAAAAGAAAATCATACAAATGATATAAATAATTTAAAACGTGATAAATTTGGTAAGAGTGAGGACCTACATTTTGATCTGCTTTTTCAACAATGGGGCTGATAGCATACTTAATGATATCGGTCTTGCATATCACATTATACTCCGATAACAAGTATTGTCTTAGTTTGGTGCACGAGAAGTATAGGTATATACAACTTTTACTGAGATGGAAAATAATCCTCTTTTTTTGTAGGACTCAAACGGACGACTAGAGGGAGATGAATAGGTGTCCCAACAAATCCTTTTGAATTGATAGCATTTTCTAAACACTCAACGCACCTCTAAAGGAATAATCGGAAGCTAAAGCGTTAATACAGCAAAATCCTCAGAAAAGCTAGTGCTATCATTCTCCTATCATATATGAAATGATGCGATAGTCTGAAAGATCATAAGGACTAAAAATAATATAGCCTTCCAAAAAACAACCGATATCCTGATTGAAAAGACACTCGTACAAAGCATACAATTAGGGCAAGATTTACCTTCTCAATATGGCCGATATCAATTTGGTATCAGAGCTAGTCGGAACATCGACAACCTTGTCCGGTTCTGTCAAAGATCCTGCGACACTACGGAATAGATCAGAGAGAGGTTGAGAGGAAAAAACAAAAAGGGATTTCAGATCTGCAGTAACCGTTGGTTACTATTCATCTCCTACACGCCGGGTTCCCCCTGCCTCCGCCTAGGTCTCATCCGACGGATCTCCGGCCATCACCTCGCCATCCATGCAGCGACAACCATCTCCGAGTGCCCATGCACGCTCTTCTGTTCGACTACCTCCTCAGGGGTCGTGTCTTAGCTGCCAGCCCTCACCAGGCGCCTGATCTCCTGGCCTACGGGTTTGTCCGTGTCCAGGCCGCCTCCAGGACGAGCCTCCATGCGCGGCCCACCTCAGTCCGTGGCTATTTCTCCACCGGCAGACCACCACCGGCCCTTGGGTCCCAAGGCGCCGCACCAACAGCCCTGCCCGATTTACTCCACGCCGTGGGAAGCAGAGGCGTGAATGGGCGCGCATGGAGGGTGGTGGAGGCCTCAGCCAACTCCCTCACCAGGTGCCGGATCTCTCGGCCTGTAGATCCCCCTAGGCCGCTCTCTGGTTGTCTCCATCCGCCTCCTCACGCCACTACCTTCTCCATTGCGGGCCCATCCATCGGCACCACGCGCGTCCTCCCGCACTTGAGTTGCCTGCACAGGGGCGTGCAGATCCCTATCGGTAGTAGACCGCTGGTTCCGAGCACCAATTTTCCCCACCATCCGCCCAGATCGTAACCATGTTCGAGTCTGCTCAAGTTCCTTCAGTTATGACTGCCGATGAGAAGCTCGACTTCCTCATGGCAGCAGTGAGTCAAGTAATAGGCCAGCTGTCCACTATTAATAGCCACCTCGATGACCATGACCGAAGGTTGGCACGACTGGAGAAGATTCGGGTGGGGGATGACTTCCTTCCCCAGGGTGACGCGACTATCGAGAATGTTGATGGCGAGGTGCTTCCTCGCTCTAAAAGTCCCGACGATGAAGGTAACCATAGTGGCAATAGTGGCTGCGGTAGCAATGATGGCTGTGGTGCTGTGGATGCCTTGTACGGGCGTAAATAAGGGGCGACATCAGTCCCACAACGTTCTGGCCGCACTAGTCCATGACACCGACGAGTGCGTTGTGCGCCCGAAGCCACGTCGTCGCCGCGCACACACGTGTCTAGGAGCATCGGCCGCTGTTGGCCGTGCCCGCATGCGGCAGGTAGTGGGAAAGAGAACCGTTACGAAGCCCAAACGTCATGAGGAACCGTTTGATTATAACCGTTACTGCGCAAGTAGTCGTTATGCTCCGTGAAAGGTAACGGTCGAAATTTACGGCATTCTCTTGCCGTTCCACTTTCTGGACCCACCTGCCAGCGATGGAAGTCGAACCTGCAATGTGAATGCGATCGAAGCACATCAACCAGCGGACGGTTATAAAAAGTGGATTAGAATTTACCCAAGACTTTTTACCGTGCCTAGCATCCGTGATTCACTTCCTTCAACCTTCAATTCTCACAACTTCTCAATCCACCGAGCCATGGGGAGGACCAGCCACACCGTGCCAGCAGCAGCGGGCACTCTGGCGCAGAGGCAAGCATGGGCCGCCTCAGCCGTAGCAGCAATGGCGGGAGCTCCGGGCGACACCTGGCCCAAGAACCCCCGAGAGCTCCGTCCGCCATCCAAGAAGAAGATCCCTCAAAGCTTCCTCATCGGCCAGTCCACGAGCACCGCCGAGTCCATCGAAGAGGCCATGGAAGGGAAGCTGGGGACCGGACTGAGGACTCGAGTCCCCGGGTTGGAATCAACCCCAAAGCCACGGAGCGGAGAGGTCGTGGTTTTCGAGGCCTTCTTCGAGGCAGGCTTGGGACTTCCGGCAATCGAATTCATAGTAGAGGTATTGGGTATGTTCCACATCACCTTACCTCAACTGTCTCCCAATGCCATCGCCTGTCTGGCTATCTTCGAATGGGCGCTCCGGGCTGAAGGGTGCGAGGGGCGATCGGAGGTCTTCGCTGCCACCCACGAAGCCATCTGCCAGCCGAAGCCGCAAGATGGCCCCGGGGACACTAAGGTGATAATAGGCTTCGGCATCATCAATTTCCAGTTGCGGAGGGAGCACGCCCAACACTTTCCAGCGAAGGACATCAACGACCGATGGCACACCAACTAGATCCTTCGGTGGTTCTACGCCGAAGTCGGAGAGGACTCTCCCTGTCACGCCCCAATTTAATAAAACCGGGAATTTATTGAAATTCCAAAGAAAATCAATAAATAAAAGACGTTCATCACACGACTGCGTACAATACGCCAATCAATCATGGTTCACAGACCATATTACTACAAAAGAGTTAAATAAAGAAAAACTGATAAAATAAATCCTCTAGATGAACGCCTTCTTCCAGTCTCGTGCCTTGATTGGGTCGCTACTCCAGACCTTCGCCCTCCTCGTAGTAGACTGCCTCTGGTGGTGTAAGTCAACGGGGGTGAGTACAATCGTACTCAGCAAGCCACCGAATGCAATTATAATGCAAGGTAAAATCAAGGAAGGTAGTGGCTTACTTTTGTGGAAAAGCACAATTTGTAAAGCAATTAATGTAATCAAGTTATTATTGTAGAAAAGTAAACATGAGTCATGCATCATCTTCTACCTCGAGGGGTACAGTCAGCTCACCCTCGCTCAACAGTCCTTACATGCAATGAATAACACATACATTCATATAACAGTAAACTAACTGCGAGAGGTCACACAACCCGCCCTTGACCGTGGGCTCGACTTTTCGAAAAGATTTATAACTCTGATCAGAGATGTACTACTGTACCCACAAGGCACTCATTTCCCGCACACCGCAGTGTGTTAAATGACTCCTGTCACGAGAAGCTCATGCCAAAACCTTCAGCATGGAACGCACCAATTCGATAACACCCTCTTATAGGTTTCGTAAGGTTTCCCAGTCACTTCGGGCCACGCCTTATCCCCCCTTGAGCCACGTCGGTACAAGTCGCCTGCAGGCTTGCCCCTTGTACCCCTCCACTATGGTGTTCCAAGTTGGTACGATCCATACCTCCAGTTAGGACTTACCCACTAGACTTGTGGTTAGTACGGAAGTGCTTTGCAACGGATCCCGCATACCGGTCCTTATAGTGCCCCGGGTGCGACCAACCAGTTCCCGAGCTTGCACCCGGAACCCACCATACTTATAACATAGCCAACTCCAACAGAGTCCAGAGACAAGAATAACGGGGAATTTCATATAACAGAATCCATCTATCTACGACTCATTCTTTTTATCCTATAGCAGTTGTGCCGGTACATTGGGCACTAGCTAATATTTTTATAGTAGAGTGACAAGGAGTTAAGGCTCAATAAGCATGGCTTGGGTTTGCACACAAGGACGGGGATCTAATAAATATAAGTGTAGGGCTTGATATTTGACTAATGCAATAATATCCTATGAGTTATAGCGGTAGTTATGAAAACTGGGCTCAATGATGATCAACTGTTTCCACAAGAGGGTTCTGTGACTTGCCTTGCTCCGCGAATAGTGAAGGTGGAACCTCAGGGTAGGACTCCGGATCATCGACGGCGTAGTAGTCTTCTCGATACGGAAAAAGTAAACACCACATTCAATAAACATTCCAAAAACCAATCATACAAGCATGCATGTTTTTGTTGGGTTAAGTAAAGGAGATAGGTTTTTAAGTTCTATGAGTTTATTACTTAAATATTAATATTAAGTTTTAGAGGGGTTTCTGAATTTTATAACTTGATATAATTATTTTTCCTAAGGGGGGTTTTTATTTCCCCTTTTTAGAAATGAATTAAAAAGTACAAAATTAGCCTTAATGTTCTTATGGTATTAAAAATAGTGAAATTAATTTATTATGTCTTCTGAAGTTGTTATACAAGTTTTAGGGTAATTTCATAAAGTGTGGACTTTTTATTATGAATTAATTAAATATCCTAAAAGGGATTTTGCAATATTATTTAATAGAATAAAATGGGTAAAATGAACATGCTATTTTTATTGCATTAAAACAGTGGAATAAAGTCATTAAGTCTTCTGAATTTAGTATATAAATTATTAAAGGTTTTTCTGAATTATTTAAATGAAATATTAATTAAATCCTAAAGGGGACTTTTCTTAATTACTTAATAAGAATAATTTGTGCCAAATAAACATATTGTTTTTATTGCATAAAAGTGTAGATAATAAAAAGACAAACTTTCCAGAATTGAAATGGTCAAATTTGGAGTTAATTTGAGCAAGATATGAATTTTTAAAGTTTAAAGCATTTTCTGAATTTTATTTTAAATAGAAAACAGGCGTGGGTCCACGGTGAGCCAGGTCCACCATGGACCCGTGCACTATGCGCGTGGGCCGATCGGATCTGGACCGTTGGCCCCAGATCCAATGGTTGGTGGTGGGGCGAGGGCACTTAAGTGGCGATCGATGACCCTCAACGCCCGATACCTCTTCAGCTCAGATCAAGGGCCAGGATTAAATCCGTGGACGATCTAATCTCAGCCGTCCATCCGTGATCGCACGGTGGAGGTCTCGTCCAACACGCACGCGACACGGGGGATACCGAGGTCTTCGTCCCCGGCGCCGGCCGAACAACGGCCAGCGGCCACCGGCGGCGGCGACGGCCTAAGGCCCTATTTTCCGGCAAAAACGGGTAGAGGGGAGGATGGGGAGTACGGGGGTACCAGAGGCGACGGAGAATGACGACTGGTGGTGATCGGCGTCGAGGAGCAGGCGGCGGAGCCCTTCGGGGTCGACGGCGACGACGAGATCCGGCGCCGATCCGGCCCAACGGAGGTGGGGCCGAGGGAGGGTGAGCGACGGCGGTTCCAACGGTGGCGACGGCGAGGGCGGCGGTGGCTCAAGGCGTCGGTGATCGTCGGCCGGAGTGGAAACATGGAAAACCGAAAGAAACTCCAGCGGTGGCGCTTCGGTTTGAAGTGGCTTGGGCTTACCGCGGCGTGGTTGAGTGCGGTGGAGAGAGCGGGTTATAAAGGGCTCGCCGGTGGTGAAAAAGGAAGGCCGAAAGAGGGAATCCGACGGGGAATCCCTAAAATTTCTCCGGCTAACTTCCATGAGCATGTCGACAACGATTTGGGGCACGATTTCATCGGGGAACCGAGGGGAAATGATCACCGGGTTAAGGAAAGAAGGATTCGGGCGTTGATTTTGGAAAGGGGCCGGCCGGCGGTGGAAATGGCAGGGGGGCGCCGGCTAAGAATGGAAGGGGAGAGGTCCCCTTCCAACGGAGAAGAAGGGCCTGACAGGTGGGTCCCACCTGTCAGCGAGCGCGCGAAGGAGTGAGAGGATGACAAGCGGGCCTGGCGTGGCAGCGGCAGAGGGGGGGCGTCGGTGGCTGACGCGTGGGGCTGGCCGAGCGTGGCGCACGGGAGAGGGGAAGTGGAGTGCTGACAGGCGGGTCCCGCCTGTCAGCGAGAGAGGCTGGACTGGGCCGGGCCGAAAGGCTTTGAGGGGGAAAACAGGGCTGCAGCCCAATAACTTTTAAAATATTTTTTCCATTAAATTTAATTCTAGAAATTCAAATATTGGCTTAAGGCTTGAAGCTCTTTGGAAAATTTTTGTAAAAGTTCTCAAAAATATTTCTTGGCCTCTAGATTCCATCATAAATTTTTTAGGTATAGATTTGAAATATTTCTTCCTGATTTGCTTTAATAGGGTACTTTTAGCCTTTTCTTTAATTAAATAAATTCTTTTATTCCAGAAAATTTATTTTCCTCATTTTTATTTTATTTTTAATTCTAGGGCTGTTACAATCCTATCCCCCTTACAAAGAATCTCGTCCTCGAGATTCGAAGCGAACCTCGGGGAAACTAGGGGACGGGGTTCTACGGGCGCTCCGGATTAATAGAAGGGGTTACATCAGAAATAGGCAAAATGAGCTCCGGAACGGGGTTGGTTGAGACCAAATTGGTAGTGTCTTCGGTCGTACCTTGGTTTTCTTGGGCGGAGATGTGGTGAACTTGAGCACGTCCCATCGGGTTTGGAACGAAAGAAGGGGCCTGCTTGGGGTAAGGGCACATGTTGGAGAAGTGGCCTTCTTGGCAACAGTTGAAGCACACTATTGGTTTGCCGTGTCGGTCCCTCTTGTATCCGATAGCTTGCACAGGTGCTCTTCCGGCTGGTGGTGCTTGGGGTAGGATGCCTGAGCTTGGCCCTCCAAGGGTGGTTCGTGGCTCGACCGGGGTTGGGGCTTGAGGCAGATTCACCGGGCGTGGCTTCGATGCCATTACTTGCTGCTGGCGGTAGGCGATCATCCTTCGCTTCTTCAGGTTCACCTTGTTTTGTTCGGTTTCTTGAATAATAGCTTTATTCACCAATTTCTGGAAATTGGCGAAATCCCCGGAGACCAACTGAAGGGAGAGCTCGTCCTTCAATCCCCGAAGAAACTTGTCTTGGCGGGCGGCGTCCGTGCGTACTTCTTCCAGTGCATAACGGGCCAACCGATTGAATTCGTGCAGGTATTCCATGACGATCCTGCTTCCTTGATGCAGGTCCCGGAATTCCTGCTGCTTTTGAGCTACCATGCCATCTGGAATGTAGGCGGCCCAGAAAGCAGAGGTGAACTCAGCCCATAAAATTTCATGGCCTTCAGGCTGAGTCTCACGGAGATTGTCCCACCACTCCGCGGCGGGTCCTTGGAGCTGGTGAGCGGCGAATGCCACTCGCTCCTGCTCGGAACAAGGCAGAAGATCTAGCTTCTTGCCGATGGTCCTCAGCCAGTCTCCTGCCTCCATTGGATTGGTGGTGCTGGAGAAAGTTGGGGGCCGGACACGCAGAAACTCTGAGAGTTGAGAGACTGGTGCCGGAGCATGGATGGCGGGGTGGACAGGAGGCTCGGGCTGATGTTGATGGAGACGAAACAACTGTGCCTGCTGTAGGACTGAAAGTAGCGACCAGAGGGGGGGTGAATGGGCGCCTAAAAATTTCTTGCTAAATTATATAATAAACCCAACACCCAAACGAAATTAACCAGTCAAATAAATTTTGCAAAACAAATTTTCAGGAATTAAAGTTGTCCAGTTCTAAAATGGCCAGTGTCCTAATTAAAGAATTATTAAAGAATAGTCTAAATAAAAATAATGCAGTAAATAAACTTGATACTAGAAATATACTACTGAATATTTCTATAGTAGTCTAGAAATGAAGTATTAATCAACTGAATAAAAACATGAATCATCCAGAAATTTATTTAGAAATAAACTTAAAATATTTCAGGTAAATCTAGAATAAAAATAATGTTGCGACTAATAATAAATTTTTCTTTTTATACTATCAGATTAAGAGATATTAAAATAAAAATATGCTAAAAAATTATTTAGGCAGATTCTTAATAAATTTTTCGCTAATTGATTAATCAGATGATTATCTCTAAAAATGATCTACTAAAAAATAGGAGATTCAAAGTACTATTTTCTTTGCCACGGAAAAGTTCATCGTGCGCCGGTGCGGTATGAAACCCGTGCTTTGCCTGCCACCGTAGATACGTAGCCAGGACAACTGTTGCTTGCTTTTGAGCGTAGGTGTCATGTAGATGCACTGCACACACGCCTGCAAAAACAACAGCCTTTCCGCCAAAAGCCTGTGCTGCCGTCCTCACCTGAGATCGACGTGCCGTGGTGGATAAAAAAATCCCGCCGAAGGGTTCCGTCCACGGCTGCCACCTGCGTCGAGCCTGTTGTGTGGCTATAGCATTGCACCCGTGGGTCCCGACGGCAACGAGCTGCTTGCTCGGCGTGGAAATGGCAGGAGAGGCCAAACGCCCAAGAAAATAGCACTTGAAAAAATTCACGATGACGATGTAGATTGAAACTGGAGGAAAAATAGTAGATGAAAATGGACTGTAGATTGATCTAATAAGAAACAGTCATCTATCCCCAAGGCGATAGGGGCCTATTTACAGGCAAATCCTAATATATGAAAAGACTACTTTACCCTCGAGTAAAATAAACTGGCTCTAAAATAAATTCCGAAAATTACTAAAATATTCTTAGAAAAATTAACTGACTCGAATAAAAATATTCTAAACTTAAAAACTAAATATTAATATCCTAAAAATGAATTAATGATAGATTGTCAGTTTTACGCCGAAATTGACAAAGCGTCCACCGTCTTCGCACCGGGTACCCGGATTGGGCCGACCCGACCCCGCAGCTCCCACAGCCCGGCAATCGCTCGCCGCCGGTGTACCTGAGTCAAACTCAGTCAACAGACCAATGGATCATCTGCCGCTCCTAGCCATGTACCTGGATTGGGCCAGCCCGACTTCGTAGCTCCTCTGCCCGACCGTCGCTCACTGCCTGTGTACCTGAGTCACATGCGCCTCAGACTCGGCCGGTCTTCATCTCTCTCTTCTTTTGACTTCCGTTGACAATCACTCATCATATCTGGAATATCAAAACCATATTCTTCAACATGGTTTCTCAATCTCCCCCTTGATGAGTGCATTGTCAACACCCTTTTCAGCTCATCTCCAGAACCTGCAAAACATGTGGAAACAGAAAAACAAAGACAAACGAAAATAGAAGAAAGAAAATAAAAGTTTAACCCTAATGACCAAAATCCAAACAGAAGCAAGAAACACGGTCATTATGGTTAACCAAAAATAAAGACTCAAAAGTAAGTGCAATGACCAAAAGCCAAACAGAAGCAAGAAACACAGTCATTATGGTTAACCAAAAATAAAGACTCAAAAGTAAGTGCAATTTCAGAATTACCAACAAGGAACTCCGGAACTCCTCCTGAAATAAATCCCAGAGAAAGCCAAAAATATATCCAAAATTCCCCCCCCCCTTGTTGACAATTGGACTCATCAAGTGAGACTAAATGCACTTTAAAGAGACATAAATACAAACTCCCCCTGAAATGCAGCTCCCCCTCAAAATATGCTATGAATGCAGATGGGGTGCAGGTGGAGTGTGAAAAGCATGCTTCTTAGATATGATTGACTGCTATTACAACATCTAACAGGTATAGCAAAAGATATACTGTCTAAGATACATGATATGATCAGTGTAACAGATGATATCTAAAGAAAGTTATTAGCACACATTTTTTAATTTTTGTAAACAAAAGTATCACCACATATTCTAGTTGACAAGCAAGGTAAAACATGATATGCAAAAGCTAACTGATATCTACCAAGATAAGCATTATCCAAACAAAGTGTTTCAGCAAACTTGTCATCTTTTTAAATTTTTTAGAGTTTTTTTTTCATTTCTGCCAGGGGTTATTTGCATGTCAAACCTTATGCTAACCGACCAAGTCAAGCCTAGGCCAGAACTGGACCATCAGAAGCTTAAGACTTTGGTCTTGACATACATTACACCGTCCTAGTTCATACCAAAGTGCTATGGTAAGCAGTCCAGAACAATGCAATGCGACAGAGCAAACCCACCTGGATCTTTTCTAATAATCATAAAAATGCATAAATTTTCCATTTTTCTGAATTTTTATCATTTCTAAAGCACATTTTGCATATTTAAAGCATATAAATGTCCAAGTTGCATATCTGCATCTAAGTAAGGATCTAGCTACAAGGCATGTAACAGATAGCGAAAGCATTCAGCCTACACATGCTAGTTACCAGAAGCAATGGTGATCATTTTTAAATTTTAAAACATAAAAGCCATGCATATGACAAATATCACATATATCATGTGAACTGAACCAGAACATGATCATTGACAGGTAATCAAAAACATATACTAGCTAGAGAAAATAAAGCAGATTAATCATATAACAGAAGCAAGCTCAAAATATGATAGATGATTATGCATGATATGAACGCACACACAAAAAGACTCAATAAAAATAAAGAAAAAAAATTGATACCAATGAAAAGGTGACTCAAAATATCCTAAAAAGGATACACAACTCCCAAAACAAGATCAATAATCATGAGTGGGAACAAACGATCCAACACCAGGTTTGGCAAAGGTGTTAAACCAGTGTCAAGCCATCTGATCGTATGTAGGAAAGCAGAACGAATCATATGAGTCTGGACCAAAACACGGATCAAAGCGCGGTCCTCTGTTCTTCCTAAAATCACGGTCACGAGGTCCAACACCGTATCCATAACGATCTAGAACTCTACCGAAACGGAAACCACCCTCCGGAGCACGATCATAAAAACCGTCTCCTCTACCACCACCTACACGACGTGGCCTGGCCTCTAGCCTCTCTCTACGTCGAGGGACTCTCTGTCTACCACCCTGTTGGTAGAACTGCTCCTGCCCACCTCGAGCTCTCTCTGCTCGCTCAACCCTCTTCCTCCTGAAGCAAAACTCCTCAAGATGCCCGTCTCTCTGACAAAACTCACAGTGATAGGTAGGCTTCTTGGTATGTGGTTGAGGCTTGGGATTCTTAGGCTTGGTGGTGTTGGGTGAAGCATCTTTGGTGTGAGAGGGTCCAGGTAAAGAATCAAGAGAGGTGTGAAGAGTTTTAGGCTTAGGAATCCAGATCTGCTTCTTAGGTGGAGCTTTAGGTTGTTCTTGGATCACTCCATCCTTGGGCTGACTATCCTTAAAGGACTCAGTGGAGTGAGTCTTTAGATATCTCTATTCGGGAGCCATCTTACTCCACTCCACTGCACGGCTAATGGCGCTCTCAAAATCAGCCTTGGTATATGTGTACCCTACCCCAAAACCATCCTGTCTCTTGAACTGCTGGATCATCATGCCGAGCTGTGGCTCTCTAGCACTAATCCAACTCAGGATTGAACGGAGGTAAAAGTTCTCGTTCTGAACATCAGCTAGCTCCTCTCTCAAAGAAGCTAACACCTCCACCTGAGACAAGCAGATCTCACACTCTTTATCAACATCGACAGACTTCTCAGCTTTTAGCTTGATCAGCTCCATTCTAATGGATAAGCAGTTCTCACAAACAGTGGATGGAACTGACAAGGTCTCAAGCTCTATCTTAGTCTGCTCCAACTCACCTCTCACTCCAGCTAATTTGCCCAACTGCTCATCACTCTTGGCTCTCAGCTCAGCTATACTAGCTAAATACGATGGGCAGTCTACACAAGGTGCGACAACAGTGGCATGAGCATCTTTTATCTCCTACTGAGCGCTCTCAAGCTTAGTGGCCAATGTGTCTCTCTCATCTACTCTCTCTGTGTACCTGGATTTAAGAGTCGTCAGGTCACACAACAGCATCTCACAGTTAGGGCACTCACCACTATCACCCAAGCAAGGGGAAGAAGACAGACTCTCAATCTTGCCATTTGCTATGGCAAGCTCACTCTCAAGCTCATCTATCCTCTTCTTAGCCCCTCTAAGCAGTTTCTCCCTATACTTCAACTCCTGACTATTCTGTTCTAATAAATTAACAACTTCTTGTTCATAGGATGATAACTTCTCATCGTCATCGTCGTCGGAGTCATTGGAGGAGTCCTTTTCTTTCTTCTCCCCAAGAGCCATTGAGTAGAAGCTCATGTGGGATCTTCGGCTGTGGCGTGAGCGACTCTTCGGCTTGTCCCCGAAGCCCATGAAACAGAGGCCTGCCGGATGAGGAGCCATGCTGAATAGCGTGGGCCTCATGGCTCCAGAAGTGATGAGTCATTGTCAACGATAGTCAAAGAGGACTGAAGAAGAGGAGATCTGCTGTTTCATGGGCCGCGTGTGACTCAGGTACACGGGCAGCGAGCGACTGTCGGGCAGAGGAGGCTGCGAAGTCGGGCTGGCCCAATCCGGGTGCATGGGCCAGAAGCAGTGGAAGACCCACTGGGCTATTGACCAGGACTGACTCAGGTACACGGGCGGTGAGCGATTGCCGGGCTGAGAGAGCTGCGGAGTTGGGCCGGCCCAATCCGGGTACCTGGTGCAAAGCTGGTGGAGGCTTTGTCAGTTTCGGCGTAAAACTGACAACCGTTGATTCTATATCCGACTATCCAGAAGAGAAGCCGTAGTCACTACGAAAACTTAGCTTCCAGATATGTCATCTGTATCTCTAGGCCCACAGTCAGTCAGTTATGTCTGTAAAAATTCCTAAGGGCAGTAGAGTCTTTTCCTTTATTTTTGAGTCTGTAAAAAACCCTAAGGGGCTGGTAGAATATTCCTAGTGTTGGGCTGCCTATAAATAGGACCCCAATCCCTAGGGTTTGGTCTACCCTTCTAGAATTCACTTTTGCATCATTCATTGGGTCATTCCTCTTGCTCCCTGTATTGTCTCTCTCCTGGTTGTATGCGCCGCCAGGAACCTTCTGTGAGGTTATTTCAAATTCATTTTTCCTTGGTCTGTTTGGTGGTTGATTCCTTCTGGTTGAATGCTGCATTTACTTCTCAGTTTTGATTCCTTCAGTTTGCTTGCATCAATTTATTTCCCGTGAGTTTTTGGGCTTCGGCAGGCGTGGGGAAGCTTCTGTTCTTCACGAGCAGAGTGCTAGTTCTTGCTGTTTGCAAGTAGTACTCCACTGTAGCTACAGTACTCCTTTGCCAGCTTTTTGCTTTTACTGCTCAACTTTTCGATCGGATTGACAGGACTCAAATCACTTTCCTGGCTGCTTTCAGGCGAAGCCATCCTCTCTGTTTGAAGCCCCTCAGCTCCGTGAGGCAGGCTTCGATCCGACCATACTCGAAGGCTTCGTTTCAATCTTCGATCTTTGTTTTGTGTTCTGTGTTGCTAAGCTTCGAAGCATTTTTCTGATCGACAGCATTACATACTTCGAACAATAGTGCGAAGGGGCTTCGGCCCTATCTGTTCGAAGTTCATACTTCGACAAGTTTCGAAGTTGGGTTCGAAGCCTGTAGCTCCGTTAGGCATCGCACTGTCTTCTGTGTAGCGTGTCACCCTTCGCCTCTCTTTTCGGAGCTTGCTCCTTTCGAAGGTAGAGCATTGGCTTCGGACTTGTTTTTCTGTCACGTGACAGGCTTCGCTTCTTTGTTCGAAGGTTGTCTGTTTGTGTGTTGTGTTCGAAGCTTTCTGTTCGAAGGTTGTGCTTCGAAGCTCTCGGTTCAAAGTTGTGTTCGAAGTTTTGTCTTCGAAGTGCTCACTTCGAAGCAGGCTCCGACTTTGTCACTTTGCTCCGAAGCTCTTGGTTCGAAGCTGTGTTCGAAGCCTTGTCTTCGAAGTACATACTTCGAACCAGGCTCCGGCACTGTTTTACTTCGCTCCGAAGTACACTTCGCTTCTTACCACTTCGAACTAGGCTAGACAGTGACACCTTCGGCATTTCGGACAGACTCCGTCATCAACCTCCGAAGCAGACCTCGACGTGCGAAGGGGGCTTCGCCAAGTTCCGAACAGGAGACAAATTTGGACAGTAACTTCTCTTTTCATTTTATACATACTTAGATCATTTCATTGAGAAGTTTAGGCCTGTCTCAATTTGTTTATCTACCTAGTTGCACCACTTTAGTTTTACACTGTTTATCATCAGTTGCTTCTAGGTTAGAAACCTTTAGACTTAGGCCCTCTGTTTGTTTTTCTGCTGCGTAGTATTTTGAGGTGCGTTGGGTATTGGGAACAGGCCATTGATTCGAAAGAATTTTAAGGCGCCCATTCACCCCCCCTCTGGTCGCTACTTTCGGTCCTACAAGTGGTATCAGAGCGAGGTTAGGGTTTTTCCATACCTTAACCGGTTCTAAACCCCAGTAGTGACTATGACGTCTCCTGGCAAGGTCCCGTCCTTGGAAGCCTATGGCTATAATTATTAGAAGACTCGCATGCGAGCCTATCTCATGAGCCAGGGTTCAGACATATGGGACATTTGCGTTCACACCACGTTCGTCATTTTGCCAGTTACTGAGCATGGTACTGCTGGTATCATTGCTCAGCATCTGAGCAACAGTAAGGTTGTGAACATTTTGTTTTCTGGTTTAGGTCCCACTGAGTTTGAGCGTGTGAGTCATCTCTCCACTGCGAGAGAGATCTGGGCTACCCTCAAGGCACACCATGAGGGAACAACACAGGTCAAGGCTCGGCTCTATCAGACCTACCGGCGTGAATATGAGAATTTCACACAGAAGCCGGGTGAATCTGTTGAGGCTTTGTTTGGTCGCTTTCAGTCGATCATTAAAAGCTTCGGGACAACAAGGCTGAGGGTGCTCAGTTAGTCTCAGATCATGAGCAGGCGCTCAAGGTTCTTCATACCTTGGACCCAAAGATCTGGGAGATCAAGGTATCATCTATCGTTGAGAGTACTTCTTACGATACCTTGACCATTTCTGAGTTATTTAGCAAGCTGAAGGCCACTGAGGTAGATATCCAGTTGAGATCAAATCTCACTGGCTCTGGATCAAAATCCCTGGCCCTTGCTACACCTTCTGTTGATCCCTCTGCTGTGAGCTGTGCTGGGTTCTCTTTGATGTCTATCACTGAGGACCAGCTTGAGTTGTTGGGAGATGATGATTTGTGTCTCTTTAACAACCGGGTGCGTCGTGTCTATGATAAGAGAATGTTCAAAAGACACGGCACAAAATCCGGATGCTTTGAATGTGGTGATCCAGGACACTTCATCGCTGACTGCCCCAAGCGCAGTGGATACAAGAAGGGCACCGGCAGCAGCTTCCACGACTCCGGCAAGCACGAGAGCCCCTCCTTCAACAAGGGCAAGCCGAAGACCCGGTTCTTCAAGAAGGCCCTGAAGGACTACCGGCGAGAGAACAAGAAGTGCGACAAGGCCTTCTTCGCCGAGATGGAGAAGAGCTACTCCAAGAGATCCACTTCTTCTTCCTCTTCATCAAGCTCAAGCGATGAGGAGATCGCCATCAGGAAGGGGAAGGACAAGGATGATCCGGCGGGCCTCTGCTTCATGGCTTCGGAGACAAGCCGAAGAGCCGCTCACACCAGCGCCTAAGATCCCGCAAGAGCTTCTGCTCAATGGCTCTTGGGGATAGAGAAGAAAAGAGCTCCTCCGACGACTCCGACGACGACGACAGCAAGGTATCATCTTATGAGCGCGAAATTGTTGATTTACTTGAGAGCAATCGTCAGGAGTTGAAGTATCGGGAGAAACTGCTTAGGGGGGCTAAGAAAAGGATAGACGAGTTAGAGAGTGAGCTTGCCGTGGCCAACGGTAGAATAGAAAGTCTATCTTCTTCCCCTTGCTTGGGTGATAGCAGTGAGTGCCCGAAGTGTGAGGTGCTTCTGTGTGACCTGTCGACTCTGAAGTCCAGGTACACAGAAAGGGTTGATGAGAGGGACGCTTTGGCCACTGAGCTTGAAAGCGCTCAGCAGGAGCTGAAAGATGCTCAAGCCACTGTCGTCGCACCCTGTGTTGATTGCCCATCGCATCTAGCTGTCTTAGCTGAGCTGAAATCCAAGGGCGATGAGCATTTGGGTGATTTAGAGAGGTTGAGAGCTGAGCTTGCCCAGACTAGGCTAGAGCTTGAGACACTGTCAGTTCCACCCACTGTTTGTGAGAACTACCTGTCTCTTAGAATGGAGTTGATTAAGCTAAAAGCCAGAAAGTCTGTCCAAGTAGAGAGTGAGTGTGAGACCTGCTTGTCTCAGGTGGAGGTTCTAGCTTCTTTGAGAGAGGAGCTAGCAGATTCTCAGAATGAGAACTTTTACCTCCGTTCTATCCTGAGTTGGATCAGTGCCAGAGAGCCACAGCTTGGCATGATGATCCAGCAGTTCAAGAGGCAGGATGGGTTTGGGGTAGGTTACACCTACACCAAGGCTGACTTTGAAAGTGCCATTAGCCGGGCAGTGGAGTGGAGTAAAATGACTCCAGAGCAGAGGTATCCCAAGACTCACTCCACTGAGTCTTCCCAGGCTTGTCAGCCCAAGGATGGAGTGATCCATGAACCACCTAAAGCTCCACCCAAGAAACCTATCTGGGTTCCAAAGCCCAAAAATCTCCACACTTCTCTTGACTCTCTTCCTGGACCCTCTCAGCCCAAGAAGACCACACCAAACACTACCAAGCCCAAGAACCCCAAGCCTCAACCACATCCCAAGAAGCCTACCTATCATTGTGAGTACTGTCAGAGAGACGGGCATCTTGCGGAGTTTTGCTTCAGGAGGAAGCGGGTGAGAGAGCAGAGAGGGCTCGTAGTGATCAGGAGCAGTTCTACCAGCAGGGTGGTAGACTGCGTGTTCCTCGGCGCGGGGAGAGGCTGGAGGCCAGGCCGCGTCGTGTAGGTGGTGGTAGTGGAGACGGTTTTCGTGCCCATGCTCCAGTTGGTGGTGTTCGTTCCGGCAGAGTTCCAGACCGAGTTGGCTACGGTTCTGGACCTCGTGGCCGCAGGGTTAGGCAGAATCGAGGACCGCGCTTTGAGCCGCGTTTTGGTCCAAACTCTTTTGATGGTTTTCGCTTTCCATCTTTGAGCAGATGGCTCGACACTAGTTTAGCTCTTTTGCTAAACCTGGTGCCGGACCATTTGCTCCCACTTACAGACAGTGATTGTGCAGGACCGGGGACTGGAGGATGTTTGGATCATGGACTCAGGATGCTCTCGCCACATGACGGGACATCGCAGATGGTTCTCCAGTCTCACTCCCCCGAGCTCTAAAGAGTACATCACATTCGGGAACAGCGGTCAAGGGAAAGTAAGTGGCATAGGCTCAATCAGCATTTCAGACCATTTCTCTTTAAAGAATGTTGCTTTGGTTAAAAATCTGAACTTTAATTTAATCTCTGTTTCGCAACTTCTTGATGATGGTTTGGAAGTGCGTTTTAAGAAGGGCAATTCTTCTGTGGTTGATTCTAGAGGGTCTTTGGTTTGTCAGATTTTACCCTTCGGTAAAGTTTTTCGAATTGATTTCTCTAGTTCTTTTGGCCCTTCTCGCTGTTTGATTGCTGGATCTTCTTCTGAGCTCTGGAAGTGGCATAGGAGGTTAGGTCATTTGAGTTTTGATCTGCTAGTCAGGTTAAGCTCAATGGACCTCATCCGAGGATTGCCCAAGCTTAAAATGGAGAAGGATCTAGTTTGTCATCCCTGTCGTCATGGGAAAATGGTTGCCGCTTCTCACTCACCTGTGACTCAGGTGATGACTTCGTATCCAGGCGAGCTTTTACATTTGGACACTGTAGGTCCAGCTCGGGTACGCTCAGTCGGTGGGAAGTGGTATGCACTTGTGATTGTTGACGACTTTTCTCGATTCTCGTGGGTTTTCTTTTTGGAGTCTAAGGATGAAACTTTTCTTTTGTCCACGACCTGATTTTGAAGCTGAAGAATGAGAACAATGGTCGGATGCGAGCAATTCGCTCCGACAATGGCTCTGAGTTCAAAAACTCTCAGTTCGTCAGCTTCTGTAGTGATCAGGGTCTGGATCATCGGTTTTCTTCTCCTTACACTCCCCCACAGAACGGCGTTGTGGAACGAAAGAACCGCACGCTAGTTGAGATGGCCAGGACGATGCTCGATGAGCACAGGACTCCTAGGCGTTTTTGGGCTGAAGCCATGAACACGGCTTGCTATCTGGCCAACCGCATTTTTCTTAGAGCTTACATTGGTAAGACATCATATGAGTTGCGTTTTGGCAGACAACCCAAGGTTAGCCACTTGCGAGCGTTTGGCTGCAAGTGCTTTGTGCTCAAGAAGGGAGGGCATTTGGACAAGTTTGAGTCTCGTTGCTGGGATGGTGTTTTTCTTGGTTATGCATTGCATTCTCGAGGTTTCCGTGTTTGGAATCTCGAATCCCAGCTGCTTGTCGAGACGTGTGAGGTTTCATTTGATGAGTCCTTGCCTTCTTTGACTCCTTCTTTGAGCTTCTGGTAATGATGAGCTCGGAGAGTCCATCTTCGAGGAAGATGAGGATACTCCAGCTGCTGTTGAGGGCGGGCCTTCTGCATCCCCCGCAGAGCCCACACCTTCTGCGACTTCGACTGATGATGAGGGCGGACCTCTGATCACTTCTTCCACTTCGATCGAGCCCCTCAGTCGAGTCCAGAGGTGCCAGCTGCTGACTCCGGTGAGGTGACTTCAGATCACCAAGGAACCCGAGCAGTTCAGCGTGACCACCCCTCAGAGCTCATCATTGGTGATTTGACTGAGAGGACTTTGCGTTCTTCTGCCTCTCTCGCTGTGTTTGCTGAATCTGCGTTTGTTGCATCTTTTGAGCCCAGAGATGTTTCTCATGCTCTCTCTGATTCTAATTGGATTAATGCCATGCAAGAAGAGCTTGAGAATTTGTCCGCAATCGGGTTTGGACACTAGTTGAGCCGCCACCTGGATGCAACCCCATAGCACCAAGTGGGTATTCAAGAACAAACAGGTGAAGATGGGGTTGTGGTGCGCAACAAGGCTCGACTAGTCGCCCAGGGTTATTGCCAGAAGGAAGGTATTGACTTTGAAGAAACCTTCGCTCCTGTTGCCCTCTTGAGTCCATTCGTATTCTTCTAGCTTTTGCCGTTTCGAAAGGTTTTAAGCTTTTTCAAATGGACGTTAAGAGTGCTTTCTGAACGGGTTCATAGAGGAGGAGGTTTATGTTAGGCAACCCCCCGGTTTGAGAACCCTAAGTTTCCTCGACATGTTTTAAGTTGCACAAAGCTTTATACGGGTTGAAGGCAAGCCCCCAGGGCTTGGTATGACCGGTTTCTAAAGCAATTTTTGTTGGGGAAGGG
>JAAALK010000286.1:9753909-9779205 GCA_019279435.1 Zizania palustris
CAAGGTTCTCATACTGGACCAAAAGATCTGGGAGATCAAGTATCATCTATCGTTGAGAGTACTTCTACGATACCTTGACCATTTCTGAGTTATTTAGCAAGCTGAAGGCCACTGAGGTAGATATCCAGTTGAGATCAAATCTCACTGGCTCTGGATCAAAATCCTGGCCCTTGCTACACCTTCTGTTGATCCCTCTGCTGTGAGCTGTGCTGGGTTCTCTTTGATGTCTATCACTGAGGACCAGCTTGAGTTGTTGGGAGATGATGATTTGTGTCTCTTTAACAACCGGGTGCGTCGTGTCTATGATAAGAGAATGTTCAAAAGACACGGCACAAAATCCGGATGCTTTGAATGTGGTGATCCAGGACACTTCATCGCTGACTGCCCCAAGCGCAGTGGATACAAGAAGGGCACCGGCAGCAGCTTCCACGACTCCGGCAAGCACGAGAGCCCCTCCTTCAACAAGGGCAAGCCGAAGACCCGGTTCTTCAAGAAGGCCCTGAAGGACTACCGGCGAGAGAACAAGAAGTGCGACAAGGCCTTCTTCGCCGAGATGGAGAAGAGCTACTCCAAGAGATCCACTTCTTCTTCCTCTTCATCAAGCTCAAGCGATGAGGAGATCGCCATCAGGAAGGGGAAGGACAAGGATGATCCGGCGGGCCTCTGCTTCATGGCTTCGGAGACAAGCCGAAGAGCCGCTCACACCAGCGCCTAAGATCCCGCAAGAGCTTCTGCTCAATGGCTCTTGGGGATAGAGAAGAAAAGAGCTCCTCCGACGACTCCGACGACGACGACAGCAAGGTATCATCTTATGAGCGCGAAATTGTTGATTTACTTGAGAGCAATCGTCAGGAGTTGAAGTATCGGGAGAAACTGCTTAGGGGGGCTAAGAAAAGGATAGACGAGTTAGAGAGTGAGCTTGCCGTGGCCAACGGTAGAATAGAAAGTCTATCTTCTTCCCCTTGCTTGGGTGATAGCAGTGAGTGCCCGAAGTGTGAGGTGCTTCTGTGTGACCTGTCGACTCTGAAGTCCAGGTACACAGAAAGGGTTGATGAGAGGGACGCTTTGGCCACTGAGCTTGAAAGCGCTCAGCAGGAGCTGAAAGATGCTCAAGCCACTGTCGTCGCACCCTGTGTTGATTGCCCATCGCATCTAGCTGTCTTAGCTGAGCTGAAATCCAAGGGCGATGAGCATTTGGGTGATTTAGAGAGGTTGAGAGCTGAGCTTGCCCAGACTAGGCTAGAGCTTGAGACACTGTCAGTTCCACCCACTGTTTGTGAGAACTACCTGTCTCTTAGAATGGAGTTGATTAAGCTAAAAGCCAGAAAGTCTGTCCAAGTAGAGAGTGAGTGTGAGACCTGCTTGTCTCAGGTGGAGGTTCTAGCTTCTTTGAGAGAGGAGCTAGCAGATTCTCAGAATGAGAACTTTTACCTCCGTTCTATCCTGAGTTGGATCAGTGCCAGAGAGCCACAGCTTGGCATGATGATCCAGCAGTTCAAGAGGCAGGATGGGTTTGGGGTAGGTTACACCTACACCAAGGCTGACTTTGAAAGTGCCATTAGCCGGGCAGTGGAGTGGAGTAAAATGACTCCAGAGCAGAGGTATCCCAAGACTCACTCCACTGAGTCTTCCCAGGCTTGTCAGCCCAAGGATGGAGTGATCCATGAACCACCTAAAGCTCCACCCAAGAAACCTATCTGGGTTCCAAAGCCCAAAAATCTCCACACTTCTCTTGACTCTCTTCCTGGACCCTCTCAGCCCAAGAAGACCACACCAAACACTACCAAGCCCAAGAACCCCAAGCCTCAACCACATCCCAAGAAGCCTACCTATCATTGTGAGTACTGTCAGAGAGACGGGCATCTTGCGGAGTTTTGCTTCAGGAGGAAGCGGGTTGAGAGAGCAGAGAGGGCTCGTAGTGATCAGGAGCAGTTCTACCAGCAGGGTGGTAGACTGCGTGTTCCTCGGCGCGGGGAGAGGCTGGAGGCCAGGCCGCGTCGTGTAGGTGGTGGTAGTGGAGACGGTTTTCGTGCCCATGCTCCAGTTGGTGGTGTTCGTTCCGGCAGAGTTCCAGACCGAGTTGGCTACGGTTCTGGACCTCGTGGCCGCAGGGTTAGGCAGAATCGAGGACCGCGCTTTGAGCCGCGTTTTGGTCCAAACTCTTTTGATGGTTTTCGCTTTCCATCTTTTGAGCAGATGGCTCGACACTAGTTTAGCTCTTTTGCTAAACCTGGTGCCGGACCATTTGCTCCCACTTACAGACAGTGATTGTGCAGGACCGGGGACTGGAGGATGTTTGGATCATGGACTCAGGATGCTCTCGCCACATGACGGGACATCGCAGATGGTTCTCCAGTCTCACTCCCCCGAGCTCTAAAGAGTACATCACATTCGGGAACAGCGGTCAAGGGAAAGTAAGTGGCATAGGCTCAATCAGCATTTCAGACCATTTCTCTTTAAAGAATGTTGCTTTGGTTAAAAATCTGAACTTTAATTTAATCTCTGTTTCGCAACTTCTTGATGATGGTTTGGAAGTGCGTTTTAAGAAGGGCAATTCTTCTGTGGTTGATTCTAGAGGGTCTTTGGTTTGTCAGATTTTACCCTTCGGTAAAGTTTTTCGAATTGATTTCTCTAGTTCTTTTGGCCCTTCTCGCTGTTTGATTGCTGGATCTTCTTCTGAGCTCTGGAAGTGGCATAGGAGGTTAGGTCATTTGAGTTTTGATCTGCTAGTCAGGTTAAGCTCAATGGACCTCATCCGAGGATTGCCCAAGCTTAAAATGGAGAAGGATCTAGTTTGTCATCCCTGTCGTCATGGGAAAATGGTTGCCGCTTCTCACTCACCTGTGACTCAGGTGATGACTTCGTATCCAGGCGAGCTTTTACATTTGGACACTGTAGGTCCAGCTCGGGTACGCTCAGTCGGTGGGAAGTGGTATGCACTTGTGATTGTTGACGACTTTTCTCGATTCTCGTGGGTTTTCTTTTTGGAGTCTAAGGATGAAACTTTTCTTTTTGTCCACGACCTGATTTTGAAGCTGAAGAATGAGAACAATGGTCGGATGCGAGCAATTCGCTCCGACAATGGCTCTGAGTTCAAAAACTCTCAGTTCGTCAGCTTCTGTAGTGATCAGGGTCTGGATCATCGGTTTTCTTCTCCTTACACTCCCCCACAGAACGGCGTTGTGGAACGAAAGAACCGCACGCTAGTTGAGATGGCCAGGACGATGCTCGATGAGCACAGGACTCCTAGGCGTTTTTGGGCTGAAGCCATGAACACGGCTTGCTATCTGGCCAACCGCATTTTTCTTAGAGCTTACATTGGTAAGACATCATATGAGTTGCGTTTTGGCAGACAACCCAAGGTTAGCCACTTGCGAGCGTTTGGCTGCAAGTGCTTTGTGCTCAAGAAGGGAGGGCATTTGGACAAGTTTGAGTCTCGTTGCTGGGATGGTGTTTTTCTTGGTTATGCATTGCATTCTCGAGGTTTCCGTGTTTGGAATCTCGAATCCCAGCTGCTTGTCGAGACGTGTGAGGTTTCATTTGATGAGTCCTTGCCTTCTTTGACTCCTTCTTTTGAGCTTTCTGGTAATGATGAGCTCGGAGAGTCCATCTTCGAGGAAGATGAGGATACTCCAGCTGCTGTTGAGGGCGGGCCTTCTGCATCCCCCGCAGAGCCCACACCTTCTGCGACTTCGACTGATGATGAGGGCGGACCTCTGATCACTTCTTCCACTTCGATCGAGCCCCCTCAGTCGAGTCCAGAGGTGCCAGCTGCTGACTCCGGTGAGGTGACTTCAGATCACCAAGGAACCCGAGCAGTTCAGCGTGACCACCCCTCAGAGCTCATCATTGGTGATTTGACTGAGAGGACTTTGCGTTCTTCTGCCTCTCTCGCTGTGTTTGCTGAATCTGCGTTTGTTGCATCTTTTGAGCCCAGAGATGTTTCTCATGCTCTCTCTGATTCTAATTGGATTAATGCCATGCAAGAAGAGCTTGAGAATTTTGTCCGCAATCGGGTTTGGACACTAGTTGAGCCGCCACCTGGATGCAACCCCATAGGCACCAAGTGGGTATTCAAGAACAAACAAGGTGAAGATGGGGTTGTGGTGCGCAACAAGGCTCGACTAGTCGCCCAGGGTTATTGCCAGAAGGAAGGTATTGACTTTGAAGAAACCTTCGCTCCTGTTGCCCGTCTTGAGTCCATTCGTATTCTTCTAGCTTTTGCCGTTTCGAAAGGTTTTAAGCTTTTTCAAATGGACGTTAAGAGTGCTTTTCTGAACGGGTTCATAGAGGAGGAGGTTTATGTTAGGCAACCCCCCGGTTTTGAGAACCCTAAGTTTCCTCGACATGTTTTTAAGTTGCACAAAGCTTTATACGGGTTGAAGCAAGCCCCCAGGGCTTGGTATGACCGGTTAAAGCAATTTTTGTTGGGGAAGGGCTTTGTGATGGGTTCTGTGGACAAAACTCTTTTCTTGCTCAGAGATGCTTCAGATTTTTTAGTTGCTCAGATTTACGTGGACGATATTATCTTTGGCGGTACTACTGATTCTCTTGTGTCCAAGTTTTCTGAGCAGATGCACAGTGAGTTTGAGATGAGCCTCATGGGTGAGCTCAAGTATTTCTTAGGGCTCCAGATCAAGCAGACCAAGGACGGCACCTTCATCCACCAAGGTAAGTATACTCGTGACATGCTTAAGAAATTTGACTTTGGTGGTGAATTGAAGCCGCAGATGACCCCGATGGGCACGTCTGGGGGTTTGGACAAGGACGAAAGCGGTGTCAAGGTCAATGAGAGAGAATTTCGAGGGATGATCGGTTCGCTGTTGTACTTGACGGCAACAAGACCGGACATACAGTTCGCCGTGGGACTTTGCACGCGTTTTCAGTCTTCACCACGCGCGTCTCACTGGCAGGCTGTCAAGCGCATTTTCAGGTATCTCACCTATGCGCCTGATCTTGGTCTTTATTATTCAGCATCATCATCACTTGATTTATCTGGCTTTTCGGACGCTGACTTTGGTGGGTGCCGGTTGGATCGCAAGTCGACTTCCGGTACTTGCCAGTTTCTTGGTTCTTCCCTTGTATCTTGGTCTTCTCGAAAGCAATCTGGAGTTGCTCTTTCGACCACAGAGGCTGAGTACGTAGCTGCTGCTAGCTGCTGCTCACAGTTGGTTTGGATGATTTCCACTCTTCGAGACTTTGGGTTAGTCTTTCCTACCAGGGTTCCATTGTTTTGCGACAGCACTAGTGCTATTAGTGTAGGGAAAAACCCATGTCTCCATTCAAAAACCAAACATATTGATGTGCGCTTTCACTTCTTGCGGGATCAATATGAGAAAGGTGTCATGGACCTTATTCATGTTGATACCCATCATCAGTTGGCTGACATTTTCACCAAACCCCTCGATCAGTCTACTTTTGAGCGTTTAAGAGGGGATTTGGGTGTTGTGTATCCTTTCTAGGATATTTTGCGTCAGTTTTCTTTCTTCTTTACTCTTTTCTTGAGTCTTTTTGTGTGTGTTCATATCTTGCATATTCACGTATCACACTTTAGAGATGCTTCTGTTATATGATTGAACTGCTTTACTTATTCTAGCGGGTACATGCTTTTGATTACATGTCGATGATCATGCTTTGATTCAGTTCACTTGATATATCTGATATCTGTCATGTGCATGGCTTTTACGCTTTCAACTTGAAAAATGATCACCTTTGCTTCTGGTAACTAGCATGTGTAGGCTGAGTGCTTTTGCTATCTGTTACATGCCTTGTAGCCAGTTCATCACATAGATGCAGATATGCACCTTGGACATCTTTATGCTTTAACATGGAAAATGTGCTATAAAAGTGATAAAAATCAAAAATGAATGAAAATTCCATGCCTTTTTATGCTTAAGTTGAAAAGATCCAAGTGGGTTTGCTTTGTCGCACTATATTGTTCTGGACTGCTTACCATAGCACTTTGGTATGAACTAGGACAGTGTAGTGTATGCCAAGACCAATGTCTTAAGCTTCTGATGGCCCAGTTCTGGCCTAGGCTTGACTTGGTCGGTTAGCATAAGGTTTGACATGCAAATAACCCTTGGCAACAATGAAAAAGGAATTCTGAAAAAGCCTGAACATTTAAGAGATAACAAGTTTGCTAAAGCACTTTGTTTCTGAACAAAGCTTATCTTGGTAGATATCAGTTAGTTTTTGCATCTCATGTTTTACCTTGCTTGTTTACTGGAACATGTGGTGATGCTTTTGTTTGCAAAAAATGAAAAATGCGTGCTAAATGACTTTCTTTAGATATCATCTCTTGCACTGATCATGCCATGTGTCTTAGACAGTATCTCTTTTGCTATACCTGTTAGATACTGTATTTGCAGTCAATCATATCTGAGAAGCATGCTTTCTTCACTCCACCTGCACCCCAATTGCATTCACTGCATATTTTGAGGGGAAGTTGCATTTCAGGGGGAGTCTGTGTCTCTATTGAGTGCTTGATGAGTTCACTTGTCAACAAGGGGGAGAAAATTTGGGATCAGAGTTTAAGGGGGAGTTTTTACTCTGTTGATATCCTTGTTGTTCTGAAATCACACTCATTTTGAGCTTTTACGTTTTGGTTAACCATAATGACCGTTTCTTGCTTTTGGTTGGCTTTTGGTCATTAGGGTTAAACTTTTACCTTATTTTTCTTCTTCTTTGTTTCCTTGTGTTTTGTTTTCGTGTTTTCCACATTTGTTCACAGGTGCTGAAGAGCTGAGAATTGAGGAGTGTTGACAATGCACTCATCAAGGGGGAGATTGAGGAGCCATGCTGAATAGCGTGGGCCTCATGGCTCCAGAAGTGATGAGTCATTGTCAACGATAGTCAAAGATGACTGAAGAAGAGGAGATCTGCTGTTTCATGGGCCGCGTGTGACTCAGGTACACGGGCAGCGAGCGACTGTCGGGCAGAGGAGGCTGCGAAGTTGGGCTGGCCCAATCCGGGTGCATGGGCCAGAAGCAGTGGAAGACCCACTGGGCTGTTGACCAGGACTGACTCAGGTACACGGGCGGTGAGCGATTGCCGGGCTGAGAGAGCTGTGGAGTCGGGCCGGCCCAATCCGGGTACCTGGTGCAAAGCTGGTGGAGGCTTTGTCAGTTTCGGCGTAAAACTGACAACCGTTGATTCTGTATCCGACTATCCAGAAGAGAAGCCGTAGTCGCTACGAAAACTTAGCTTCCGGATATGTCATCTGTATCTCTAGGCCCACAGTCAGTCAGTTATGTCTGTAAAAATTCCTAAGGGCAGTAGAGTCTTTTCCTTTATTTTTGAGTCTGTAAAAAACCCTAAGGGGCTGGTAGAATATTCCTAGTGTTGGGCTGCCTATAA
The DNA here is from genome assembly GCA_019279435.1 of Zizania palustris. Taxonomy (NCBI): domain Eukaryota; kingdom Viridiplantae; phylum Streptophyta; class Magnoliopsida; order Poales; family Poaceae; genus Zizania; species Zizania palustris. Next base: position 9,761,269 of record JAAALK010000286.1, read on the forward strand.
ATAGGACCCCAATCCCTAGGGTTTGGTCTACCCTTCTAGAATTCACTTTTTGCATCATTCATTGGGTCATTCCTCTTGCTCCCTGTATTGTCTCTCTCCTGGTTGTATGCGCCGCCAGGAACCTTCTGTGAGGTTATTTCAGATTCATTTTTCCTTGGTCTGTTTGGTGGTTGATTCCTTCTGGTTGAATGCTGCATTTACTTCTCAGTTTTGATTCCTTCAGTTTGCTTGCATCAATTTATTTCCCGTGAGTTTTTGGGCTTCGGCAGGCGTGGGGAAGCTTCTGTTCTTCACGAGCAGAGTGCTAGTTCTTGCTGTTTGCAAGTAGTACTCCACTGTAGCTACAGTACTCCTTTGCCAGCTTTTTGCTTTTACTGCTCAACTTTTCGATCGGGTTGACAGGACTCAAATCACTTTCCTGGCTGCTTTCAGGCGAAGCCATCCTCTCTGTTCGAAGCCCCTCAGCTCCGTGAGGCAGGCTTCGATCCGACCATACTCGAAGGCTTCGTTTCAATCTTCGATCTTTGTTTTGTGTTCTGTGTTGCTAAGCTTCGAAGCATTTTTCTGATCGACAGCATTACATACTTCGAACAATAGTGCGAAGGGGCTTCGGCCCTATCTGTTCGAAGTTCATACTTCGACAAGTTTCGAAGTTGGGTTCGAAGCCTGTAGCTCCGTTAGGCATCGCACTGTCTTCTGTGTAGCGTGTCACCCTTCGCCTCTCTTTTCGGAGCTTGCTCCTTTCGAAGGTAGAGCATTGGGTTCGGACTTGTTTTTCTGTCACGTGACAGGCTTCGCTTCTTTGTTCGAAGGTTGTCTGTTTGTGTGTTGTGTTCGAAGCTTTCTGTTCGAAGGTTGTGCTTCGAAGCTCTCGGTTCAAAGTTGTGTTCGAAGTTTTGTCTTCGAAGTGCTCACTTCGAAGCAGGCTCCGACTTTGTCACTTTGCTCCGAAGCTCTTGGTTCGAAGCTGTGTTCGAAGCCTTGTCTTCGAAGTACATACTTCGAACCAGGCTCCGGCACTGTTTTACTTCGCTCCGAAGTACACTTCGCTTCTTACCACTTCGAACTAGGCTAGACAGTGACACCTTCGGCATTTCGGACAGACTCCGTCATCAACCTCCGAAGCAGACCTCGACGTGCGAAGGGGGCTTCGCCAAGTTCCGAACAGGAGACAAATTTGGACAGTAACTTCTCTTTTCATTTTATACATACTTAGATCATTTCATTGAGAAGTTTAGGCCTGTCTCAATTTGTTTATCTGCCTAGTTGCACCACTTTAGTTTTACACTGTTTATCATCAGTTGCTTCTAGGTTAGAAACCTTTAGACTTAGGCCCTCTGTTTGTTTTTCTGCTGCGTAGTATTTTGAGGTGCGTTGGGTATTGGGAACAGGCCATTGATTCGAAAGAATTTTTAAGGCGCCCATTCACCCCCCCTCTGGTCGCTACTTTCGGTCCTACACCGGATCATCCCTGTCCTTCTCCTTCCTGATCACGATCTCTTCATCACTTGAGCTCGACGAAGAGGAAAAAGACGAGGATCTCTTGGAGTAACTTTTCTCCATCTCGGCGAAGAAAGCCTTGTCTCGTTTCTTGTTCTCACGCCTGTAGTCCTTCAAAGCTTTACGAAAGAATCTTGTCTTGGGCTTGCTCTTTGTTGAGTTGTCGTACTTGTCGGAGTCGTAGGAGTTTCCGCCGGTTCCCTTCTTGTAGTTCATCCGCTTGGGGCAGTCGGCAATGAAATGACCTGTATCACCACACTCAAAGCATCTAGATTTTGTGTCGTGTCTCTTAATCATTCGCTTATCATAGACACGCCGAACCCGGTTGTTAAACAAGCACAGATCATCATCTCCTAGAGTATCAAGTTGTTCCTCGAAAATCGACATCAAGGAAAACGCAGTACAACACATGGAATTAGGATCAGCAGATGGTGTCGCAAGCGCCAGAGTCTTTGATCCAGAACCACTGAGATTTGATCTCAACTGGATATCGACCTCTGTGGCCTTGAGCTTACTAAAAAGCTCTGCGATGGTCAAGGTATCATATGATGTGCTCTCAACAATAGACGAGACCTTGATCTCCCAGATCTTAGGGTCCAAGGTATGGAGTACCTTAAGAGCCTGTTCATGATCCGAGACTAGCTGATCACCCTCGGCCTTGTTAACACGAAGCTTGTTAATGATCGATTGAAAGCGACCAAACAAAGCCTCAACAGTCTCACCCGGCTTCTGTGAGAAATTTTCATACTCACGCCGGTAGGTCTGATAGAGCCTAGCCTTGACCTGAGCTGTCCCCTCATGATGTGCCTGGAGAGTAGCCCAGATCTCTCTAGCAGTGGTGAGATGGCTAACACGCTCGAACTCACTAGGACCTAGACTAGAAAATAGAATGTTCACCGCCTTACTATTATTTTGATGCTGGGTAATTATATTTTCAGCAGTATCCGCAGCAATAGTCGTAATGGTGAAACTAGGATGAACACAAATCTCCCATATGTCCGAGCTCTGGCTCATAAGGTATGCTCGCATGCGAGTCTTCCAATAAGTGTAGCCAAAAGCTTCTAGGGATGGGATTTTACCAGAAGACGTCATGGTCACTACCTAGGTTTTGAATCGGTTAAGATATTAGAAAAACCTAACCTTGCTCTGATACCACTTGTACGACCGAAAGTAGCGACCAGAGGGGGGGTGAATGGGCGCCTAAAAATTTGTTGCTAAATTATATAATAAACCCAACACCCAAACGAAATTAACCAGTCAAATAAATTTTGCAAAACAAATTTTCAGGAATTAAAGTTGTCCAGTTCTAAAATGGCCAGTGTCCTAATTAAAGAGATATTAAAGAATAGTCTAAATAAAAATAATGCAGTAAATAAACTTGATACTAGAAATATACTACTGAATATTTCTATAGTAGTCTAGAAATGAAGTATTAATCAACTGAATAAAAACATGAATCATCCAGAAATTTATTTAGAAATAAACTTAAAATATTTCAGGTAAATCTAGAATAAAAATAATGTTGCGACTAATAATAAATTTTTCTTTTTATACTATCAGATTAAGAGATATTAAAATAAAAATATGCTAAAAAATTATTTAGGCAGATTCTTAATAAATTTTTCGCTAATTGATTAATCAGATGATTATCTATAAAAATGATCTACTAAAAAATAGGAGATTCAAAGTACTATTTTCTTTGCCGCGGAAAAGTTCATCGTGCGCCGGTGCGGTATGAAACCCGTGCTTTGCCTGCCACCGTAGATACGTAGCCAGGACAACTGTTGCTTGCTTTTGAGCGTAGGTGTCATGTAGATGCACTGCACACACGCCTGCAAAAACAACAGCCTTTCCGCTAAAAGCCTGAGCTGCCGTCCTCACCTGAGATCGACGTGCCGTGGTGGATAAAAAAATCCCGCCGAAGGGTTCCGTCCACGGCTGCCACCTGCGTCGAGCCTGTTGTGCGGCTACAGCATTGCACCCGTGGGTCCCGGCGGCAACGAGCTGCTTGCTCGGCGTGGAAATGGCAGGAGAGGCCAAATGCCCAAGAAAATAGCACTTGAAAAAAATTCACGATGACGATGTAGATTGAAACTGGAGGAAAAATAGTAGATGAAAATGGATTGTAGATTGATCTAATAAGAAACAGTCATCTATCCCCAAGCGGATAGGGGCCTATTTATAGGCAAATCCTAATACATGAAAAGACTACTTTACCCTCGGGTAAAATAAACTGACTCTAAAATAAATTCCGAAAATTACTAAAATATTCTTAGAAAAATTAACTAACTCGAATAAAAATATTCTAAACTTAAAAACTAAATATTAATATCCTAAAAATGAATTAATGATAGATTGTCAGTTTTACGCCGAAACTGACAAAGCGTCCACCGTCTTCGCACCGGGTACCCGGATTGGGCCGACCCGACCCCGCAGCTCCCTCAGCCCGGCAATCGCTCGCCGCCGGTGTACCTGAGTCAAACCCAGTCAACAGACCAATGGATCATCTGCCGCTCCTAGCCATGTACCCGGATTGGGCCAGCCCGACTCCGCAGCTCCTCTGCCCGGCCGTCGCTCACTGCCCGTGTACCTGAGTCACATGCGCCTCAGACTCGGCAGGTCTTCATCTCTCTCTTCTTTTGACTTCCGTTGACAATCACTCATCATATCTGGAATATCAAAACCATATTCTTCAACATGGTTTCTCACCTGCTGCTCTTGCATCTGGTTTTGTTGTTGTTGCATCTGAGCAAGCAGAGAGGTAATCAGCTGGCTTTGGTTTGCCAACACCTCTGCTAGTGTGGGGTGATTGGCAATGGGGGCCTGCCGTTGGCCAGTTGCTCCCCACTGAGGCAGGTTGCCCGATGTGTTTCCATTGCGCGGGGCTTCAAATCCTTGGTCGTTGGCCATCCTGAAGTTGAAGGGTTCAGAAAGAATGTGCCAAAATTTAAGGGGAACTGATATTGATTTTATTGCTTAAAATGAATATTAGACCTAGATGATTACATCTTTTATTTTAATCTCTTATTATTTAAAGTCCACACTCATGTCTTATATTCTGACATGAGCGGCACTACAAATAAAACAAACAAAAGAAACAAACAACCGTAATCTACGTCTAAGGAAGCTCGGGGGATGACTCGATCATGGGCTCGATGGAGGTGGTCGGTGCAGGGGTGGTGGAGTTGGAGGGTCCGGTGGGAGGTGCACTGTGGGAAATCCTCTTGGGCTTCACTGTGGGAAACCAAAGCGATTTCCTCTTGCGAGGCGGAAGAGGAGCGACCTCCTCGAGATCCTTCTTTTGTTCCTTGAGCTGATGGCGGAGCTGTGTGGTGATGATAGCGCCCTGGCGTAGAAGCTCGTTCTGACGCCTCAACTCCTCCACCTCGGTGCTCAGGTGATGGTTCTGTTGAACCTGGCGACGAAGGTCGGCATTCTCGCAGTTTAGGTTTTCCGACGAGTGGCGATAGTAGTCGATGGTGTCGTGCTGGCTATCAGCGTCGAGGATGGCCTCCGTGTGAAGATTGTCCATAGCCTCCAGGAGTCTCATGATGCGGGCGATGGCGGAGTTGTTCTGAGTGAGGGAGCTGACGTACATGCTGCGGTGACTCCCCGGTGTGCGCATAGGCATGAAGCGGTAGACGGTGTCGCGAAGCTGGCGGTCGTACACCAATCTGAGCTCAGCGAGGGCCTGAAGAGCGGCGCGCTGCCTGGCCACCACGAAGGAGGGTCCTCCGACTCCATGGGTGTAGAAGGGAGGCTGCGTGGGGGAGGGTTGGATGACGACCGTGACCTCGCAGTAGCTCTCGTTCGCATCGGGAAAGATCCCGTGGAACGCGGGCTCATGGACGAACCCGAGGAAGTCGATGAGCCTACGAAGCTCGCGGAGGAATCCAGCCTCATCGCGGAGAGTTCCACTCATGGTATGGACCGGCATCTACAAAGAGAGAGAATTTTTGTGAAAACCACGGAAGATGAGAGAATAAGTAATTTTGTAAGAAAATATGGTTAATATAAATCCTAGGGTCGGGTCTGTTTGGCTTCCTACAGTCAAGTCGGCTCTGATACCATCTTGTCACGCCACGATTTAATAAAACCGGGAATTTATTGAAATTCCAAAGAAAATCAATAAATACAAGACGTTCATCACACGACTGCGTACAATACGCCAATCAATCATGGTTCGTAGACCATATTACTACAAAAGAGTTAAATAAAGAAAAATGATAAAATAAATCCTCTAGATGAATGCCTTCTTCCAGTCTCGTGCCTTGACTGGGTCGGTACTCCAAACCTTCGCCCTACTCGTAGTAGACTGCCTCTGGTGGTGTAAGTCAACGAGGGTGAGTACAATCGTACTCAGCAAGCCACCGAATGCAATTATAATGCAAGGTAAAATCAAGGAAGGTAGTGGCTTACTTTTGTGGAAAAGCACAATTTGTAAAGCAATTAATGTAATCAAGTTATTATTGCAGAAAAGTAAACATGAGTCATGCATCATCTTCTACCTCAAGGGGTACAGTCAGCCCACCCTCGCTCAACAGTCCTTACATGCAATGAATAACACATACATTCATATAACAGTAAACTAATTGCGAGAGGTCACACAACCCGCCCTTGACCGTGGGCTCGACTTTTCGAAAAGATTTATAACTCTGATCAGAGATGTACTACTGTACCCACAAGGTACTCATTTCCCGCACACCACAGTGTGTTAAATGACTCCTGTCACGAGAAGCTCGTGCCAAAACCTTCAGCATGGAACACACCAATTCGATAACACCCTCTTATAGGTTTCGTAAGGTTTCCCAGTCACTTCGGGCCACTCCTTATCCCCCCTTGAGCCACGTCGGTACAAGTTGCCCGCAGGCTTGCCCTTGTACCCCTCCACTATGGTGTTCCAAGTTGGTACGATCCATACCTCCAGTTAGGACTTACCCACTAGACTTGTGGTTAGTACGGAAGTGCTTTGCAACGGATCCCGCAGACTGGTCCTTATAGTGCCCCGGGTGCGACCAACCAGTTCTCGAGCTTGCACCCGGAACCCACCATACTTATAACATAGCCAACTCCAATAGAGTCCAGAGACAAGAATAACGGGGAATTTCATATAATAGAATCCATCTATCTACGACTCATTCTTTTTATCCTATAGCAGTTGTGCCGATACATTGGGCACTAGCTAATATTTTTATAGTAGAGTGACAAGGAGTTAAGGCTCAATAAGCATGGCTTGGGTTTGTACACAAGGACGGGGATCTAATAAATATAAGTGTAGGGCTTGATATTTGACTAATGCAATAATATCCTATGAGTGATAGCGGTAGTTATGAAAACTGGGCTCAATGATGATCAACTGTTTCCACAAGAGGGTTCTGTGACTTGCCTTGCTCCGCGAATGGTGAAGGTGGAATCTCAGGGTAGGACTTCGGATCGTCGACGACGTAGTAGTCTTCTCGATACGGAAAAAGTAAACACCACATTCAATAAACATTCCAAAAACCAATCATACAAGCATACATGTTTTTGTTGGGTTAAGTAAAGGAGATAGGTTTTTAAGTTCTATGAGTTTATTACTTAAATATTAAGATTAAGTTTTAGAGGGGTTTCTAAATTTTATAACTTGATATAATTATTTTTCCTAAGGGGGGGGTTTTTATTTCCCCTTTCTAGAAATGAATTAAAAAGTACAAAATTAGCCTTAATGTTCTTATGGTATTAAAAATAGTGAAATTAAGTTATTATGTCTTCTGAAGTTGTTATACAAGTTTTTAGGGTAATTTCATAAAGTGTGGACTTTTTATTATGAATTAATTAAATATCCTAAAAGGGCTTTTGCAATATTATTTAATAGAATAAAATGGGTAAAATGAACATGCTATTTTTATTGCATTAAAACAGTGGAATAAAGTCATTAAGTCTTCTGAATTTAGTATATAAATTATTAAAGGTTTTTCTGAATTATTTAAATGAAATATTAATTAAATCATAAAGGGGACTTTTCTTAATTACTTAATAAGAATAATTTGTGCCAAATAAACATATTGTTTTTATTGCATAAAAGTGTAGAGAATAAAAATACAAACTTTCCAGAATTGAAATGGTCAAATTTGGAGTTAATTTGAGCAAGATATGAATTTTTAAAGTTTAAAGCATTTTCTGAATTTTATTTTAAATAGAAAACAGGCGTGGGTCCACGGTGAGCCAGGTCCACCATGGACACGCGCACTATGCGCGTGGGCCGATCGGATCTGGACCGTTGGCCCCAGATCCAATGGTTGGTGGCGGGGCGGGGGCACTTAAGTGGCGATCGACGACCCTCAACGCCCGATACCTCTTCGGCTAAGATCAAGGGCCAGGATTAAATCCGTGGCCGATCTAATCTCAACCGTCCATCCGTGATCACACAGCGGAGGTCTCGTCCGGCACGCATGCGACACGGGGGAGACCGAGGTCTTCATCCCCGGCGCCGGCCGAACGACGACGAGCGGCCACTGGCGGCGGCGATGGCCTAAGGCCCTATTTTCCGGCAAAAACGGGTAGAGGGGAGGATGGGGAGTACGGGGGTACCAGAGGCGACGGAGAATGAAGACTGGTGGCGATCGGCGTCGAGGAGCAGGCGGCAGAGCCCTTCGGGGTCGATGGCGACGGTGAGATCCGGCCCAACGGAGGTGGGGCCGAGGGAGGGTGAGCGACGGCGGTTCCAACGGTGGTGACGGTGGCGGATCAAGGCGTCGGTGATCGTCGGCCGGAGTGGAAACAGGGAAAACTGAAAGAAACTCGAGCGGTGGCGCTTCGGTTTGAAGTGGCTTGGGCTTACTGCGGCGTGGTTGAGTGCGGTGGAGAGAGGGGGTTATAAAGGGCTCACCGGTGGTGAAAAAGGAAGGCCGAAAGAGGGAATCCGATGGGGAATCCCTAAAATTGCTCCGGCCAACTTCCATGAGCATGTCGACGACGATTTGGGGCACGATTTCATCGGGGAACCGAGGGGAAATGATCACCGGGTTAAGGAAAGAAGGATTCGGGCATTGATTTTGGAAAGGGGCCGGCCGGCGGCGGAAATGGCAGGGGGGCGCCAGCTAAGAATAGAAGGGGAAAGATCCCCTTCCAACGGAGAAGAAGGGTCTGACAGGTGGGTCCCACCTGTCAGCGAGCGCGCGCGAAGGAGTGAGAGGATGACAAGCGGGCCTGGCGTGGCAGCGACAGAGGGGGGGTATCGATGGCTGACGCGTGGGTGTAGGACCGAAAGTAGCGACGAGGGGGGGGGGGGGGGTGAATGGGCGCCTAAAAAATTCTTTCGAATCAATGGCCTGCTCCCAACACCCAACACGCCTCAAAAGACTAAGAAGCAAAGTATGAACAGATTGCCTAAGTCTAAAGGTATCTAGCCTAGAAGCAACTGATGTTAAAATCAGAGAAACACTAAAGCAGTGCTAACAGGCAGATAAACAAAATATCCAATGCATGGCAGGTCAAACTTCTCAATGAATGATCTAAGTGTATATAAAATGAGATGAGAAGTTACTGGTCGAAGCCTGCTTCGCTGGTCGAAGCCTGCTTTGGAGTTGCTTGTCGAAATCGAGCGAAGGTTATCGTTGACGTGCCGAAGGTTTGTTTGGTCTAGCCTAGTTCAAGTGTGGCAGAGAGCAAAGTATGCTTCGAAGCGAAGTATGAGAGTATCGAAGCTTGCTTCAAACAGTGTACTTCGAAGCCTAGACTTCGAACAGAAAGGTTCGAACAAGCTCACAGAAAATCAACCTCCGAAAGACAAGCGAAGCCAGACACACAGCAGCAAGATCAACTCGAAGCCTACACGACTACCTTCGAAGCTAGCAATATCGAGGTATGACCTTCGCACCACATGCCAGCGTCGAAACGAAGTCTGCAGGTGTTGACACACAAGAAGTCGAAGATCACAAACACACTTCAAATGACAAGCTTTGAACTCACAAGCTGTGACCCTCGAAAATGACGGCAGCAGAAAGATCTCAGAGACTACACGTCGAGCGAAGTATATCAGAGAGACTAGCTTTGAAGTCAACTTCGAAGCCTGTCAGAGTATACCTTCGCACAAACGGTCGAAGTATGTAAAGCTGACCACACAAAAAACGTACTTCGAAGCTAGCAACACAGTTCACAAAGTGAAGTCGAAGTTCAAGCGGAGCCCTTGAGGATGTCAGATCGAAGCCTGCCTCACGAAGCTGAGGGACTTTGAACAGAGAGAAGGGGCTTCGCCAGAGACAGTAAGAAAAGGGACTTTAGCCCTGCCAACTTGATCAAAAAGCTACGCAGGAAAAAGCAAGCCTGAGTACTAGTGTACTGTTGCTACAGACAAGTAGTACTACTTGCAACAGCAAGAACTAGTACTACTTGCGTGAAGAACAGAAGCTTTCAATGAAGAAAAATGAGTACAGAGACATAAATCGGGGTGCACAACAAGATGCAAAACACATTAAATCACAGCTCATAATAAGCACCGCATGCAGAAGAAACAGAACCGAAAATGAATCAAGAACTCACTAGTTCAGATGAACAGAAACAACATTGCGGCTGCACAGCAGGAGAGAGAGAGAGACAAAAACAGGGAACAAAAATGACCCAATAGATTAAAAAAGTGAATTCTGGAAAGGGTAGCACAACCCTAGGGATTGGGGCCCTATTTATAGGCTGCCCAACACTTAGGAATATTCTACCAGCCCCTTAGGGTTTTTACAGACGCTAAAATAAAGGAAATGACTCAACTGCCCTTAGGAATTTTTACAGACACGACTGACTGACTGTGGGCCTAGAGATACAAATGACTTATCCGGAAGCTAAGCTTTCGTAGCGACTACGGCTTCTCTTCTGGACAGTCCGATATAGAATCAACGGTTGTCAGTTTTGCGCCGAAACTGACAAAGCCTTCACCGACTTTGCACCAGGTACCCAGATTGGGCCAGCCCAATTCCGTAGCTCTCTCAGCCCGGTAATCACTCACCGCCCGTGTACCTGAGTCAATCCTGGTCAACAGCCCAGTGGGTCTTCTGCTGCTCCTAGCCCATGTACCCGGATTGGGCCAGCCCGACTTCGCAGCCTCCTCTGCCTGACAGTCGCTCGCTGCCCGTGTACCTGAGTCACACGCGGCCCATGAAACAGCAGATCTCCTCTCTTCATCTGTCCTCTTTGACTATCGTTGATAATGACTCATCACATCTGGAGCCATGAGGCCCACGCTATTCAGCATGGCTCCTCAATCTCCCCCTTGATGAGTGCATTGTCAACACTTCATTTCTTTAGCTTCTCAGAACCTGCGAACACATGTGGAAACACGAAAACAAAGCACAAGAAAACAAAGAAGAAGAAAATAAAGTAAAGTTTTACCCTAATGACCAAAAGCCGAACAAAAGAAAGAAGCGGTCATTATGGTTAACCAAAGGTAAAAGCTCAAAATGAGTGCGATCTTAGAAACATCAACAAGGATATCAAAAGAATAAGAAACAAATTCCAGAGAAAGCCAAAACTCCCCCTTGAACTCTTATCCCAAAATTTCCCCCCCTTGTTGACAAGTGAACTCATCAAGCACTCAAAAGAGACACAGACTCCTCCTGAAACGCAACTCCCCCTAAAAATATGCAATGAATGCAACTGGGGTGCATGAGGAGTGAAGAAAGCATGCTTCTCAGATATAATTGACTGTAATTACAACATTGAGCAGATACAACAAAAGACATACTGTCTAAGATACATGACATGATCAGTGCAACAGATGATATCTAAAGAAAGTCATTAGCACGCATTTTCAATTTTTGCAAACAAAAAACATCACCACATTTTCCGGTTGACAAGCAAGGTAAAACATGAGATGTAGAAGCTAACTGATATCTACCAAGATAAGCATTGTCCAAAACAAAGTGCTTCAGCAAACTTGTTATCATTTCAATTTTCAGGCTTTTTCTTTTTCCTTTTTCATTTTTGCCAGGGGTTATTTGCATGTCAAACCTTATGCTGACCGACCAAGTCAAGCCTAGGCCAGAACTGGACCATCAGAAGCTTAAGACATTGGTCTTGGCATACACTACAGTGTCCTAGTTCATACCAAAGTGCTATGGTACGTAGTCCAGAACAATGCAATGCGACAAGACAAACCCACCTGGATCTTTTCAAGGTATGCATAAAAAGGCATGGAGTTTTCATTTTTCTTGATTTTTCATCATTTTTATAGCACATTTCCATGTTGTAAAGCAGAAAGATGTCCAAATTGCATGTTTGCACCTAAGTCAGGAACTAGCTACAAGGCATGTATCAGATAGCAAAAACATTCAGCCTACACATGCTAGTTACCAGAAGCAATGGTGATCATTTTTCAAGTTTTAAAGCATAAAAGCCATGCATATGACAAATACTAGACATATCAAGTGAACTGAACTAAAGCATGATCATTGACAAGTATTCAAAAGCATGTACCAGCTAGAATAAGTAAAGCAGTTCAATCATATAATAGAAGCAGCTCTAAAGTGTGATATGTGAATATGCAAGATATGAACACACACAAAAAGACTCAAGAAAAGAGCAAAAAGAAAGAAAACTGACGCAAAATATCCTAGAAAGGATACACAACACCCAAATCCCCTCGTAAACGCTCAAAGGTAGACTGATCTAGGGGTTTGATGAAAATGTCAGCCAACTGATGATGGGTATCAATATGAACAAGGTCAATGACACCTTTTTCATATTGATCCCGCAGAAAATGAAAGCGCACATCAATGTGTTTGGTTTTTGAATGGAGACAAGGGTTTTTCCCTACACTAATAGCACTGGTGCTGTCGCAAAACAATGGAACCCTGGTAGGAAAGAACAACCCAAAATCTCGCAGAGTAGAAATCATCCAAACTAACTGTGAGCAGCAGCTAGCAGCAGCTACATACTCAGCCTCAGTGGTCGAAAGAGCAACTCCAGATTGCTTTCGAGAAGACCAAGAAACAAGGGAAGAACCAAGAAACTGGCAAGTACCAGAAGTTGACTTGCGATCCAACCGGCACCCACCAAAGTCGGCATCCGAAAAGCCAGATAAATCGAGAGATGATGAAGCTGAATAGAAAAGACCGAGATCGGGCGCATAGGTAAGATACATGAAAATGCGCTTGACAGCCTGCCGATGAGACGCGCGTGATGAAGACTGAAAACGCGCGCAAAGTCCCACTGCAAACTGAATGTCCGGTCTTGTCACCGTTAAGTATAGCAGTGAACCAATCATCCCTCAAAACTCTCTCTCGTTGACCTTGATGCCGCTCTCATCCTTGTCTAGACCCCCAGATGTGCCCATCGGGGTCATCTGCGGCTTCAATTCACCACCAAAGTCAAATTTTTTCAACATGTCACGAGTGTACTTACCTTGGTGGATGAAGATGCCGTCCTTGGTCTGCTTGATCTGGAGCCCTAAGAAGTACTTGAGCTCACCCATGAGGCTCATCTCAAACTCGCTGTGCACCTGCTCAGAAAACTTGGACACAAGAGAATCAGTAGTACCGCCAAAGATAATATCGTCCACGTAAATCTGAGCAACCAAGAAATCAGAAGCAACTCTGAGCAAGAAGAGAGTTTTATCCACCGAACCCATCACAAAGCCCTTCCCCAACAAAAACTGCTTCAACCGGTCATACCAAGCCCTGGGGGCTTGCTTTAACCCGTATAAAGCTTTTTGCAACTTAAAAACATGTCGAGGAAACTTAGGGTTCTCAAAACCGGGGGGTTGCATAACATAAACCTCCTCTTCTATATACCCGTTCAGAAAAGCACTCTTGACGTCCATTTGAAAAAGCTTAAAACCCTTCGAAACGGCAAAAGCTAGAAGAATACGAATGGACTCAAGACGGGCAACAGGAGCTGATAACTGGAAGGTGCCTTCAGAACGGAGGGTGCGATGCTTAGCACCTCCGAACGGAAATGTTTTTTTCCTCGCCTGTGCTCGTTGAAGCGATTGTCTTGAGGGGGTTGCAGAGGAGCTGAGGCTTCGGGCTCTGTTGGGGGAATAGGTTTCCCTTGAACAGGGGCCAAATGACGTCAGCCTCTGACAGCCTTTGGCCCGGAGCCCAGCACTGTCGAAGCCTGTATCTTCCCAAAGAAGCTGTTTCCAAGTCCCAAGGTACCCTTCGGAGCCTGCCGGGGCGAAGCCCCCAAGCACCGTCGAAGCCCTCTAGAGCGAGGTCCCTCGAAGCGCACCAGAGCGAAGCCCTCAAGATTCCTTGAAGACCACCAGAAGTTGTCTCAGGCTAACTTCGAAGCCAGCCTCCGGGCCTTCTTCGAAGCCAGCCTCCGGGCCTTCTTCGGAGTTAGCCTTCGAGCCCTGTTCGGAGTTAGCCTTCAAGCTCCCTTCGGAGCTCCTCAGAGCTAGTCTCCAGACCCTCTCCTGCCGATTCAAAGCCGAGGCCCCAGTTCAGAGGCCCTAGTTCGGAGGCCCAGTTCGGAGCCCTGGTTCAGAGCCCGGGATTCGGAGCTCCGGCCCTACTCCAAACCCAGAAGATATTTATGCCCTGCTACAGTGTGGAAGTCGTACCAGGGGCCCCTCTGCCCATAGTCTGTCATCTAGCTGGTCAAGATGTGACGTGACCTGACACGTCTGTAAAGCTGTAAAGCACTTTTGTACCATAGCTAGCTCCTTTTCCCCTCTTTGCCCCTATGAGCCTAGGGCTCATAGAGGGCATCTCGGTCTTTTCCTTTGGCCCGCGTGCCTATAAAAGCAGGGCCAAGCCCTTGTAACAGGGAGATATACGCCAGGGGCCATGAGACCCTGGAGCACACTCTCCAGGGGCCATGAGACCCTGGAGTTCACTTCTCCACACAGAGGCATACCATGCCAAATCCACCACAAACTGGACGTAGGGCTATTATCCCCCAGGGGAGGCGAGGCCCGAACCAGTATAAATCATTTCTCCCTCTGAGAGAACCCTTCGAGGTTCATTCTACACATCGTATACACACATACAAAACCTGTGTTGTAGCTAATGCAATTGCTACAAAAGTTGGCGTCGTCCGTGGGGATCTTAGTCCTAAAAGCTAAGTTCTCTGCCACTGTCTGCAACTCGAAGTGTGCTTGAGGGGGGATCTTCGAAGCTTTCTTGCTTCGCGCACCCTCCGACAAGGGGCTTCGGGTGCAGTTCGAAGGCCATCTTTGCCTTCTCCCATCCTTTGCATCTCGGAGCTCGCCCTTCAGCAAGGGGCTCCGCTTGGTGTGTCGAAGGCCGTCGAAGCCCAAGGGGCTACGAGGCAAGCTTTCAGCCACTCAACGAGGTATGTACGCTATCCGAAGTACCACTTCGATGTACAGTTTTACAATTACCTTGATATAAATTTGAAGCCCTGCTTCGCCTTAAATTCGAAGCCCCGCTTCGACTTAAAATTCGAAGCCTTGCTTCATCTTATCAAAAACCCGAAGCCTTTCTTTGCCTTTTATAAAGCCCGAAGCCTTGCTTCGCCTTTTATAAAGCCCAAAGCCTTGCTTCGCCTTTTATAAAGTCCGAAGCCTCGCTTCGCCTGCAAAATCCGGAGCATCCCTCCAAAGGCTACACAGCGCCTCCGGTCCCATAGCAGTAACAGGGACTCCGGGCCATGGCCCGATGCGTCCAGGGACTCCGGGCCACTGGCCCGATGCGTCCAGGGATTCCGGGTTCCGTACCCAAAGCATCCCAGGGTTTCCGGGTTCCGTACCCAAAGCATCCTAGGGTCGAAGGTGACCCAGGGTCGAAGGTGACGCAGAGTCGAAGGTGGCTCAGAGCCGAAGGTGGCTCACTTTATCACAGGTTTGGTGAATCCACACAAAATATCGATTTTCATTACAGAATCAAGATCAGAAGCCTTGCTTCGCTATCCAAACACGCTCCGAAGCCTTGCTTCGTGTGTCAAATCTAATATGCGCCTAAGCATGTCGAAGTCATGCTTCGCCTAAAATCTAAGTGCGTTCCGGAGCCTTGCTCATGCACAACATCCAAATCCAAGCATGCCGAAGCATGCTTCACTTAATTTGGCTACACTGAAGCCTTGCTTCGCTCCAAATTAATGCATTCGAAGCCCAAAAGAGGCCTTCGTTCGATGTGATACTAAGCATTCGAAGCCACCAAAAGGCGCACCCCTCCGCATTTTTATTGCCCGCACCAGCAACGGCTAAGTCCCTAGCTGCCACGAGCAAGGGGGAAGCATGTATGCGAGGTGTGTGTAGGACCGAAAGTAGTGACCAGAGGGGGGGGGGGGGTGAATGGGCGCCTAAAAATTCTTTCGAATCAATGGCCTGCTCCCAATCCCTAACGCACCTCTAAAGACTAAACATCTAAGAATGAACAGATAGCCTAAGTCTAAAGGTATCTAGCCTAGAAGCAACTGTTGATAAAACCGAGAAACACAAAAGCAGTGCTACTAGACAGATAGACAGAATACTCAAGTCATGGCTAGACAAATTTCTTAGTAAAGCAATCTAGGTGCACTATGGATGAGAAGAGAAGTTACCTGTTCAAATCTGTCTCCTGTTCGAAACTCGGTGAAGCCTGCTTCGCCGGTCGAGGTCTGCTTCGGAGGTCGAGGCCTGCTTCGCTGGTCGAAACCTGCTTCGGAGATGATTGACGAAGGTTGACGGATACGTGCCGAAGGTTAAGTTGATCTAGCCTATCTCAAGAGGAAAAAGCGAAGTATGCTTCGAAGCAACGTACGAAGGTAACGAAGCTTGCTTCGATCAGAGTACTTCGAGGTACAACCTTCGAACAAACCTTCGAACACATTGCACAGAAAGACAACCTTCGAAGGAGTAGCGAAGCCTGTCACACGACAGAGAAACCAAATTCGAAGCCTACACTCTACCTTCGAAAAAGCAACCTTCGAAAAGAGAAGCGAAGGCTGACACGTGACAGAGAAACCAAAGTGAAGCCTACGTTCTAACTTCGAACAAACGCATCAAGACCTTCGACACAAAACAGCAGCAAACACTAAGCGAAGTCTATCAGTGAGATTAGCTTCGAAGCTAACTCCGAAGCCTGACGAAGTATCGACTTCGAACAGCTCATGACTGAGAACACCTTCGCAAAGACTATCGAAGTATGTGAAGCTGACAGAGTGCAAAGTGTTCTGTGAAGCTAGAGACACAACACAAAAATGAAGCCGAAGTTCAAGCGAAGCCTTCGAAGATGTTAGATCGAAGCCTACCTCACGGAGCTGAGGGGCTTCGAACAGAGAAGGGGCTTCGCCAGAGAACAGCCAGAAAAGGGACTTTAGTCCTGTCAACTCGATCAAAAAGCTGTGCAGTAAAAGCAAGGCTAGAGTACTAGTGTACTGTTGCTACAGTGTAGTAGTACTACTTGCAACCAGTATGAACTAGTACTACTTCCGTGAAGAATAGTAGCAACCGAGGCACAAATGCTCAGGAAAAATAGCTATGCACGTGAAACGATGCCGTGAAAACTGCTACAAAAATGCTGTGCACGATTAAGGAACCGAAGCTTCACTGCATCAGAACGAATGAAATAAATGCAAGCCAAAATCACATGAACAGCAGCCTGGCGGCGCACAACCGAAGAGAGAGAGAGCAAGAGACAAAATGACCCAAAGGAGTAGTATTGATTTCAGCCAAAAGGGTAGTCCAACCCTAGGGATTGGGGCCCTATTTATAGGCTGCCCAATGGCCTAGAATATTCCACCAGCCCCTTAGGGTTTTTTACAGACGCAGGAATAATGGAAAAGACTCTACTGCCCTTAGGTATTTTTACAGACACGACATACTGACTGTGGGCCTAGAGATACAGATGACTTATCCGGAAGCTAAGTTTTCGTAGCGACTACGGCTTCTCTTCTGGACAGTCGGATACAAGATCAACGGTTGTCAGTTTTGCGCTGAAACTGACAAAGCCTCCACTGGCTTTGCACCAGGTACCCGGATTGGGCCGGCCCGATTCCGCAGCTCTCTCAGCCCAGCAATCACTCACCGCCCGTGTACCTGAGTCAATCCTGGTCAACAGCTCAGTGGGTCTTCTACTGCTTCTGGCCCATGTACCAGGATTGAGCCAGCCCGACTTCGCAGCTCTCTCAGATCGACAGTCGCTCGCTGCCCATGTACCTAAGTCACACGCGGCCCATGAAACAGCAGATCTCCTTTCTTCTTCTGTCCTCTTTGACTTTCGTTGACAAGACTCATCACTTCTGGAGCCATGAGGCCCATGCTATTCAGCATGGCTCCTCAATCTCCCCCTTGATGAGGCATTGTCAACACTCCTCTTTTCAGCTCTTCAGCACCTACGAGCACATGTGGAAACACGAAAACAAAGCACAAGAAAAACAAAGAAGAAGAAAAATAAGGTAAAAGTGTAACCCTAATGACCAAAAGCCGAACAATCAGCAAGGAGCGGTCATTATGGTTAACCAAAACGTAAAAAAGCTCAAAAGTGAGTGCGATATCAGAACAACAAGGATATCAACAGAGTA
>JAAALK010000286.1:9779305-10025298 GCA_019279435.1 Zizania palustris
GACCCGCCGGAGTACTTGTGCAACTTCGAGGCTTTTGAACCTGGGATCGAAGGGCACTCTTTGAAAGTCCGAATGTAGTGGAGACTCATCATCAAAAGATGCGTTCTCAGCCACCTCCGGGACTTGAACAGCTTTGGGAAGATTGCGAGCACCACCATCTTGGGGCCCTTCTAGAGTCTCGATGGAGGCTTGGGAGCGGAGGCGATCAGTGGCCTCTTGCCTCCATCTAGCCACTTCCTCCTGAAGCCTTGCTAACTGAGTAGCTTTGGTTCCAGGAAGGTCTTTGTCTTCATCGGAGGGTAGCTCCGGGTCTTGGGAACTGACATAATCAGTTTGGAGCACCGTAGGAGGAGCTCGAGGGCCTCTGGGCACTCGACGCCCAGCAGCACCCTCGGGAATCATTGGAACAACTGAGGGTCCTGCTCCATTGGTCCGAGGGGACCTTTAGAGGGGAACCGGGGCTTGGCTTCGCTTCGGAGGCATAGCTAGTAACGGAGAGGTCCGAAGACCGAGGACTTCGATGGGTCTGGGAAGGCGAGGGGAGGCCTTCAAACCGCACTAGGAAGCCCCTTACCAAAGGGTGCGAGGAATCTTAGGACTCCGAGGCTCCCTCCGTAAGTGCTCTTCAAAGTGCAGTCAGCAGTAGAGAACAAGCTTCTAGAACTTGGTTCCCCACGGACGGCGCCAACTATTGGCGTAAAAGATTACGCTACAGGTTCTCTGAGATCAAGAACAGACAAACAGTGAGTTCGTGTTTAAGAACTACCCTAAGCCTCCGAACGGATAATAGCTTAAGTAGTCCGAATATGTGTATTAGAATAGCTGAGTCTTCGATCCTTGTTACAGGGTAAAGAGGGGGGTATTTATAGGAAAAAATGTCTAAGGAAAAGACCTATTTACCCCTTGAATAGGGAAACTATTCGGTACCCTGAACAGGGTTAAAATGGTAAAATCTACCCGAGGCAAGTGGGTAAGCCAAACGTCTTATCAATCCTATCGCACTGCTTCAGAGCCTCATATCTTGCGGAGGGCTCCTTCGGATTGTAGATCGAGGCACCCTTCATCTTAATGACTCCACCTTCAAGTATGAGCCCATAAGCTCCGAAGCTTAATAAGTCTTTTTGAACTGTTAATCTCTAAGTCCTGAAAGTGAAGCATTTTCCCCCAACAGGTATCGTCTTCAGCTCGTTATGCTTTTAGTTCACTCAATTCACTAAAAGGCTGGGTGACATGTGTTGATAGCAAAAAATGGCGTTAATGCCCGAGATTGTCAAAATATAAATTTTGGTAATTTGGGCCAAAAATACACATGTCCGAGGTCAGGCCGAAGCCCTATAGGGCCAAAGGTCCATTGGGCTGTGGGCTCCGAAAGCCTCTGGCCAGCCAACGGCCTTCGGCCAGGAAGCCTTCGGAGGCCCACGCCACTGAAGCTTAGGCCCGAGGAGCAGGCCTCGACGGGCCTGGCTGAAGCCCACTTCGGCAGAGATAGAGTTGGATGCAATTCTGGCTATGTTTTTATCTCTATCCAAGCTGAATTATAGCAGATTAGATCTGAAGTTTGGCCCCTATAAATAAAGAGGCGAGGCCAGCTTAGAAAGCCCCCCTCAACACAAACCAAACTCAAAGCCCTAGCTTTGATCGCATTTACTTTACCTTTATTTTTCCTGTACCTCTTCGTGGGTTTGCCTGGAAGCCCTCCGCTGGCCACTTCGGAACAGTGGTAACCCTTGTTACTTCGCTTGTGAAGTATCTGTTAATCTACGTAATAGATTGCTATCTCCTTGTTACTTCGCCTGTGAAGTATCCGCTAATCTGCGTAACAGATTGCTACCTTCGCTACTAGTGCAACACTTAGCAGAATTCGGTCCTCAGGCCGAATTGGTACTTCGAACCCTCTTTGTTGCAGGTTCTCACGTTCGAAGCTACTTCGTTGGAGGTGTCTGGAGCTGAGAGATCGGTTTCGGAGGTCGTCAGGACACCCTTCGGCGAAACTACAGGCTTCGCTAGCACACTTCATCACAACAGGCTTCGCCACGATCGAACTACGCTCTGGACAAAGTTTCGCCCACGCACGGCCCTCACGTCATTATTCTGTAATTTGCCGTATCGGAGACCTCACGCCGAACCCCACCGTTTGGAGGTGATTGTCGCGTCCAGATCCGTTCGGAGTTCATCTTCGGCCGGACCAGTCCGAACGCCGAAGGCATCCTTCGACGAGATACTTCGCATCGGACGCCGAAGGTATACTTTGGCGACCCCTTCGCACCAGACTTCGAAGCAGACAGGCTTCGATCGGTTCACTGATTTTATTCTGTTTTATATATTTCTTTCGGCTAATTGGATTATTTTTTGTGATCTGATTGCCTGACGACTCCACCCCCCTTATCACGACTAAGGGTAGTCGAAACGCGACGTCGGTGTTGTGTCATGCTTAGGCCTATTCCTAAGTATCCGTGCACTTTTGGATCGTCGAACTGACCCAAGTGCGGGGGCACGTTTTTGTGTCAACACCACCAAGGTTAGTCCATATGAGTTAGTGTATGGACAAGAAGTCATCCTACCAGTGGAGGTAGATCTAGGCTCATTGAGATTTATTAAGCAAGATGGCTTATCGGTCGATGAATATGAAAATCTTTTGAAGGATAATTGGGAAGAAGTGACCGATAAGAAGTTAAGGGCTCTAGAGGCTATAGAAAGAGATAAGAGGAGAGTAGCTAGAGCCTACAGTAGAAGAGTCAAGGAAAAATCGTTTCAAGATGGTGACTTGGTTGGGAAGACGATTTTGCCCTTAGGCACTAAAAGCCCAAAATTTGGTAAATGGTCGTCTAGTTGGGAAGGTACTTTTAAGGTAGTTGAAATTGCTCCAAGTAATGCATACTTGTTATAGTCTCTAAAAGGAGAGCGATTTCGAAGAGATTTGAATGTAAGGTATTTGAAAAAGTACTTCCCAAGTGTGTGGCAAAGTGCTTGAGGTTTCAAAAGGCCGATATGGGGTATATCATCCTTAGCACGTTGTGCTTTTAGCTCACTAAGTTTGCTAAAAGGCAGGGGGCATGTGTTGGTAGCAAAAAATGACATTAATGGTAGAAGTTGTCAAAATATAAATTTCTGGTAATTTAGGCCGAAAATATGCAATTCCTAGAACAAGCCGAAGCCCTGAAGTGCTGAAGGGCCATTCGCATGGGGCCTCGGTTTCCCTTTAGCGGCCTACTTCGTAGGCTAGCTTCGGCCTGAAGGGCCCCTTCAGTGTCCTGCTTCGTCGAAAGGCTTTGGCCTGAAGGACCTACTTTGGCAGGCCCGCCGAAGGCCCACCTCGGGTAGGACTCAGGGGTGAATCTGTTAAGGATTCAGATTGTTTTTATCTCTAATGAAATCTTATCTTGTTTAGGCCGAATCCTAATCAGGTTAGTGGTATAGTTGTATCCAAATGCATCAAGACTAGCCCCTATAAATATAGGGGTTAGGCCGATTCAAAAAAATCTGCACAGATCAATAACTCAAAACCCTAGTTTTGAATCATACCTTTACTTTCAACTACTTTTTCGCAACTAGACTAGTCCATCTTCATGGGTTTGCACAGGAAGCCCTTCGTCGGCCACGCTGTAATCGTGGTAAGCCTTGTTGATTCACCTATGAATCATCCGTTAATCTACGTAATAGATTGCTATCACCTTATTGGCTCTCTTGTGAACCATCCGTTAATCTACGTAACAGATTGTTACCCTTCGTTCTATCTATTTTTCCACTGCTACACTTGGTAATTCAGTCTCCAAGCTGAATTGGCACATGATCTTTGTGTTTTGCAGGGTTTTACGTTCAGAGCTTCTTCGCCAAGGGTTTTCACTTCAATCTGACCCCGGGAAGGTGATTTCCGAAGCTAGGAAGATAGTTTCGGAGGCTTCCGGAGTACCCTTCGGCAGGTCTTCACTTTGTATGTCCGTGTCAGATCCATCACGCCGTTGTCGGTTCGGTTAGATTCCGCGTGCCGAAGCCACTTTGCATCGGAGTTACTTCGCACCGAAGTCACACCGGAACACTCCGCATCAGACCTCTTCACGCCATAACACTCTGCATCAGACCTCATCACGCTATAGGCTTTGCGCCAAACCCTATCATTCGGAGGTGATTTCGTGTCGTGATTTGTTTGGATCCTATCTTCGGTTAGATTGATCCGAAAGTTGAAGGTTACCTTCGGCGCATACTTCACACCAGACACCGAAGGCCTCCCTTCGGTGTCCCTTCGCATGGTATACTTCGAACCAATCTGGCTTCGTTCGACCAATTGGGTTATTTTATCTATATATTTCGGCTAATTAGATTATTTCTGTACAATCTGATTACCTAGCGACTCCACCCCCTTGCCACTGTTAAGGGTAGTCGGAATGCGACGTCAGTGTTGTGTTACACTTAGGATTATCCCTAAGTATCCACACGGTTTTGGATCATCGAACCGGCACAAGTGCGGGGGCACGTTTTGATAGCTCCGGGCCTTCTGGTAGAATGGCTTCATCTTGCAACATGTTCATGATCAGAGTACGCCAATCATTGCTCGTTATGCAGAGTACTTATGCCAGAGGAAGTAGATGCACCAAAGAGATAGATAGTTCTTCGAAGAAAGCCCCTGCTGGGACGTCCAGACCTCTGGCTGCAGCCTTGGCTAAGACATCGGCCTGCTAGTTGTCGGCCCATGGGATGCTTCGAACAGAAATTCCTTTGAAACCTGCTTCGGACTTGCGAATCTCGACCAAGTATGCTGCAAGGTGAGGGTGGCGAGCTTGGAAACTTTTATCTACATGGCCCGCAACAATTTGAGAATCTATCTTGATGATGACTCGAGCGACGCCAAGTGCACGTGGTTTGCGAAGTCCAAGCAGTACTCCTTTGTACTCAGCAACATTGTTGGTAGCTTTAAAGTTGAGCCTTGCGGAGTACATTTCCTTTTGGCCCGAAGGTGAGATTATAACATCTCTAGTGCCGGCCCTTGAACACTGAAACGTGCTGTCGGATTAAATGGTCCAGACCCCTTTGCTTGGTTCCTCCGGAGCCCATACGGTAGATGGGGTCCACTCCGCTACAAAGTTAGCAACCACATGCGATTTAATGACTGTTCTTGCAACGAATGAAATGCCGAAGGGGGAAAGCTCAATGACCCACTTCCCTATTCTTCTAGTGGAATCCTTGTCATGGAGCATACCTTCGAAGGGGTAGGAAGTTGGGACAATTACATTATGTGCTAGAAAATAATGCCGCAGCTTCCTCGAGGCCATTACCATCACATAAGAGAACTTTTCAAGTTTGGAGTATCTTGTCTTAGCTTTGGAAAAAGCATCCGAAACAAAATATACAGGATTTTGCACTAGCTTCCCTTCAAAGTCCACCTCTCAAAGGAGTACCAAGCTAACAGCAGAGCCGGTAGCTGCAAGGTATAAAAGCAAAGTTTCATCAGCGAGGGGTATTGTGAGCATTGCCAGGTTGCCGAGGTAGTCTTTGATTTCTTCGAAGCTTTTCTGCCACTCTAGAGTCCAAGCGAAGTCCTCCGGTCCTTTCAAGGCTTTAAAAATGGGGAGGCTTCACTCTGCAGACCTAGCGAGGAACCTGCTAAGAGCGGTGAGGCGTCCAACAAGCTTCTGAACTTGCTTTAAATTCTCCGGCGGGGCCATTCTTTGCAATGCACTTATCTGCGTAGGGATGGCTTTGATGCCTCGGATGGAAACTAAATACCATAGCAATTTCCCCACCTGCGCTCGGAAGACACATTTTTCGGGGTTGAGTTGAACTCCACATTCTCGAAGGCTCTCAAAATATTCTGCTAAGTCTAGGCTATGCTGGTGCTTACAAGCACTCTTTATTACAATATCATCCATATAGGCCTCAACATTGCGACCTATCTGGTGTCCTAGAGCCTTAGCGATTAGCCTTGAAAATGTAGCCCTGACATTTCTAAGACCGAAGGGCATCCGTACATAACAGAAGACTCCGAAAGGAGTTACAAAACTTGTCTTGGACTCATCTTCGCGTTTTAACCATATCTGATGATATCCAGAGTATGCATCGAGGAAACTCAGGAGCTCGGAGCCGGCTTTTGAGTCTACGAGATGGTCTATTCGAGGCATTGGGTAGGTGTCACGAGGGCATGCTTTATTTAATGAAGTAAAGTCAATACACATGCGCCACTTGCCCGATCTCTTTTTCTTGACGATAATTGGATTAGACAACCACTCCGTGTGACCCACTTCCTTAATAATCCCAGCTTGAAGCAATTTTTCTACCTCCGCCTTGGCGTGGTTGGATCTTTCAACTGATAACTTCCAGAGCCCCTAGCGGACGGCTCTGGCCTTGGGATTGATGAGAAGGCAGTGCTCGATAATGCTTCGGTCGAGTTCGGGGATATCCTCGTCCGACCAAGCAAAGACGCCTAGATTTTCCTTAACCACTTTTTCTAGCGAAGCGGCAACTTCGGGAGACAGACCCTTGCTGAACAGAACAGGGTATTCCTTCCCTTCCTTAGCCCTGATCTTCATGACGACGTCACCTTCGAGGCTTGGCTTCAAGGCCAGGCCCTTCAAATGGTCTCGGTAAGACGAAGCACTCTCCAGGTGCTCTTGCATGTTGTTCACTTGTCGAGGGTCGAGGGGGGAAACGTGGCCATATTCCACTCTCCATGCCGTATCTTGGTCACCGAAGACCATAAGTACCCCGCCTTGCATGGGCATTTTCATGCACAAGTAATTGTGGTGTGCTACGGCTTCGAATTGATTCAGCATAGCCCTCCCGAAAATAACATTGTAGGTATACGAGGCATCGACGACATCGAAGATGACCTACTCAGACCTTGCCAAGGGCCCATCTCCGAAAGCGACCTCGACGCCTATCTAGCCGAGGGGATCGAGAGGGGGGCCAGTGAAGCGTTGCAATGGACCGGCTGCCGGGAGCAAGTGCCTCCGAGGAATGCAAAGCTGATCGAAGGCTTGGACAAAAATAATGTTGGTGGAGCTCTCACCGTCGATAAACACTCTTCGCACTTCAGTGCCCGCTATATCAGCAACAATGATGAGGGGATCAGCATGAGGGAATTTAATCCTGATTGCATCATCAGTGGAGAAGGTTATGGGCACATGGGACCATTCGGGCATGGCTGTTGCGGACGCTGAAGTCCCGATGTGCCCAACTTCACGTACATACTCCCTTCGCTATTGCTTGGACCTGCTGCTCAGAGTCCCTCCTCCAGTCATGGGAAGGACCACACGGTTTTGGTGGTCTTGGAGGTCTTTGGCCTTCGGAAGTGTCAACGCATTTACCACCGAATGATGGCTAGAGGCTTCAAGTCCTTCGATGCGCCCGATAGCTTGCACTATCTCCAAGCGGGCTGCGGGAGGTGCTCGATCAGTAGTGCCTCGACCAGAGCTCCTTTCGAGATACTCACTTCACAGGGCCAGTATATATTTACACGAATCAGTATTATGACTCTGATTCTCCCCATGCACATCCCAGATGGCCTTGACCGGCTGCCTTCTCGGATGGCCTCGAGCCAATGGCCCTGTTGCATTGATTTTGCTGAAGCTTTGACAACTGCTTTAGTGTAGGGGAGCCGATTCTCAAGACCTCCAAGTGGTGATGCTTTCGCCCCTTCGTGAATCGAGCGACCGATTGTGGAAGAGGGTGGTTCTCACCGGGCTCAGTACTCTTGGCTCCACAGGCTTCGCGTCCTGGACGAATGTAGGCTGGAATGAATCGAACCTCTAGAGTTGTCCTTCTTTTGACCGGGCGTACTCCTTGAAGTACGTCATTAGCTGGGCACCGAAGTAATGGGCTTTCAGTGAAGCCTATCGAGGAGGCCCATCTTGGTTACACCTTCATGCGCGGCATCCACAATGGACAATGTGGAAAGCCCTTTGATCTATGACTTCATATGAGCAAAGCGCTTGAAGAACATCCACAGGGTCTCTCCGGACTGCTGCTTCACTTGGAAGAGGCTTCCCGTGGACATTGGGGCCACGAAGGTTCTTTGATAGCAAAAAATGGCATTAATGGTCAAAATTGTCAAAATATCATTTTTGGTAATTTGGGCCGAAAATATGCCAATACCTGGCAAAGGCTGGTCCCACCGGACTATCGGAATGGCCATATGGGTCCGGTCGAACCGGCCCAACCCTAGTCCGACTCTTAATGGTTGATTTCGGGGTATTTTTATCGCTAATTAATTTTGGATGACTTGGAACTTGTATCTAACTCAAATTATATCGAGGCACTCATGACCAACCTCTATAAATAGAGGCAAGGCCGATTCAAGGAGCCCCCCAAAACACTAATAGATCCAATCTATTATTTCCTTGAATCGTGCCTTTACTTTTCAATTTTCTTTCTTGCCCTAGATTCAATTCAGCACATCGATCTTCGTGAGTTTGCACTAAAATCTCTCCGTCCACCGTGTCGTAATCACAGTAAGTCCTTGTCGGTTCGCTCATGAATCGTTCGCCTCATCCACATAATGGATTTCTATCGTTTTTTGGTTTTTACCGTTAATTCAGTCTCTTGTCCCAAATACCTCTAGTTCTTGGTGTTTTTTGCAGTGTTCCATCTCTCCCATATTCTCCAAGAATTTTTGCTGCAAGCCATCCACGGGGAGAAGGTCGCCGGACCCCGGGAGACTATCTTCTAGGAGTCGTCTGTCTGATCGTAGGCAACCCCTCGGTCCGACCGGCCCATGTCGTGCCGTCACCTGACGTGCTGGCACGCAGACGTCTGACCGGCAGCACAAGGCCAGTCTGACCGAACCTCGCAGAGGTCCCAGGGAGTACCCCGCATCAAAGCCGGAGGCCACCCCGTGAGGGATATTCGCACCCCTCGGTCTGACCAGGCACCGGATGCCGGTCTGACCGGCTGGGAGACCGAACCCCCTCCGCTCATCTTCACGACGCGTTCCGTAGGACACCTTTCACAGACCCTCAGTTGGACCAGGACTTACCCTCCAGTCTGACCAATCGAAGGCTGAAGCCCTCAGTTAGCCCTTCGCATTGGCGGCCGCTTCATGCTGAAGCACCCTTCGGTGGACCACTACGCACCATTGGTCTGACCAACGGTGTGCCCTCGGTCCGACGGCTTCCCTTGGCCGGTATGACCACCAGGAACCTCGGTTGAACTGGCCCTATTCTGGCCGGTTTAATTTGTTGGACTGGAAATGGCGACCAGAGGGGGGGTGAATGGGAGGTTTTTAAAAATTCAGGCTAAAAATAGCCTTCTGTTTTAGTTATGTCTTCTGTGGAACAGGCTCCGAACACACCCTTCGAAGTTCTGGTTCAGAGGTATTTCATAGCTCCAAAATCAGGCTCCGCAAGGAGCAAAAGTTCGAAGTCAAGAAGACTTCGCTCAACACACAACACCAAAAAACTCAACTCTGCTAAGTCAGTGCAGGCTCCGCACACTGGGTGCCTTCGAGCAGACTTTGCACTTCACCCTTCACAAGAGATGACTTCCCACTAAGGACTTCGACCAGATACTCTACACTAGCAACTGGTACTAGGCTTCGTATTTCGGAGGTCGGAACGCACACTAAACACAATACACCGAGGACTCCGATAGGGAAGAAAACATGCTTCGAGTTAATCCAAGAATAGTGCTTCACTAGTAATCACAGAGGACTAGCCTCTAGTTTACACAGAGCGAATGAACACTGAAAAACACACTACACATGCACTGATCTCTAGCTCACTTCTCCAAAAACCACCTCAATCAACAATCCCAAACCAGGACGAAGTGGGGTACAACAAAATCAAAACAATCAGTGCAGAAAAGACATATAGGTTTGTTTATAGCAAAAAATGGCATTAATGGTCAAACTAGGCAAATACTGAAAAGTAGTATTTTTGACCGAAAATATGTCAAACTAGCAAAGGCCGGTCTGACCGGCTATGGTAGGCCAGTATAACCGGCCAGGTCCGATCAGACCGGACCGATGGGCTCGGTTAGACCGGCCAGGGTCCGGATTACGGATCCGAGTAAGATTCGAGGTATTTTCGCCCAAAACTTATCTCAATAGGTTTTTGGACGCATCTAACTCTATCTCGATCTAGCCAGGGATAACTAGCCCACTGTTGGGGGAGATAATCCCGATGGCTGAAGGGGCCCACAACCAGGGGGTCCGAAGCCTGGTGCCGGAGGGGCCAGGACCTACAGGCGATGAAGCCGGAGGCCACCCTCCGGGAGAAAGATGCCGGAGGCCACCCTCCGGGAGAGGGATGTCGGAGGCCACCCTCCGAGAGAAGGGCACCGGAGCCCACCCTCCAGGAGAACGATGCCGGGGCCACCCTCCGAGAGAAGGACGCCGAAGTCCACCCTCCGAGAGAAGATTGCCGGGGGCCACCCTCCGAGAGAAGGACGCCGGAGTCCACCCTCCGGGAGAAGATTGCCGGAGGCCATCCCTCGGCCCGCGGTAGTGAATTCGGAGGGAGTGTTGGCGGGAAAAGGACTGGACAAATATACGGGGGGACAGGATCACGATCCTCTGAGCCGTGTCAGGCGGCACAGGCAGCGTCCGACATGGCTGATATGCTGTCAGAGTCGAATCTTATTATCTGTACTGTGTATAGTCCATTTTGTCTGTACTACCGACCGGCGTCTGGCCATGTAGCCGTTGGCGGTCCAGAGGCGCTTGGTCCTCTGGACGGAGCGCCTTATAAATACCCCCCTACTGTAGTTGTAAGGGACAGGCTCAAGGAGCTTTGAATACACTACTCTCATTTCTACTAAGAAAACCTGCTGGTCCGATCTGTCGTTCCAACAGTTGGCGCCGTCCGTGGGGAGCTTAGTTCAAGAAGCTAGCGTCCTCTACACCTACTCACCAAAGCATGTCGGGTCGGAAGGGAGCGAGCACGGTTCCTCTGCGCCGGTCAGCCCGCGCCGCCGGGGTCGAGCCTGCTCCGATCCCCGACCCCAGTCCTCCGGCCCCCGCTGTTGCGCCCGTTGGGGCGCCCTCCCTGGAGCCAACCCAGGCGCCGAAAGGGACGCCCGAGGCTCGGGGCCCTGTCAGCGTACCTGAGCCAGCCTCCGTCAACCTGGCAGGGTTGGCGGAAGAACCGCCGGAGCAGCGTCCTCCGAGCGGACCCCCGGTGGTGTCCCTTCGGACCGACTACGCCCACTCGCGGGACCCTGATACCGCTTCAGGAGGAAGCGGGAGCCAAGCTGACGCCCTGGCCGCCGAGAACGCTCGGCTGAAGGCAGAACTGGCTTTGTGGTGCCAGGAGGCATTGCTCCGCCCTCCGAAGCCCCTCCGCGCCGCGAAAGCTGTGGCCGTGGCGCTGAGCGATGACGAAGATCCAGCGGATGAAGAAAATCCATCATACGACGAAGAGTCCCCCCTGCACCCGAACCTTCAGAGGGTGCGCTTCGGTTCGAAGTTTCGCGCCGCGAAGCTTCCCAAGTACTCCGGGGATTTTGACCCTGGAGAGTTCTCTCGCTCGTACGCCCTGGCGATAGAAGCGTTCGAGGGAAGCCGAGACACCATGGCTAAATGCTTTCCCCTGGCGCTTGAAGGGATCGCCCTCCGGTGGTTCTGGTCACTCCAACCCAGGACCATCCATTCATGGGATCAGCTGAGGAAGAAATTCGTCAACAATTTCCAAGGGACCTTCATGGCCCCTATGTCCACCGGGAGCCTCTTCCAAGTGAAGCAGCAGCCCGGAGAAACTTTGCGGCAGTATTCCCAACGCTTCGCGCAAACCAAGGCCCAGATAAAAGGGCTCTCGGCTTCCTCGCCTTTGAGGACTTCGTCTCGGGGTACCTTAAGCTGGAGCCACGCTCCGCACCCTCTGCCTTCGCCTGGCGCACCTTGACCCGAGGACCAACCTCGACCCCTCGCAGCCTCCGTGACTGAGCTCCCCACTCACCTGACATCAACCTTCGTCCCCTCGACTGTCCTCCCTGGACATCGAGCAAAAAATAGCCACATCAGTAGACCAGGACGTTAGCGCTACTGTTGCAAACCGTGTAGAGTCCATGATCGACTCTAAGATGGAGGCAATGTTTAGGAGATTCGGCTTTTCCGAGGCCGCTTCCCTAACTCCAATAGCTAGTGTACCCCCTATCCACCACATACATGGTAGGACCGACAGGAGTACCGGGAAGACCATAGCATCTACAGCCACACCATCCCTAGCCGAGATGACATATGGTCTTGTCAGTCAGACCGGCCATCAGGCCGGTCCGACCAGCTATCACACCCTCGGTCAGAGCAGGCCTATGCCCGGTCAGACCGCCCCTGTCACACACTATGCACCACCGCCCGTGCCTACGCTACCTTATCCCGCACTACCCGCACCTCCTATTCCTGCACACCCGCATAGGCCCGATTATGTCTCGTATCGTGAGCCACCACGAGAGGAGGACCCACACGGATGACACCATGATATACCACCATGTATCGCGCCCCCGCACGAGAGACGCGTGCACGTAAGAGGCGTAGATGACTTTGACGAGTGGATTCACACACTTTTTAGAGAGTGTGCGGGTTGGACACCTAGAGGTCTGGTTAGGGTTTATCACAAGTTGTACCCTGATCACTTCGACACCATCCCATACCCACGCGGCTTTAGTGTGCCTAAGTATACAAAATTTGATGGCGAAGGTAGTAAAACCGCCCTAGAGCACATAGGCCAATTCCTAGCGCAGTGTGGCGAAGCTAGTGGGTTAGATGCATCAAAGCTTAGATTATTTTATCTGTCGCTTTCTAGCACCGCTTTCACTTGGTTTTCGGCATTACCGCTGAACTCCATTCACACTTGGGCCCAGTTGGACCAGAAGTTCCATGATTTTTTATATTGGGAAGACCGGGCTTAGACTTTCACACTTGACATTGGTTAGATAGAAGGCTAACGAGAGTGTCTCTAAGTACGTTGAGTGTTCTAGGGACACTAGAAACCAATGTTTTACTTTGAACATTTCTGACAAAGACTTGGACGACCTAGCTTTTAACAGTCTTCACTCCGAACTTAAGGAGAAACTAGATGGCCAGGATTTCTTTGATGTTAGTCAAGTGTTGCAGAAGGCTCTAGTTTAGGAAAGTCGAACCAAAAGTAGAAAATTCACTAGGACATTCAACAAGCCTAAGGCCGAGTTGTACATCATAGAGCACTCCGATGAGGAATCATCGAAGAGCGAGGATGATTCGGCTGACATGTACACTGCAGAATTGACTTGGTCTAGTAAGGCCCAACCCATTACTTGCACTGAGCTACGGCCATCTCTTACCAAGAGTTAGCCTAGCGAGGTGAAGTATTCTTTTGATGTGACCAAGTGTGATAAAATATTTGATTTTCTGTTGAAGAACAAACTTATCAGGTTGTCGAAGTGTCACATCAACCCGACTGCCGATGACTTGAAGAAGCTGGCTTATTGTAAGTGGCATGATTCTCATTCCCATTCTACTAACGATTGCAATGTTTTTTGTTGGTAGGTTCAATCGGCCATAGAAGAAGGACGGTTGAAGCTAGATACAAATCCCAAGATGAAGCTCGAACAAGACTCCTTTCCTTTGAACATTGTCGATCTCGATGGGAAGAAGGTGCTGATTCGACCTGAGCAGGCTAGGTCTGCTAAGAGGAAGGAGGTCATGATCGGAGAACTGCGCCCACTCACGCTCGTGTCGAAGAACCCTATAGGTAGGGGTGTGGAAGGTGAACACTAGCTCATCATCTTTGGCTGCAATTCGCAAGAAGCCAAAGGTGACATACGACATGCTACTCCATAAGCACCAAAAGAGAGCTGAGAAGGCCAACGCTCGGCCAGGACCTCCAGTGAGACCGAACCCCCCTCAGAATAGTGGGTTCGGCCCACGGTGGGCAAAACCATTGGAGCTACCGCTTCCTACACCATATCATTGATCCATGGCACAGTGGCCACTGTGTTACATTCTGCCTCTCGGGTACCCTACCCCATATTATGTTGCTCCATTCGTGCCCTCCGGGTTTTATAACATGCAGGGTTAGGTGAGTGCTCCAAGAGGTGATGTCTTCGGTGGACTATCCGTCATGGCACGAAGATGTCCGAAGGTAGTCTCTGAGTCTATCATCATCAAGGTGGGGTCCTAGGATGTCCCAATCCCTAAGGGGGCCTCCGCGGAACAAGACGGAGGTGAGCCACAAAAGGAGACTAAGAAGGGACCAGTCAGTCCGACTGCAGCCGTAGGGCCGGTCGGACTGCCCTCAGTACCTCGGTCCGACCGACCTAGTGTGGCCGGTCCGACCGACCTAGTGTGGCCAGTCCGACCGACTGTTTGTAGGTGCTCGACACCAATCGATCATACCGGCAAACCATGGCCATTCTGACCAGACCAGTAAGGCCGGTCCGACCGATAGTACATAGGAGCAGGGTTCCGCCAAGCGCAAAATTGTTGAGGCCGATTCGGGCAATTCCCGTTTGGCCAAAAAATCCAAGAAAAAAGTTGTGGCGCTCGGCACTATGTGGCAGCCTTCGTGGGCACCCCCAGGTATGACCAAGTCCCATAAGAGGCGGCTACAATGTCTTCGAGCTTAGGAGATGCGCGAGAAGAATGTCGAGGACGAGCGGGACGCTGCGTTCGAGGAGACCCATCCCCGACCAGCAGCGAAACAGGTATGGAAGACAAAGCTGGTTGCCGCAAATAACTCAGCTCCTACTCCAAGTGACGAAGGATGACATGATGGACGATGACTACACACCGGTCTCTGAGGGGCCCACTCCACAGGCGATGGACATAAATGTCGTCATGTTACCCGCTGAGTTTGCTCTTCCCTTGGATGAGGCCGAGGTTGCTCTACTGAGCCTCGGCCCATGGGATGCCATTTTCAAGAATCCCGAGGATACGGCTCGCCACTTGAAGCCTCTCTACATCAAGGGGCACATCGATGGGAAGTCGATCATGAGGATGCTTGTAGATGGAGGCGCCACTGTCAACTTGATGTCGTACTCTCTGTTGAAGAAGCTCGGCAAAAATAAAGATGACCTGATGAGGACCAACCTGATGCTCAATGTCTTCAATGGCGAGAGCTCCGAGGCCAAGGGCGTGCTTTATTTTGAGCTGACGGTGGGCAACAAGACGTTGCCGATGGCTTTTTTCATCATCGATGTACAAGGTAACTGCAGTGTGCTACTTGGTCATGATTGTATTCATGTTAATTGTTGTATTCCATATACTTTGCATTAGTGCTTGATTCAGTGGGACGGCGATGATGTGGAGATCGTACTAGCTGACACTTCGACCTAGGTTTCTTTGGCCGATGTGTCTATTGATGCCGTTCATGATAAGGTAGAATGCTTGTCAGGTAGAGATCTCTCAGACTACGACTTTGTTATCATGTCTGAGGGGTGTTTTGTTCTAGTGTCTGTAAAACCGGCTGGTGTAGCTCAATTGTCTCTAAACTAGTAGTCATGTGTAGTAAGAGTAATCTTGATTGGCTAAAGTCTCGTGTGGAGCAATATCGATCTTCTAAAGTCGGTATTGCCGAAGCCATTGAATATTTTAGTGAAGTAGAAAAGTTAGGTCAAGGTTTTGCATCGGTTGATCCTCTTGAAGAGGTCGATATAGGCGATGGTAGTATTCCAAGGCTGACTTTTGTAAATCAAAATTTGCAGGTTGATGAAAAGGCCAAAGTAATAAAGTTGCTTCGGTCGTATGTCGATTGAGATTCCCAGATTAAGCCACGAGCTCGTGGAGCATCGACTACCTATTAAACCCGGGTACAGGCCTTATAAGCAACCCTCTCGCCGCTTTAATTTGGCCATGTATGACTGAGTTAAAGAGGAGATAGAATGATTACTCAAGGCTGAGATTATTAGGCCATGCAGGTATGCTGAATGGGTCGCTAACATTGTGCCTGGAGAGAAAGGAAGTGGCAAGATTCGCATGTGTATTGATTTCAGGGACTTGAACAAGGCCACTCCGAAGGACAAGTATCCCATGCTTATAGCTGACATGTTGATCAACGATGCTTCACGACATAAGGTACTAAGTTTTCTTGATGGAAACGCTGGTTATAATCAAATCTTTATGGCCGAAGAGGACGTCTATAATACAACCTTTCGATGCCCTAGTTTTGTCAGCTTGTTTGAGTCGGTTGTAATGACTTTTGGTTTAAAGAATGCTGGCGCTACATATCAACGTGCTATGAACTTGATCTTTCATGACTTGCTATGACTTATGCTAGAGGTCTATATAGATGATGTTGTAGTCAAATCGGATGCTATGGGAAACCATTTAGCTTATTTGAGAGTTGCTTTTGATAGGATGCGTCAGTATGGCTTAAAGATGAACCCTCTTAAGTGGTGCTTTTGGCATGTCAGCTGGCTAGTTCTTAGGATTCATGATTCATGAAAGAGGTATTGAGATTGATCCTAAGAGGCTTGAGAGGATTATGAACTTTGAAGCGCTGACATACAAGAGAGATGTGCAAAAGTTGATAGGCAAGGTTAATTATTTGCGCCGCTTTATATCTAACTTGTCTGGCAAGATTGATGCTTTTGTCGCCATACTTCAGTTAAAGGATGAAGCCAAATTCACTTGGGGGGCAAGTTAGCAACGTGTGTTTGAGAAACATAAAGAGTGCTTGTCATCACCGTCTGTGGTAAGAGCAACAAAAGATGGGATCCCGTTTCGGCTATACATTGCTGTAGAAGATAATGTGATAGGTGTTGTGCTGACTTAGGAGGTGGAGGGAAAAGAGTACATCATCACATTCTTGAGTCACCGCCTATTGGATGCCGATACGAGGTATGTGCTTTTAGAGTGTTTGTGTTTGTCACTTTATTATGCATGTACCAAACTTTGTCACTATCTTCTATCTGGCACATGTATTGTTACTTGTCAAACCGATGTTATAAAGTACATGTTGCAAAAGCCTATTCTTAGTGGGAGAATTAGAAAGTGGGCTTATGCTTTGATTGAGTACGATTTGGCTTTTGAACCTCTCAAAGCTATGAAAGGACAAGTCATCGCAAATTTTATAGTTGATCACCATGTAGATGTCAATTGGAGTAGTGATACTGCTTTGATTGAGGTAATACCATGGAAACTTTACTTTGATGGTTCGGCTTGCAAGAATGGCCAAGGTGTTGGATTTGTGCTCATATCACCTAGTGGTATGAGTTTTGAGACCTCGACCTGATTAGAATTTCCTTGTACTAATAATCAAGCTAAATATGAAGCTCTTTTGCTAGGACTTGAATTATTAAGCTCCATGGGTATTAAATATGTTCATGCATATGGTGATTCACTATTAGTAGTTCAACAAGTAGCTAAATATGCTCAATGTTTTAATGGTTTACTAAACAGCTACATGGATAAATGTCTAGACATGGCCGGTCTGACCACAGGTGTCTGGTCAGTCTGACCAGCCATGCCAGGTTAGTATGATCGCCTTGTGCCAGCCGCCCTGCAATGGCTGGTCTGACCGGCCCTCCATGGCCGGTCTAACCGCCCCCTGTCAGGAGGTTTCGGAGCACGAGGGAAGGTTAAAATTTATGATTTGAACGCCAATTCGAATGAAGATTTGGTGAGTACTTTAGAAAATCATGAGGATGATTGGAGAACTCCAATTATTCAGTTTTTGAGAGATCCTAGCCATGTCGTCTTGGAGATCTCAATCTCCAAGAGTAACAAACACAAATTTGATTTGTTTGCTATGGACTTAAGTGCTCAAAGATTTTGCAATAAAACCAACCAACTCAACCACCCAAAATCTTCTCAAAAGATAGAACAAAGAAATTGCAAGAAGATATGTGAAGAACTCTCAAGCGGAATCGCAAAGATTCACTCTAGATTTAGAATTGAAAGAGAGGGAGAGTTCTAGGGTTTAAAAACTAGGGTTAGAGTTGAGTTCTACTTCCAAATGGATGATTAAAGAGGGTTTTTATAGCCCACACCCAAAATCTGACCGTTTGGGTATTTTTGGCCACCCGCCTCGGAACGCCAAACCAGAAGTTCCGACTGTTGTAACAATTGCGTTAGCTACAAATAGGTTTCTACGAAAAGGTGTGGAATATATAATATGAACATCGAAGGTCTCTTTTAGAGAGAGAGGATTTTATACTAGTTTGGGCCTCCCAAGAGGGATAATAACCCTACGTCCAGTTTATAGTGATTTTGGCATAGTATTGCCTTTGTATCCTGTCCCCCATTACAAGGGTGATGCCTAGATTTTATAGGCTTGTAGGCCAAAGGAAAAAACCCTACTACCCTCTATAGGCCATAGGCTTTGTAGGGGTAAAAAGGGGAGAAAGGCTAGGCTACTGTACATGCAGCTTTATAGAAGTGGTAGGTATACATCATGTCAGGAGTATGGTCCCTGGCATGGCTACTTGTACTGAAAAGGTACCGAGATGTCTTGTCTTATAGGCCAGAGCTCTTTGCTGGAGGGTGCTCTCCGAAGGGTATTTTCTGAAGGCTTTCGAAGAGGACTCCAAAGAGGGCCTCGAAGGGAACTCCGAAAAGGGCCTCGAGGGTGTCTTCGGAGGGGTCTCCAGTAGTGTCCTAGGAGGGGTCCGCAAGGGGACCGGAGACTCATCTTGCGGTTTCTTAAGGCAGAATACGGAGTGATTTCGATTAGAGGGGCGCAGAGGTCTGGCTTCAGACCTCGCCATCTTGATGGGCTTCGGGGCTCTTTACCTTCAGAGACAGGCGTCATTTGACCTCTTGTTTAAGGAAAACTATTTCCCCCAGCAGTAGCCCCTCGCATGTGGCCCTTCGCGCGAAGGGGTGCGTGCGCCCTTAGGGAAAATGATGCTTCGAAAGAGGTGCCCTTCGGAGCTTAGCCTCGGGGATTTGGCCCGAATCGCATGATTTATTAAATGGTCATACGGAATGGAGGGGATAGCCTCGAGAGCCTAAGCGTCACCGAAGGCCAGTGGCCGAAGAGAAGGGATGACTTCGGGGAGCACAAATGGCACTGAAGGCCAGTGGTCGGAGCGAAGGGACGCCTCCGATAGCCGAAAAGGTGCTTGGTTCAACGGTCATGGGCCTGTCAGGCACCCTCGGGGGCTGGGCCATTCGTATGTGGGGTGCGCCGCTTCATCTTTCACCCTAGCCCCACCAATCATAGACTACGAGGGTGACTTCTGGGTAGCAAAAAACTTTACCACGGGGGCACGCGGTGGCTTTTACCGCCTATAAAAGGCCACTGACACCCCACGATCCGCACGCGCTTGCGCATTTCCTTCCTTCTTGAGTTCTAGCCACCCTTCGCAATCTTAGTCCTCTCTGAAGCCCCTAGCACCTCCGTGCTTGGAGCCCTTAGCTCCTTCACTCCCGATGCCCCTATCTCCTTTGTGCCCGAAGCCCCTTCACGATGCCGAAGAAGACCTCAATGAACAAGGCGCCCATGTTGGGTGGGGGGTCAAGCTCTGTCCAGGTTCAAGCGGCAGTGGTAGTGGCAAAGCCCTCTACGAGGTGCCTCGAGGCCTTCGAACTCTGCACATGATCGGACAAGTTCGAGAAAATGCTGGAGTTGCAGGCTTTGATTTCTTTAGATGAGACCATTCAGCGGATCTGCACTAGGAAGGTTTTTGCCGAGGTCAGCCTTCGGAGGCTAGGGTCGGAGATCGTCCCGAGGCCATGGACAAAGGAAACTATGGTCTTCAAAGCATTCTTCAAGGCCAGGCTCGGGCGCCCAGATGAAGGCATGCTAGCTTAAGTGCTAAGCATGTTTAACTTCGAGCCCCCCACCTTTCTCCCAATGTCGTAGCTCGCCTCTCCATCTTTGAGTGGGCAATAAGGGTCGAAGGGTGTGAGGGGCGAGTGGATGTCTTCGCAACCTTGCACGAGGCCAGCTACCAACCCAAGAAGAAAGGGCCCCACAGAGTAGACATGGCCCTGGCCTTTGGTAGCGCCAATTTCTAGCTTCAGAAGGAGTACGCGGACGTCTTCCCAGTGAGGTCCATGAACAACCGCTGGTGTTCGAGGTGGGATCAAGAATGGTTCTATGCTTTGGTTGGTGCGGACTCCCCCTTGGGAGCACCAAAGCCCTCATTGTGTACCGCCTCCAAGACAAGATATCATTAGACTCTGGGACAATCCAATATCGGATCGAGTTGATGCAGAGGGTGACCCAAAGGATGAGCATGAGGGACTTGGATGAGGAGTTCATCACCCTCCGGATGAGTCCTCTCGCGCTTTCTTGGCTGAACAATCTATTCGGAGCCCCTGACTCGGACAGCCTATGAGGGGTGTCTTCGGAGTTCCTTGGTAAGGCTTCGAGACCCATTTATTTCTTCCTGATGTGTGGGACTAACTTCTCTATTATTGCAGCTTCGCACAAGGTGCAGACGCTAGAGAAGGCCATCATAGTAGTCGGACGTGTCGTGGGGCCTCCAATGCCAGACGAGCATGATTGGAGGGTCGCTCTGGTTAGGTCGTGGGAGCGATACAACCGGGTATGGACCTAGATAGGTGCCACAGGGGTCCAGGAATGCCCACGGTTCACGAACTTGGTGTCTTCGAGCGAAGGCCTAAAGCAGAAGAGGGTTGAAGACTATGAGCCAGGGAGTTCATTGCCTAGGCGCTCCGAGGTTCCTTCGGAGATCGTAGGGGCTTCGAGAAATCTTTAGGAGGCCATGGAGGTCGAAGCCCCCTCGAACACCGAAGCACTCGACGATGGTGCGGAGGTCGAACGTTTGGAGGCTGAAGCCGAGGCCGCAGGCTCAGAGCCGAGGGTGACAACCTCGAAGGTGGAAGTAGTGGCTCTGGAGCCAGCCTCCGGCGGTTTGAGCCTCAAGGGGTCGCAAGCCTGCAAGATAGACTTTGGAGGGCTCTTCGCACCTTTGGAGTACGCGAATCTTTCTCCCATTGAGGAGGACGAAGGTACCTTACCAAACTTGTCTTCCTCTTTAAACTCAAACTAACTTGCTTCTAGACTTCTTTTTCTTAGATGCTGCTAGAGCCGACCTTGTAGGGCTCAGAGCTGGAGATGTGGAGGAGACCTCCGAAAGTAGCGATAGTAGCGATGATAGCAGTGATGGGTCCAAAGGAGGGTCCCCGAACGAGGCC
This sequence comes from Zizania palustris, assembly GCA_019279435.1. Taxonomy (NCBI): domain Eukaryota; kingdom Viridiplantae; phylum Streptophyta; class Magnoliopsida; order Poales; family Poaceae; genus Zizania; species Zizania palustris. The sequence goes on from JAAALK010000286.1 coordinate 9,800,313, forward strand.
AACGGGGAGGCCAACTGGGACTAAGTGGCTCCTTCAGAGCCTGTTGACGAACCGGTGGACATCGTGGACTAGAGCCCACCTCAAGAGGCGTCGGGAAGTCGAGCACCTCTTGTGAGGTCCCTCCTTGCGCCGGGGGTCCCTGCGGTGGAATTGGTGGATAACTTCTTCGACTGTAGTGATGCCTTGGTGAGGCCCGATTTAGTGATGGAGTTGAGCCATTGCGCCCACGGAGATCTCCTTCAAAACGCTCAAGAAACTATCCTTTAGGTGGGTGCGGCATCGCATGGAGTCTTGGTGAGCTTTGGTTTCCTTGGTATTAATGCTTCTTTGCTCCTGTCAGGCCTTCACATTGACCCACACGGTCATTGCCTCCATGGGTCGTTGGGAGGTCTTTATGATGGAGGGGTCGAAACCCTTCGTCGGGAGGTCTCCAAAGTGGTCCGCTCACAACAAACAGCCAAGGCAGCAGCCGAGGCGATGAAGGCCGAGGCGGAGAGGGCGACTAAGGCGGTGAAGGCTGAGGCCGCTAGGGTGACCGAAGTCCAGGTGAAGCTGGCTTCGGAGATCGAGAAGCTTCGCTAGGAGCTCTGGGCTTCAGAAGAGAACAGCTCAAAGATGTCCGTAGAGAACTCCGAGCTCCGCTCAGCTCGATGGGACTTAGAGGCGATCATGGTGCGTGGGGTTGACGAGGCCACCACCGCCCTTACGAAAGTCTTAGGGCGCTTGGGGACCACCTGCCGGGCTCCATATTTCAACGACCGAGACCCGATTGGGGAAGCAGCGCAGGCACAGCGCATAGGTAGATCACTCGGGAGCTGCGCGCAAGGCACCTGATGCACGTTGTGTGTTCGGCCATATGCGTCCAGGAGACAACAGGTCAAGATTAAATGTGTTAAATATTGTGACTTCTCATATTTACAAGTTGCACTTGATTTGAGAATGATTTGTATGTGATTGATGAATCATCTGTTACTTGGTGGAACTTTTGAGGGGATGTCATTTGTTCTATGAATTGTTTTAATCTGCCTTTAAGCACTTTGTTGGTGTCTATTTGTTTAGGACACCGGTCGTTTTTATGCTAGATCTTTTTCAGAGCTTGTGATTTATTTTAATTCTGCTGGTTGTCTGTTGAGGTGCGTTGGGTGTTGGGAGAAGGCCATTGATTCGAAAGAATTTTTTAGGCGCTCATTCACCCCCCTCTGGTCGCTACTCTCGGTCTTACAACCGGAGACTCATCTTGCGGTTTCTTGAGGCAGCGTCCAGAGTAATTTTGATCGGAAGGGCACGGAGGTCTAGCTGCAGACCTCGCCAATCTGATGGGCCTTGGGACTCTGGACCTTCGGAGACTGACGTCATTTGACCTCTTGTTTAGGGAGAACTATTTCCCCCAACACTGACCAAAAATAAATTCGAAACAGAGAGTTCAAATCAGAAGTTCTGATGCCAAATCGTAAGTTCCGACGAAAAAATTAATTCTAGGTCGAGAGCTCAAATCGGAATTTCCGATTTTCCATCAGAAGTTTCGATGATCCATCGGAAGTTCCAATGGATCGGAATTTCTGATCTAGGATTGGAACTTCCGAAATTCTTGGGAGCACATTAGAAAACATGTCATAACTTTTGACTCTGAACTACCCTTGACTTTTTGGAAAGCTTATTCAAAGATCTATCCAATGAAACAAAGATCAGATCTTAAAACCCAAAGTATAAAAGGTTATTACTTTAGTTTCTTTCAAGATAGCAATGGGATATAACATTTTGAGCTCCAAGACATATACAAATACATCAACTTTGTATCGCTCTTAATAGTACGACATTCCTATACTCAAATACAAGTATAAAAGATTTATAACAATAGGAATATCCTCACACCATCTTGTTTCTACACTTTTGCAGGACGACAAAGTTGAAACCATTTCATCATTGGGACTATTGACCTACATACAACTAGTTGAATACATTAGTCCCAAATTATTTATATCTTTGCCTTGAGCAATGTCCGTTTTGAATTTTGGCTTGATGTTGATCAACATATGAAGTATGGATACTTCCAAATCTCTAAGCCCCTCGACAAACTTCAATATATAAATTTTGGACTTGTTCTTCTCTTTATCAACTCTTGCATTTCCTGAATAAGAGATGTGGATCACCCATAGTTTTCTTTTAAACTTATTTGGTTCATCGGTGCAAAGCTTCTACTCATTCTTCACCATTGCATTGGTCCTTCAATGCCAAGCCTCTTCTTGCCCTTGACCTTTGCATGGTGCTTTGTAGCCTAGTATTACTTGCCCTTCACCATATTGCCATAGAAAACCACTAATTATCCAACATCTACAATATGTCCACTTGATCCTCATTATTAATATTCATCTTGATCTTCAACATATAATCAATGGTGTAATTCAATTGTTCTTATGATTAATAGCTTCTTATCGATCATCCGCTTTAACTTGTATTTTCCATATCCATCAATAAACTTAACAAGCTTCTTTAATCGAAATTCTACTTGTCGATTCTCAACTCATGAGAAATCATCCTTTTTGCTTGATGTCGGAACTTAACCTAAAAGACAAACTCATGAAAATGGTTAGTCCCAACATCCGTTGTCATTAATCACCAAAACTCAATACAACTCAAGGACTGAGATCTTTCAATCATTGTATATGTACATCTCATCATAATGTAATAAATATTTCTTCTTTCTCAGCCTTTGCTTTCTTGTCCGACTGCATTCAAAACTTGTCCCAACGTAATCGATATAGCTAAGGTCAAAATTTAATGAGCTCAGGCCGCATGCACGTTGTTTAGGACCATTAGTATATCGTTCAGCCAAGGGCGAGCATCCACGGTCGATCAAAGATAGTGCTCGTTAGAGCCCCTATGCAAATGAGTGACCCTCACAATGACTACGCCAAAGCAGATCATGGTTGCTTTAGTTAGAGTGATTGACTAACAGATGCCCGATTGCCGAGCAAGCTTTGAACTCTAAGAGTTCTGGTGAAGAGGAATCTAGCATCTATTCGATCTAGCAATATTTGAGCCAAAGCGGGTCATAGCTATTCGGCTAGAGTGGTGGAGAACATTCTTCTCGGCAAAGGCTGAGTCATAGAGGATTGTGACCTCAAATACAGAGCAGAGGCAATTGGTAAATCAAGCTATAGCCGATCTAGAGTGGATCATGGCGTCGAGGCTAGAACGGATACATCTCGGCAAAGGCCAGGCCAGAGTAGAGGCAGTCGGTGAATACACGTTGTAGTTGAGCCAGAGTGGATCATGGCGTCGAGGCTAGAACGGTTAGAGGTTAGAACCTGCGGAATGCAATATCTAGGAACACAAATGTCTTTATTATGAAATAATATCAAAGACTTATCTCGCTCAAGGATAAAATCGCCTGAGGTGTTCGATATTCCAGGAGTTCATCAGCTTCGGCCATCTTCTCGCATCAAGCGATAGGATCCTGGACGGGGAGCCTCGACAATAATGAAGGGTCCTTCCCATGGAGCTGAGATCTTGTGGGTCCTAACTACCGATTAGACTCGGTGCAAGACTAGGTCACCTACTCGGAAAGAGCGTTGGGGAACATTCTGGTCATGATACCTTCGAAGGCCTTGTTGGTACCGTATGGTCTGCAATGAAGCAGCCAATCGGGCTTCTTCTAGACTGTCGATGTCTTCTTCCCGAGTACGTTCGGTGGCACCTTCAATATATTGAAGTATCTTCGGGCTTCTGTGCAGCATGTCCACCGAGAGGATGGCCTCCAACCCATGCACCAAGAGGAATGGGGTCTGACCGATGGCCCTGCTGGGCTGTGTGCGGAGCCCCCAAAGAACAGCGGTCCACTCCATCCCATGGTGTAGGACCGAAAGTAGCGACCAGAGGGGGGTGAATGGGCGCCTAAAAATTTCTTACAAATTAACGACCTAATCCCAACACCCAACGCACCTCGACAAAACAAACAGCAGTAGCAAAGCAGATCGCAAGAACTAAAGTTGTCTAGCCTAAAAATGACCGGTTTCCTAAATAAAATGATATTTAAAAATGAACTAGACTAAATAAAATAACTGCAATGAATAATCATGGAAACTAGAAATATTTAATGACATAGGCAAAATACCTAAATATATTAATAAATATTCAGATTGCAGTCTAACAATAAAATACTAATCTAATGAATAAAACATGGATCATCCAGAAATTAATTCAGAAATAAACCTAAAATATTTCATGTAAATCTAGAATAAAAATATTACTGCGACTAATAATATTTTTCTTCAATGCAGATTACAGACTGTGCACTGACTAAATCTTCGCTGCGTCTGAAATCTGATCGGGAGGACTGCATTGTCAAATCAGGTCTGAGCTACTTTGGCTCTAGAGCGTCAAGTCCCAGCCGTAGGCCTTTGAGTGGTGGTGCTGCAGCTGGTGCCTTAATTCCGGTAGCAAGAGTTTTCAACACTCTAAAGAATGCAATTTTAACCCGGCCTGCAAATCCATGCAGCAAGCAACGTGCATTACTACCGGTCACCTCATTTCTCATCCGTAGGGAGCTACACTCAATAGAGTTTCAGCTACTAAGCCTCCCGGTAGGGCAAGCTTTCAGCCGAAGCAATCTAAGAGAAGAGCGGCTACTCCGTTTTGCTGCTTCTTCCCGGGGCACGCTTGCTCTCGTTGCATTTCCTGGAAGCTCCCGTGCAGTCGCTGGGTGCCCAAACTTTCGCACTCCTAGCCCTCCTCCTCAAACTCTCGTTCTCTTGATCTTGTTCCCTTCTCGGCTGGGCCTTCTTCGCAAGTCCTAAGAGGCATTCTTGGTGCTGTTTTGGTTCCTGAGATGGCTAACTTTCCGGTTGATCCCATCTTCTTCGTCCCAAGAGGAGGCGTCCTCTCAGATGGAGGTGGGGAGCTGAGGAAAAGGTGGTCGGTGGTCATGTTGACGGGGCAGCAGATCAAGCGGAATGAGGACCTGGCCATTGCCATGTGCGATGGCCACTTAGGGCTTCAGGAAAGACAAGAGTTGCTTCAAATGATCCATCACCATATGACAAATATTTTGCATCTTCAAGTCCAGAGGTACTGTGTTTACCCCATTGGGGTTGGGATTTTTAAGCTTGGTGGCATTTTCTATAGGGATAGTTTGGTGTCATCAGGACCGTATTGGATTGGTGATAGGCTAGTGTCTTTTGTGAAGCATGATGAAGCCTTAAACTATAGAAATTCTCCCGCAACCAGAGTTGCTTGGATCATGTTTCTTGCATTTCCCCTGGACTTCAAGGAATTTAGCTTCTTGGAGCAAATAGTTTCATCATTTGGGAAGCTGCTTTACTGGTTTGCAGAGGACACCAGTTTGTCTAGGGTTCTGCTCAAGGTGCTAGTGGACAATACTATCGATGTCCCTAGAAGCATCACAATTAAGCTTTGTCACTCAATGGATGGAGAGGGCAGATCCTGGACGTTCTCGTGCTATATACTGAACAATGAGTTAGCAGATGGTTTCCCTGGGATGAGGATGACTTACCTCCAAATGGGGGTAACCCGCATCCTTTCAATGGGGAGGTGTTTCAAGGGGAACCAGCTTGAGTTCAGCAATGGGTGAATGAGCAGATGTGGCAAGGGGGTATGGGCCTATTTCCTCAACCAGCCCCAGTTGTCCCACAGCAAGATTTGAATGAAGTGCCCTTTGGCGGGAACCAGGGGTGGGAGCCTTGGCCAGAAGAGCAAGCAATTCAGCCCCACGTTGAGCAACAACAAGAAGAGATCAGTATTCAAATCTCAGGCTTATCCAATGCTATAACAAGCATCTCAAGCTTGATGTCGGGCTCCAGTATCAACAACGTTGTCAGGCTGAACGCCGGGTCAGGGTCCGGAGGCTGCCAAGTGGAGCAACCAAGGGTGGCCCCTCAGGTCAACTTCCGCCGTCCAGAAATCACACTAGTGTACAAGCGCAGACAGAGGGCTCCGGCTGCCTCCGATAACTCATCACCAGCAAACTCTATCCCGGTAAGAGCTAATGTCCCAATCTCTGATGTTGGTTTACGCCGTAGTGCAAGAATTAGAGCAAAAAAATGGGTTTTAGAACAGACTCTCTAGATCAACATACAATTCCTACATCTGTGCAGGGAGGCTCAAGGAAGTTAGACAAAGGGAAAGTTGTTTGTCTCCCAGGACAGCCTTCATTGCAGGACCTTGCCCAAGCAACTTCAGCGGGTAGGTTGCATGCAACACTAAATTTTGACCAAATTAAATTTGTGGCAGTACACTTATGTGGGTTCCTTGAACAACAAGTGGCAGGACTAAATGATCAGGCAGCTACACTTGGTGGTGTTCTGCGGATCACGCCAAGGGGGGAGCAAGAAAGTGCCCATGCAGCGGAGTGAAGGGTCAAGGATCGGTGTGCAAGGGGTCGGTTCATGTCTGTTAAGTTGTTTTAGTACGGTGCTATCAGTACGGTTGGCTTTTGGTTCAAGGGGGGCTTAGTGCCCAGAAACCAGTCGGAACTTATCCAATGCTATGTTTATTTACTGCTTGCACAATGCTACCTTATTGTAAAATTAAGTACTTTTATTCCACTAGCTTGGCTATGGAAGTGGTTCAATCTAGCATTGTGCCATGTCTACAAAATTAAAATGGAAGGTGTTCAATTGGAACATTAGAGGTTTACATGCGCCGGCAAAAAAGATGGCAGTTAGGTCAATGCTTTCGGACAAATCATACGTCATTTATTGTCTCCAGGAGACAAAATTGGAGCATATTGATCATTCAATAGCTAGAAAAATTGCGCCAAAAAGATTTGACAAATTTGCATTTTTGCCCTCAGTAGGGGCTTCAGGAGGGATCTTGGTTGGATGGAATAGTAATCGTTTGAATGGGAAGGTTTTATCAAGCAATGAATTTCAAATTACTATAGAATTCTGCTCAGTACATGACAATGAACTTTGGCGTCTTTAAAACATCTACGGACCATGCAGGGAACCGCTTAGATCATTGTTCCTAAACTGGTTGTTATCTTTAGACATTACTTCCAGAATATGCTGGATGTTTCTTGGTGACTTCAATTTATACAGATTCCAACATAACAGAAATAAGCCAGGGGGGCAGAATTCCCTTTCAGAAAAGTTCAATGGTTGGATTTCTCATTTTGGGCTACTAGAGATCCCTCTATCAGGCAGAAGATTTACTTGGAGTAATATGCAAAGTGATCCTCTTCTGGTTCAATTGGATTGGTGCATAACTTCCCCAAATTGGGTGACATATTTCCCGTTAACATCTTTTAAGGCATTAGACAAATTTACTTCAGACCACACACCATGTCTCATCCAATTAGGCACTAAGTTCGACAGACCGTTCCTTTTCAGATTTGAAAACTATTGGTTGGACATGTCGGGTTTCAGAAAGCTGGTTTTAGACTGTTGGTCAAATACAATAAGAGTGGAACAAGAACCAAATTTAATTGTCAAAAAGACAAAGTTTCTCAAACAAGCTATGTTAAAATGGAAAAGAAAATGTGGAAATTTAGAAGCATCTCTCAAAGCCTGTCACATAGTTCTTGAAGCGCTAGACTCTTTTGAGGAATTTAGGGTTCTTTCCAACCTAGAAAGTTTATTCAGGGATTTATTGAAAGTAAGAATTGCATCTCTGCTGGACCATAAAAACACCTATTGGAAACAGAGATACACGGAAAGATGGACATGTCTAGGGGATGAAAATACAAAGTTCTTTCATGCAGCGGCGACTGACAGGCAACGACGCAATAGTATTACCACTATCATCAGTTCAGATGGCAGAGCTTTAACATCTCAAAAAGAGATTGAAACGGAAGCCCTTCATGTCTTCACGCTTAGATTAGGGGTTTCATGTCCTTTGCAGGAAATTTTGGATTGCCCCATTAATTTTATTACTTTCCAAGGAATTGACAGCATCACGCTTCCATTTGAACAACAAGAAATAGATGAAGTAATTGCAAAATTTCCGGCTCATAAAGCTCCGGGTCCTGATGGCTTCAATGGTTTATTTTACAAAAGTTTTTGGGATGTTTTGAAGCTGAATTTTTACAATCTTCTCAATGCTTTCTACAATGGAGATATTGATCTTACGGCAATAAACGATTCTTACATCATTCTTATTCCAATGAAAGAGATCCCTGTGACGTTTTCAGATTATAGGCCAATCTCGTTGGTAAATTTTGGCTTTAAGCTCATTACTAAGATTATGGCGAACCGTCTACAACCTTTTTTGAAAAAAGGGATTCATGCACACCAATATGGCTTTATCAAAGGAAGGTCAATTCAGGATTGCCTGGCATGGAATTTTGATTTTGTACATCAATGCAGCAGGTCAAGGGCTCCAACGGTATTATTCAAACTGGACTTTGAGAAAGCTTTTGACCTTGTAGAACATTCTGCCATTATCATGATGTTAACAAAACTTGGCTTCCCTCAAAGATGGATACAATGGATACAATTGATTTTGAATTCAGGGTCTTCGTCTGTAATCATAAATGGAGTCGTAGGAAGGAAATTTGTTTGCAAGCGAGGGGTTAGGCAAGGAGATCCTTTATCACCTATTTTGTTTGTGATAATTGCAGAGCTTCTCCAATATATTATTAACAGTGCATATACAATGGGTTTACTCAAGGCTCCGGCATGTCACAAGCAAAAATACTTTCCGGTGGTTCAGTATGCAGATGACACAATGATCTACGTGGAAGCTACACAACGAAACATCTTTTGCCTAAAAGGGCTGCTAAATGTTTATGCCATTTTTACTGGTCTAAGGATTAACTTATCTAAATCAGTCATGATTCCTCTAAATGTTGATCCTACAAGCATTGAGCTATTTGCAGGTACTTTTGGATGTCCAATAAGACAATTTCCTATTAATTATCTTGGTGTACCTTTAGGAACTGCAATACCAAAGTACAAGGATTACAGGCCGCTGCTTACAAAAATTGAGAAGAGATTAGGGGCAACAGCTTACTGGTTATCAATGGCGGGAAGACTTCAAATCATAAACTCGGTATTATCCTCACTACCATCTTATTTAATGGCCATGTTTAATCTACCAAGAAAGGTGATACAGAAGATTGACAAATGCCGGAGGCGGTGTTTATGGAATGGCAATGACTCCAGAAAAACAATCCGTGCATTAATCAAATGGGATAAGGTTTGCAAACCAAAACTTAAAGGTGGACTAGGGGTGATTAACATACAGGGACAAAACAATGCTCTGCTCTTCAAGCATTTGCACAAATTCTACAGCAGATTAAACATTCCCTGGGTGCACCTGGTTTGGGACACTTACTACAAAAAGGGTGATGTACCACATATTGGAACACTTCGAGGTTCAAGCTGGTGGAAAGGTATTCTAAAGCTAAGACCTCTGTTCTTAGGCATAGCAAGACCAATATTTGGTGACGGGGTCTCAGTGTCATTTTGGTTTGACCACTGGCTACCTCAAAATTTACAGTTAACAGCTCCAAGATTGCTAACCTTCACAAAAAACAAAAATAAGTCGGTACATCATTTTTTGCAACAGCAAGACTTGTCAAAATTATTCATCCTGCCGCTATCTCAGGAGGCAATTCTTGAACTAATGGAGATTATGCAACAGATGGCTCGACTCAATATGCAGCCTGGAGTTATGGACAGATGGAGTTATATTTGGGGCAGCACAGTCTACACAGTACAGAAACTATACTCCAGCACATACTGTAATTTGGTGGTCTCTCCTGTCATCAAGTACTTGTGGAAAAGTAAGTGCCAAATGAAACTCAAAGTTTTCTTTTGGTTGTTATTGCATGATAGACTAAACACTAAAGACATGCTAAAAATAAGAAATATTATCTCTTCGGATATTGAGGATTTTTGCGTGTTGTGTGAGGATTATATACGAGAAACTTCCATGCACCTATTTGCCAGATGTCGATTCAGCGTAGCCTGCTGGGCAAGAATAGGGATTTTTTGGCCACAATGTGATACAGTTTTAGAGGGAGTTGAAGAAATCAAATCAAGATTGCGGTTGAAATTTTCAATGGAAATTATTGTAACAGGGACTTGGTCCATCTGGCTACACAGAAACAACTGCGTCTTCCGGCAAGAAAGACCCTCGATTATTAGTTGGCTCTCTCAGTTTATTAATGCACTAAAATATCAGAGTCTAAGATGTAATCCCTCTGTTAGAGAATCGTTGCTACTTTGGATAGCAAATCTGTAATAGGTTCTCTTAGAAGTTAGGGGTAGATTTGTAGGTTTGATTGTTCAGCTGTAAATTCGCTTTCCTATAATATATAACTATAGTAGGAGCCTCTCCTACTGGTTATTCTCAAAAAAAAAAATATTTTTTCTTTTTATATGATCAGATTAAAAAATATTTAAATAAAAATATGCGAGTACTAATAATATCTAGTAGATAAAAATTGACTACAAAATTACTAAAACAAATTTATTGCTAATTAAGAATAGATAGATATTGATTTAATTAAACAACTAAAAAATAGGAGATTAAAGAAAACTAACCTACATGCTGTTGAGTCGCCGTGCATGCCGTAGAAGATCCGGCCGTCTCCAATTCCTTGCACCGAACACCACGGCTGACTTCCGAGCTGCCGCTGAAAAAGTTGTCACGCCTGGATTGCCGTGTGCATGCTGGCCTCGCCAACGGCATGATGATGACCAGGTTGTGCGCTACGCCTAGGCGCTGACGCCGCTGCAAACTCCCTGATGCTAGCCCGTCCGCTTGTGATGGCACGCCATGTGCCGTGCGTCTGCTATGCAGGAGACTGCGGCACTGGAAAGTTGTCGCCGCACGTGGTCTGTTGTGGTGCCATGGAGATCGAAACAGGAGTCGTGTTGCTGTGGAGATCAAAACAGGAACTACCGTGCTGCAGTGGGTCCCATGCGCGCACGTCCCCTCGCCTAGCATCTTGTTGCGGCTGCACGCCAGCTGCTGCTGCTCGCATGCAGGGCCAGCCGGAAGCTCTAGGCTGTAGATGCACTTTTGCTGCTAGATCGAAGTTGTTGAGGAACCAAAGAATGCGCAGATGAAAAATAAACCAGAGAGAAACAGAAGAGTCGGCGGCGATTTTTGGACTGTAGATTGATTATTGAAAAACAATCACCCTATCCCTAGGGGGTAGGGGCCTATTTATAGGAGACCCACTAATACATGGAAAAGACTAATTTACCCTAGGGGTAAATTACACTAACTCTAACATAAAATCCAAAATTACTAAAATACCCTTAAAAAAACAACTGACTCGAATACCGAATATTCTAGACTTAAATACTAAATATTAATATCCTAAAACAAAATAATCATCAGTTGTCAGTTTTGCGCCGAAATTGACAAAGCGTCCACCGTCTTCGCACCGGGTACCGGGATTGCACCGACCTGATCCCGCAGCTTCCTCGGCCCAGCAATCGCTCGCCGTCTGTGTACCTGAGTCAAACCCGGTCAATAGACCAGTGGATCCTCTGCCGCTCCTAGCCCATGTACTCAGATTGGGCCAGCCCGACTTCGCGGCTCCTCTGCCCGGCTGTCGCTCGCTGCCCATGTACCTGAGTCACACGCGCCCGAGACATGGCAGGTCTTCATGTCTCTTATTTGACTTCCGTTGACAATCACTCATCACATCTGGAGCATAAGACCCATGCTCTTCAACATGGTTTCTCACATGGCCGCCATATTTGTGCAGAGGATCAAACACTCTTTCTTTAAGCCCTTTTAGAATCATTTTGTTGGCACGCTCGACCTGCCCATTGGCCCGAGGGTGTGCAACCGAGGCGTACTTGACTTCAATGCATCGATCTTCATAGAAGTCCCAAAAATAATTGGTCGTGAACTGAGTCCCTAGATCTATAATGATCTGATTTGGGATTCTGAACTGGTAGATTATGCTTTTGATGAATTTCACTTCCTTCTTGGTTGTACTGGTCTTCAGCGGCATGACTTCAATCCATTTGGAGAACATGTCGATGGCCACAAAAATACGATCATATCCCTACGGCGCCTCTGGAAATGGCCCTACCATGTCCATCCCCCAGCAAGCGAAAGGCCAAGAAGATGGTATGGTCTGGAGAGCTTGTGTAGGGAGGTGGTGCTGATTGGTGAAGGATTGGCACCCCTTGCAACTGCGTACCAGTCGATGAGCATATGAGTTGGCAGTCGGCCAATAAAATTCGGCCCAAAACGCCTTGCCAACCAGCGTGCGGGCCCCAGCGTGGTTCCCGTAGGTGCCGGCATGGATTTCCTCCAAGATTTTCTGCCCTTCAGCCTTATCAATGCACTTAAACAAGACCCGGGTGGACGTGACTCTTATGAACATCTCTGACCCTATTAGGACATATTACTTTCTCCTTCTGTACATCCGAATAGCTGCATCTTTATCTTGCAAAAGCTTCTCGATGAGGATGAAATGGATTAGTGGTCGGCGCCAATCTTCTTCTTCTTCACTAGTAGTGATCATGGTGATTGATGCAACATCAACTTTGGGAGGCTGCGAGCCTTCTTCTTTGATGGATGGCTTCGATAGATCTTGAAGGAATATCCCTTTAGGAACCGTCGCTCTTGATGATCCGAGCTTCGCTAGTGCATCAGCGACCGAGTTCTTTTGCCGAGGGACATGATGGAACTTCAGGCCGTCGAACTTGCCTTCCATCTTGTGGATCTCCTGACAGTAGGCATCCATCTTCTCATTGACACAAGTCCTGTCTTTGTTCACTTGGATGATCACCAACTTCGAGTATCCAAACACTAGCAGCTGTCGAATCCCGATGGAGATAGCATTGTGGAGTCCATGGAGCAGAGCCTCATACTCGTCCACGTTGTTGGACAATGCGAAGGACAGATAGGCTTGGAAGTAGTGCTTGAGCTTCCGGACGGTTATGAGGATGGCGTACAATAGCTTCTGCACCTATGGATATCGAACCTTCGACGGCCCTAGGACTTCTAATATGATGTAGACCGGCCATTGAACCGGGTGGGAGAGCCCTTGCTCTGGTCGTTCAATGACCAGGGTAGTGATAACCACATGCGTGGTGGCGGCGATGTAGAGGAGGAGGGACTCCTCCCGTGTCAGTGCAGCAAATATTGGTGGAGACATCAGGAGCTTCTTGAGGTCTGTGAATGCTCGGTCTGCCTCCTCAGTCCAGGTGAAGTCTTCTTTCTTCAGTAGCTTGAAAAATGGTATCCCTTGCTCCCCGAGCCACAAAATAAACTAGCTCAGGGAAGTCATGCAGCTGGCCAAGCGCTAGACGTGCTTGATGTCGGTAGGCCTAGATATGTTCAAGATCATCGAAATCTTCTCCGGGTTGGCTTCAATTCCTCGGTGGCTGACGATGAAGCTGAGTAATTTTTCCGTCGGGATTCCAAATACGCATTTCTCTAGATTGAGTTTCCAGTGAAATCAGCGGTGGTTATTCACCGTCTCATGGAGATCCCCTACGAGATCTTTAGGTTCCTTGATCTTGATCACCACATCATCAACATAAGCCTCCACATTGCGACCAATATGGTCAGCTAGGCAATGCTGAATAGCCCGTTGGTAAGTGGCTCCAACATTCTTCAGCCCAAAAGCCATGGAAGTGTAGTAGTAGGCGCCGAACAACGTGATGAAGGCGGTCTTCTTTTGATCTTCTTCTTTTAGGCCAATCTGATGGTAGCCTGAGTAACAATCCAGGAAGCACAGGAGGGCTCTACCGGTGGTCGAATCAATGACCTGATCAATGTGCGAAAGTGGGAATGGATCTTTCGGGCATCGCTCGTTGAGGTTGGTGTAGTCGACGCACATTCTCCATTTTCCACTCTTCTTCTGCACAAGGACTAGGTTAGTGTTGGGGGAAATAGCTTTTCCCTAACAGGGGTCCAATGACGGCGAGCCCCCCTTCGAGCGAAGACCGCAACGAAGGCCAAGGAATGTAGGACCGAAAGTAGCAACTAGAGGGGGGTTGAATGGGCGCCTAAAAATTCTTCTAAATAAAGACCTAATCCTAACACCCGATGCACCTCGACAGACAAATAATAGTAGCAAAGCAAATCACAGGAACTAAAGTTGTCTAGCCTAAAAATGACTGGTGTCCTAAATCAAAAGATATTTAAGAATAAACTAAACTCAATAAAATAACTGCAGTGAATAAAAATGGATACTAGAAATATTTAATGGCATAAGCAAAATACCTAAATATATTAATAGAATATTCATATTGCGGTCTAAAAATAAAATACTAATCAAATGAATAAAACATGAATCATCCAAAAATTAATTCAGAAATAAACCTAAAATATTGCATGTAAATCTAGAATAAAAATATTACTGCGACTAATAATAATTTTTTTTATACTAGCAGATTAATAATACTTAAACAGATAATACGAGATTACTAATAAAAATTTAGTAGATTAAAAAATAACTACGAAATTACTAACTAGATTTAATCTAACTAAAAAATAGGAGATAAAAAATTTACCTGCATCTCCGTTCAAGTCGCCGCGCACAGAAAATCCAGCCGGTCATCGCGTGCTCCATGTGCCGTCTGACGCCCAGCCGCGCCGTGTGTCACCATGCAGCAACGCTTGGAACAGGCTGCTGCTGCTTTTCACCGCCCAGAAAAATTTCATTGAAGAAACGTGCCTCCGCGTGAGAAAGCGTGCACCGGAGCACTACGCATGCTTGACCCTGGCGTGCCGAAGATTTCCAGCCATGGGTCCCACGTGTGGACTGTCGTGCGATGTTGTGTGCCTCGGCTTGATATTTCTCTGCCGCAGTCTTAGCCGCAGCACGGTGCCTCACCGCTGTAGAAAAAACTTAGTCTCAGCTGTTGTGAGAGGTTGTGGCTTTCCACGCACCGCATGCAAAAACGCTGCAGCAACTCCTTGGACTCCGTGCAAAAGAAGGAAAAGTCTTGCCGTAGCCGCGCCTTGAAGCCCGAAACACCGCTGGACGTCGTGCTGATAAGACGTGCCGCTGATGCCTGCTGTTGTGCCTGCGGCATGCACTGCCAACGCCAAAAACCGTGCCACGATTAGCGTGGCGGAAGTGCTGCCGAAGAAAAATTTCCGGCGGCCAAAAACATAATACGGCGGCGAAAGTAGAAAGCAGCGGCGAAAAAATTTTTAGCAGATCAAAAAACACCGGCCGAAAAGAATATGTGGACTGTAAATTGATTATGGAAAAACAGTCCCCCTATCCCTAGGGGGTAGGGGCCTATTTATAGGTGAC
This sequence comes from Zizania palustris, assembly GCA_019279435.1. NCBI lineage: Eukaryota > Viridiplantae > Streptophyta > Magnoliopsida > Poales > Poaceae > Zizania > Zizania palustris. The sequence goes on from JAAALK010000286.1 coordinate 9,815,521, forward strand.
CCACTAATACATGGAAAAGACTAATTTACCCCTAGGGTAAGTAAATTACACTAACTCTAAAATAAAATTCGAAATTACTAAAATACCCTTAAAAACAACTGACTCGAATACCGAAAATTTTGGACTTAAATACTAAATACTAATATCCTAAAACAAAATAATCATCGGTTGTTAGTTTTGCGCCGAAACTGACAAAGCGTCCACCGTCTTCGCACCGGGTACCCGGATTGGGCCGACCCGATCCCGCAGCTTCCTCAGCCCGGCAATCGCTCGCCGCCCGTGTACTTGAGTGAGAAACAATGTTGAAGAATATGGTTTTTGATATTCCAGATGTGATGAGTGATTGTCAACGGAAGTCAATGGAAGGGAGAGATGAAGACCTGTCGAGTCTGAGGCACATGTGACTCAGGTACACGGGCAGTGAGCGACAGCCAGGCAGAGGAGCCGCGGAGTCGGGCTGGCCCAATCCGGGTACATGGCTAGGAGCGGCAGATGATCCACTGGTCTGTTGACTGGGTTTGACTCAGGTACACGGGCGGCGAGCGATTGCTGGGCTGAGGAAGCTGCGGGGTCGGGTCGGCCCAATCCGGGTACCCGGTGCGAAGACGGTGGACGCTTTGTCAATTTCGACGTAAAACTGACAATCTATGTTTAATTCGTTTTTAGGATATTAATATTTAGTTTTTAAGTCTAGAATATTTTTATTTGACTCAGGTAATTTTTCTAAGATTAGTTTAGTAATTTTCGGAATTTATTTTAGAGTCAGTTTAATTTTACCCGAGGGTAAATTTGTCATTTCATGTATTAGGATTTGCCTATAAATAGGCCCCTATCCCAAGGGGATAGTTGAATGTTTTTATTAGATCAATCTAGTCCAAGTTTTATCGCCGGTGTTTTTTTCCATCTGCTATTTCGTCGCGCCGTCGCGACTTTTCTTCCTGTCGCTGAGAAACAAAATTTCGAGGCCTCATCTTCGTCGCCGGTCTGAGATGTGCGCGGCTTGTAGCATCCCAGACGTAACAGCCTAGGCCCTAGGCGCTAGGCTCTTGGCAGCGCGTGCTCATGATCGCAGCAGAAGTCCTGTAGCTAAGGCGGCAGAACAGGGAGCAAGCGCGTCAGATCAGCGGCGGCGTCAGCGCATGGCAGCCGAGGCGCTGCTGCAGCATAGGGATCCAGCACCTGCATTTTCTGCGTTGAATCTTCCATCCAGTCAAAACAGCGCATCGTTTTGTATTCCTGTAAGTACTACTCATCCGGTTTTTTTTGTTCTCTCAAGAACCGGAGGTATTTTTTGTGCTGGTTTTCCTGCTGCTGCACACGAGAATAAGAGGCGTGAATATGCTTCCTGGTGGTATGGCGTGGAGCACTTCATGCATGAAGATTGAAATCTGAACAGGAGTTCATTACGTGTATGTGAAGTAATTATTTCATTGGTTTTTGTGCACTAATTTTTATGTCTATATAATCTGTGAGATTAAACGACTGCAGAATTTTTATTTTGAGATTGCGATATGAATATTTATTGATTTATCTAGGTGTTTTATTGTGCACATCAATTATTTATTAAATCATCTGAGAACACATTTTTATTTACTGCAGTTATTTTGTTTAGATTAAATTTTCTTTTAATATCGTTGTTGATTTATTTTTAATTAGGTGACCAATCATTTTTAGGCTAGACAACTCTAGTTCCTTTATTTTGCTTTGCTAATAATTTTTGTCTGGTTAAGTTCGTTTGGGTGTTGGGATTAGATCGTAGTTTTTTAAGAAATTTTTAAGCGCTCATTCACCCCCCTCTGGTCGCTACTTTCGGTCCTACAAGTGGTATCAGAGCAAGGTTAGGTTTTTCTAATATCTTAACCGATTCTAAACCTAGGTAGTGACCATGACATCTTCTGGCAAAATCCCGTCCCTAGAGGCTTTTGGCTACACTTATTGGAAGACTCGCATGCGAGCATACCATAACAACTATTGCTGCGGATACTGCTGCAGATGTAATTACCCAGCATCAAAATAATGGTAAGGCGGTGAATATTTTATTTTCTGGTCTAGGTCCTAGTGAGTTTGAGCGTGTTAGCCATCTCACCACTGCTCGAGAGATCTGGGCTACCCTCCAGGCACACCATGAGGGGACAGCTCAGGTCAAGGCTAGGCTCTACCAGACCTACCGGCGTGAGTTTGAAAATTTTTCACAGAAGCCGGGTGAGACTGTTGAGGCTTTGTTTGGTCGTTTTCAATCGATCATTAACAAGCTTCGCGTTAACAAGGCCGAGCGTGATCAGCTGGTCTCGGATCATGAATAGGCGCTTAAGGTACTCCATACCTTGGACCCTAAGATCTGGGAGATCAAGGTCTCTTCTATTGTTGAGAGCGCATCTTATGATACCTTGACCGTCACAGAGCTTTTTAGTAAGCTCAAGGCCTTAGAGGTCGATATTCAGTTGAGATCAAATCTCACTGATTCTGGCTCCAAGACTCTAGCACTTGCGACACCATCTATTGATCCTAATGCCATGAGTTGTACTGCCTTTTCCTTGATGTTTATCTCCGAGGAACAACTTGATACACTAGGAGATGATGATTTGTGCTTGTTTAACAACTAGGTGCGATGTGTTTATGATAAGCGAATGTTTAAGAGACACGGCACAAAATCCGGATGCTTTGAGTGTGGTGACCCAGGTCATTTTATCGCCGACTGTCCCAAGTAGAAGAATTACAAGAAGGGAACTGGCGGCAACTCCTACAACTCCGGCAAGTATGACAACCCCACGAAGGGCAAGCCCAAGACAAGATTCTTTCAAAAGGCTCTGAAGGATTACAGGCGTGAGAACAAGAAACGAGACAAGACCTTCTTCGCCGAGATGGAGAAAAGATACTCCAAGAGATCCTCGTCTTCCTCCTCGTCTTCAAGTTCAAGTGATGAAGAGGTCATGATCAGGAAAGGGAAGGACAGGGACAATCCGGCGGGCCTTTGTTTCATGGGCTTCGGGGACAAGCCGAAGAGTCGCTCACGTCACAGCCGAAGACCCCACAAGAGCTAATGTTCAATGGCTCTTGGGGAGAAGAAAGAGAAGGACTCCTCCGACGAATCCGACGACGACGACGATGAGAAGGCATCTTCCTATGAACAAGAAGTTGTTAATTTACTAGAACAGAACAGTCAGGAGTTGAAGTATAGGGAGAAACTGCTTAGAGGGGCTAAGAAGAGGATAGATGAGCTTGAGAGTGAGCTTGCCACAGCAAATGGCAAGATTGATAGTCTGTCTTCTTCCCCTTGCTTGGGTGATAGTGGTGAGTGTCCTACCTGTGAGGTGCTGTTGTGTGACCTAACGACTCTTAAGTGCAGGTACACAGAGAGAGTAGATGAGAGAGACGCATTGGCCACTGAGCTTGAGAGCGCTCAGCATGAGCTAAAAGATGCTCATACCACTGTCGTCGCACCTTGTGTAGACTGCTCATCCCATTTAGCTAGTATAGCCGAGCTGAGAGCCAAGAGTGATGAGCAGTTGTGCGAGTTAGCTGGAGTGAGAGCTGAGTTGGAACAGACTAAGCTAGAGCTTGAGACCTTGTCAGTTCCATCCACTGTTTGTGAGAACTGCTTATCCATTAGAATGGAGTTGATCAAGCTAAAAGCTGAGAAGTCTGTCGTAGTTGATAAAGAGTGTGAGATCTGCTTGTCTCAGGTGGAGGTGTTAGCTTATTTGAGAGAGGAGCTAGCTGATGTTCAGAACGAGAACTTTTACCTCCGTCAGATCCTGAGTTGGATTAGTGCCAGAGAGCCACAGCTCGGCATGATGATCTAGTAGTTCAAGAGACCGGATGGGTTTGGGGTAGGCTACACCTATACCAAGGCTGATTTTGACGGTGCTATTAGCCGCGCAGTTGAGTGGAGTAAGATGAGTCCCGAACAGAGACACCCCAAAACTCACTCCATTGAGTCCTTTAAGGATAGTCAGCCCAAGGATGGAGTGTACCAAGAACAACCTAAAGTTCCACCTAAGAAGCAAATCTGGGTTCCTAAGCCTAAAACTCTCCACACTTCTCTTGATTCCTTACCTGGACCTTATCACACCAAAGAAGCTTCACTCAACACCACCAAGCCTAAGAACCCTAAGTCACAACAACATTCGAAGAAACCTACCTATCACTGTGAGTTTTGTCAGAGAGACGGGCATCTTGAGGAGTTTTGCTTCAGGAGGAAGAGGGTTGAGCGAGCGGAGAGAGCTCGTGGTGGGCAGGAGCAGTTCTACTAGCAAGGTGGTAGACAGAGAGTTCCTCGACGTAGAGAGAGGCTAGAGGCCAGGCCACGTCGTGTAGGTGGTGGTAGAGGAGACGGTTTTTATGATCGTGCTCTGGAGGGTGGTTTCCGTTCTGGCAGAGTTCCAGATCATTATGGATACGGTGTTGGACCTCGTGACCGTGATTTTAGGAAGAACAGAGGACTGCACTTTGATCCACGTTTCAGTCCAGACTCATATGATTCCTTTTGCTTTCCTACATACGCGCAGATGGCTCGACACTGGTTCAACACTTTTACTAAACCTGGCATTGGACCGTTTGGTCCCACTCATGATTATTGATCTTGATTTGGGAGTTGTTTATCCTTTTTAGGATATTTTGAGTCAGCTTTTCATTGGTATCAGTTTTTCTTTCTTCTTTATTTTTTATTTAGTCTTTTTGTGTGCGTTCATATCATGCATAATCATCAATCACATTTTGAGCTTGTTTCTATTATATGATTAATCTGCTTTACTTTCTCTAGCTAGTATATGTTTTTGATTACTTGTCGATGATCATGTTTTGTTTCAGTTCACATGATATATCTGATATTTGTCATATACGTGGCTTTTATGTTTTAAAATTGAAAAATGATCACCATTGCTTCTGGTAACTAGCATGTGTAGGCTGAATGCTTTCGCTATCTTTTACATGCCTTGTAGCTAGATCCTTACTTAGATGCAGATATGCAACTTGGACATCTATATGCTTTAAATATGAAAATTGTGCTATAAAAATGATAAAAAAATCAGAAAAATGAAAATTTATGCACTTTTATGATTATTAGAAAAGATCCAGGTGGGTTTGTTTTGTCGCATTGCATTGTTCTAGACTGCTTACCATAGCACTTTGGTATGAACTAGGACGGTGTAATGTATGCCAAGACCAATGTCTTAAGCTTCTGATGGTCCAGTTCTGGCCTAAGCTTGACTTGGTCGGTTAGCATAAGGTTTGACACGCAAATAACCCCTGGCAAAAATGGAAAAATAAATAGGAAAAAGAATCAGTCTGAAAAATTTAAAAAGATGACAAGTTTGCTGAAGCACTTTGATTTGGACAATGCTTATCTTGGTAGATATTAGTTAGCTTTTGCATCTCATGCTTTACTTTGCTTGTCTACTAGAAAAAGTGGTGATGCTTTTGTTTTGCAAAAATCGAAAAATGTGTGCTAATGACTTTCTTAAGATATCATCTATTGCACTGATCTTGTCATGTATCTTAGACAGTATATCTTTCGCTATACCTATTAGATGTTGTAATTGCAGTTAATCATATCTAAGAAGCATGCTTTTTACACTCCACCTGCACTCCATCTGCATTCATTGCATATTTTGAGGGGGAGCTGCATTTCAGGGGGAGTTTGTGTCTATGTCTCTTTAAAGTACATTTAGTCTCACTTGATGAGTCCAATTATCAACAAGGAGGAGAAATTTTGGATATATTTTTGGCTTTCTCTGGGATTTATTTCAGGGGGAGTTCATTCTTGTTGGTAATTCTGAGATTTGCACTTGTTTTTGAGGCTTTACTTTTTGGTTAACCATAATGACCATTTTTCTTGCTTCTGTTTGGCTTTTGGTCATTAGGGTTAAACTTTTAGTTTATTTCTTCTATTTTCTTTTGTTTTGTTTTCTTTTTTCCACATGTTTTGCAGGTTCTGGAGATGAGCTGAAAAGGGTGTTGACAATGCACTCATCAAGGGGGAGATTGAGAAACCATGTTGAAGAATATGGTTTTTGATATTCCAGATGTGATGAGTGATTGTCAACGAAAGTCAATGGAAGGGAGAGATGAAGACCTGTCGAGTCTGAGGCGCATGTGACTCAGGTACACGGGCAGTGAGCGACGGCCGGGCAGAGGAGCCGCGGAGTCGGGCTGGCCCAATCTGGGTACATGGCTAGGAGCGGCAGATGATCCACTGGTCTATTGACTGGGTTTGACTTAGGTACACGGGCGGCGAGCGATTGCTGGGCTGAGGAAGCTGCGGGGTCGGGTCGGCCCAATCCGGGTACCCGGTGCGAAGACGGTGGACGCTTTGTCAGTTTCGGCGTAAAACTGACGATCTATGTTTAATTCGTTTTTAGGATATTAATATTTAGTTTTTAAGTTTAGAATATTTTTATTTGAGTTCGGTAATTTTTCCTAAGATTAGTTTAGTAATTTTCGAAATTTATTTTAGAGTTAGTTTAATTTTACCCGAGGGTAAATTTGTCTTTTCATGTATTAGGATTTGCTTATAAATAGGCCCCTATCCCCTTGGAGATAGTTGACTGTTTTTATTAGATCAATCTACTCCAAGTTTTATCGCCGGTGTTTTTTTTCCATCTGCTATTTCGTCGCGTCGTCGCGACTTTTCTTCCTATCGCCGAGAAAAAAAATTTCGAGGCCTCATCTTCGTCGCCGGTCTGAGATGTGCGCGGCTTGCAGCATCCTAGACGTAACAGCCTAGGCCCTAGGAGCTAGGCTCTCAATGGTTGTTTCATTTCGTTTCATTCGTCTTGGTAATGGGTTAGCACTATGTCATGGTGATGACACTACTTCCTTCTCTTTCTTTATTAATTGAATGTCATGTAAGCAAAAAATCTGATGTGGCATGGTAATTAATACCATGAAACACCCCATGAAATCCCCATTGTGAATAGACTAAGACCCATATTCTTCAACATGGTTTCTCAATCTCCCCCTTGATGAGTGCATTGTCAACACCCTCTTCAGCAATTCTTCAGAACCTGCAAAACATGTGGAAACACGAAAACAAAATAAAAACAAAAAATACAGAGAAGAAAATAAAGGTTTAACCCTAATGACCAAAAGCCAAACAAAAGCAAGAAAACGGTCATTATGGTTAACCAAAAATAAAGACTCAAAAACAAGTGCAATCTCAGAACTACTACCAACAAGGATATAAAGAGTAAAGGCAAAGACTAAAAAACTCCCCCTGAAATAAATCCCAAAGAAAAACCAAAAATATCCGCTAAACTCCAAAATTTCTCCCCCTTGTTGACAATTGAACTCATCAAGTGAGACTAAATGCACTTCTAAAGAGACATAGACACAAACTCCCCCTGAAATGCAGCTCCCCCTCAAAATATGCCATTAATGCAAATGGGGTGCAGGTGGAGTGTAAAAAGCATGCTTCTTAGATATGATTGACTGCAATTACATCATCTAACAGGTATAACAAAAGATATACTGTCTAAGATACATGACATGATCAGTGTAACAGATGATATCTAAAGAAAGTCATTAGCACGCATTTTTTCGATTTTTACAAATAAAAACATCACTATATTTTCTAGTTGACAAGCAAAGTAAAGCATGAGATGCAAAAGCTAACTAATATCTACCAAGATAAGCATTGTCCAGAGCAAAGTGCTTCAGCAAACTTGTCATCTTTTTAAATTTTTCAGAATTTTTATTTTTCCCTTCTTTTTTTTTATTTTTGTCAGGGGTTATTTGCATGTCAAACCTTATGCTAACCGACCAAGTCAAGCCTAGGCTAGAACTGGACATCAGAAGCTTAAGACATTGGCCTTGGCATACATTACACCGTCCTAGTTTATACCAAAGTGTTATGGTAAGCAGTCCAGAACAATGCAATGCGACAAAGCAAACCCACCAGGATCTTTTCAAATAACCATTAAAAAGGCATGAATTTTTCATTTTTCCGAATTTTTATCATTTTTCTAGCACATTTTTTCATGTTTAAAGCATATAGATGTCCAAGTTGCATATCTGCATCTAAGTAAGGATCTAGCTACCAGGCATGTAAAATATAGCGAAAGCATTCAGCCTACACATGCTAGTTACCAGAAGCAATGGTGATCATTTTTCAATTTTAAAGCATAAAAGCCATGCATATGACAAATATCAGATATATCATGTGAACTGAAACAGAACATGATCATCGACAAGTAATCAAAAGCATATACTAGCTAGAGCAAGTAAAGCAGATCAATCATATAATAGAAGCAAGCTCAAAAATGTGATATATGATTATGCATGATATGAACTCACACAAAACGACTCTATAAAGAATAAAGAAGAAAGAAAAACTGACTAAAAGTATACTAAAAAGGATACACGACTCTCAAATCCCCCTGCAAATGCTCAAAAGTAGACTGATCTAGGTGTTTGGTAAAAATGTCAGCCAACTACTGATGGGTATCAACATGAACAAGATCAATGACCCCTTTCTCATATTGATCCCTCAGAAAGTGAAAACGCACATCAATATGTTTGGTTTTTGAATGAAGACATGGGTTTTTCCCTACACTAATTGCACTAGTGCTATCACAAAACAAAGAAACTCTAGAAGGGAAGAACAACCCAAAATCCCGCAAAGTGGAAATCATCCAAACCAACTGTGAGCAGCAGCTAGCAGCAGCTACATACTCAGCCTCGGTAGTAGAAAGTGCAACTCTAGATTGTTTTCGAGAAGACCAAGATACAAGTGAAGAACCAAGAAACTGGCAAGTACCGGAAGTCGACTTGCGATCCAGCCGGCACCCACTGAAATCAACGTCAGAAAATCCAAATAAATCAAGAGACGAAGATGCAGAATAATAAAGACCTAGATCAGGAGCATAAGTAAGATACCTGAAAATACGTTTGACAGCCTACCGGTGAGATGCGTGTGCCAAAGACTGAAAACGCGCGCACACACCCACGACAAACTGAATGTCTGGTCTCGTCGCAGTCAAGTATAGCAGCGATCCGATCATCCCTCGATACTCTCTCTCTCATTGACCTTGATGTCGTTCTCGTCCTTGTCCAGACCTCCAGATGTACCCATTGGGGTCATCTAAGGCTTTAGCTCTCCACCAAAGTCAAATTTATTCAACATGTCCCGTGTGTACTTACCCTGGTGGATGAAAATGCCCTCCTTGGTCTGCTTGATCTGGAGCCCTAAAAGGTACTTAAGTTCACCCATGAGACTCATCTCAAACTCGCTGTGCATCTGCTTAGAAAACTTGGACACAAGCTCATTAGTAGAACCACCAAAAATAATATCATCCACGTAAATCTGAGCAACCAATAAGTCTAAGCCATCTCTAAGAAAGAAAAGAGTCTTGTCCACAGAACCCATCACAAAACCTTTCTGCAACAAAAACTGCTTTAGGCGATCATACCAAGCCTTGGGGGCTTGCTTCAGACCATATAAAGCCTTCTGCAACTTAAACATGTCGAGGAAACTTAGGGTTCTCAAAACTGGGGGTCTGCTTAACATATACCTCCTCCTCTATATACCCATTCAAAAAGACACTCTTGACATTTATTTGATAAAGCTTAAAACCTTTAGAAGCAGCAAAGGCCAAAAGAATATGAATGGACTGAAGACGGGCAACAGGGGCAAAGGTCTCCTCAAAATCAATACTTTCTTTTTGGCAAAAGCCATTTGCCACTAGTCGAGCTTTGTTGTGCACCACAACCCCATCTTCACCTTGTTTGTTCTTCAACACCCACTTGGTGCCTATGGTGTTACACCTAGGTGGTAGCTCAACTAGTGTCCAAACCCGATTGCGAACAAAATTTTCAAGCTCTTCTTGCATGGCGTTTATCCAATTTGAATCAATAAGAGCATGAGAAACGTCTCTGGGTTCAAAAGTAGCAACAAACGCAGACTCAGCAAACATAGCAAGAGAACCAACTGAAGAACGCAAGGATCTCACGCAAGGATCTCTCAGTAAGATCACCGATGATGAGCTCTGAGGGGTGATCACGCTGAACTGATCGGGATCCTAGGTGATCTGAAGTCACCTCACTAGAGTCATCAACTGGAACCTCTGGACTCGGCTGAGAAGACATCTCACCAGAGTCAGCAATTGGCACCTCTAGACTCGGCTGAGGAGGCTCGATCGAAGTTGAAGGAGTGATCAGAGGTCCATCCTCATCCTCAGTCGAAGTCTCAGAAGGTGTGGGGTCTGCAGGCTGTGCAGAGGGCCCCCTCATCATCAGCAGGAGTGTCATCATCTTCCTCGAAGATGGACTCTCCAAGCTCATCATCTCCAGAAAGCTCAAAAGAAGGAGTTAGCGAATGCATGGACTCATCAAAGGAAACCTCACAAGTGTCGACAAGCAACTAGGAATCTAGGTTCCAAACACGAAATCCTCGAGAATGCAAAGCATAACCAAGAAAAACTCCATCCCTGCAATGAGACTCAAACTTGCATCCAAAAGCTCTCAAGTGACTCACCTTGGGTTGTCTGTCAAACCGCAACTCATATGACGTCTTACCTAAGTAATCTCTAAGAAAAATGCGGTTGGCTAGATAGCAAGCTGTGTTCATTGCTTCAGCCCAAAAGCGCCTAGGAGTCCTATGATCATCAAGAACCGTCTTGTCCATCTCACCTAGCGTGTGGTTCTTTTATTCCACAACACCGTTCTGTGGGGGAGTGTAAGGGGCCAAGAACTGATGATCAAGACCCTAATCACTACAGAAGCTGACGAACTGAGAGTTCTTAAACTCAGATCCATTGTCCGAACGAATTCCTCGCATCCGACCATTGTTCTCGTTCTTCGGCTTCAAAATCAGGTCATGAACATACTGAAAAGCCTCATCTTTAGACTCTAGAAAGTAAACCCATGAGAATCGAGAAAAGTCGTCAACTATCACAAGGGTGTACCACTTCCCACCGACTAAGCGTACTCGGGCTAGACCTACTGTATCCATGTGTAACAGCTCTCCCGGGTACGAAGTCATCACCTGAGTCACAGGTGCGTGAGAGGCGGCAACCATTTTCCCATGACGATAGGGATGGCAAATTAGATCCTTCTCCATCTTAAGCTTAGGCAAACCTCGGATAAGGTCCATAGAACTCAATCTGACAAGCAGATCAAATCTAAAATGGTCTAACCTTCTATGCCACTTCCAGAGCTCATAGGGTGATCCAGCCATCAGACAGCGAGAAGGGCCAGAAGAACTAGAGAAATCAATACGAAAAACCTTACCAAAAGGTAAGATCCGGCAAACTAAAGATCCTCTAGAATCAACAACAGAAGACATGCCCTTCTTAAAGCGAACCTCTAAACCATCCTCAAGAAGTTGCGAAATAGAAATTAGATTAAAATTCAGATTTCCAACAAAAGCAACATTCTTCAAGGAGAAATAATCAGAGATGTGAATCGACCCAATACCTTGTACCTTCCCTTGACCACTATTCCCGAAAGTGGTGTATTCCTTGGAGCTCGGGGGAGAGAGGCTGGAGAACCATCTGTGGTGCCCCGTCATATGGCGAGAACATCCTAAATCCATGATCCACACGTCCTCCAGTCCTCGATCCTGCAAGATCAATGGTCATGAGTGGGAGCAAACGGTCCAACGCTAGGTTTAGCAAAGGTGCTAAACCAGTGTTGAGCCATCTGCTCATAAGTAGGAAAGCAGAAGGCATCATATGAGTCTGGACCAAAATGCGGCTCAATGTGTGGTCCTCGGTTCTGCCTAAAATCACGGCCACGAGGTCCAAAACCGTATCCATAACGATCTGGAGCACTGCCGGAACGAAAACCACCCTCCGAAGCATGGTCATAAAACCGTCTCCTCTACCACCACCTACATGATGTGGCCTGGCCTCTAGCCTCTCTCTACATCAAGGAACTCTCTGTCTACCACCCTACTAGTAGAACTGCTCCTGTCCACCTCGAGCTCTCTCTGCTCTCTCAACCCGCTTCCTCCTAAAGCAAAACTCCTCAAGATGCCCGTCTCTCTGACAAAACTCACAGTGATAGGTAGGCTTCTTGGGATGTGGTTGAGGCTTGGGATTCTTAGGCTTGGTGGTGTTGGATGTAGAATCTTGGGTGTGAGAGGGTCCAAGTAAACAATCAAGAGAAGTGTGGAGAGGTTTAGGCTTTGGGACCTAGATTTGCTTCTTAGGTGGATATTTAGGTTGTTTTTGGAACACTCCATCGTTGGGCTGACTAGCCTGGAAAGACTCAGTGGAGTGAGTCTTGTGGTATCTCTGTTCAGGAGTCATCTTACTCCACTCCACTGCTCGGCTAATGGCACTCTCAAAATCAACCTTGGTATAGGTATAACCTACCCCAAACCCATCCTGCCTCTTGAACTACTGGATCATCATGCCAAGCTGTGGTTCTCTGGCACTAATCCAACTTAGGATCTGACGAAGGTAAAAGTTCTCATTCTGAACATCCGCTAGCTCCTCTCTCAAAGAAGCTAGTACCTCCACCGGAGATAGGCAGATCTCACACTCTCTATCAACTTCAACAGACTTCTCAGCTTTTAGCTTGAGCAACTCCATTCTCAGGGACAAGCAGTTCTCACAAACAGTGGGTGGAACTGACAAGGTCTCAATCTCTAGCTTAGTCTGCTCCAGCTCAGCTCTCACTCCAGCTAACTCGCCCACCTACTCATCACTCTTGGCTCTCAGATCAGCTATACTTGCTAAATGGGATGGGCAGTCTACACAAGGTACAACGACAGTGGCATGAGCATTTTTCAGCTCCAGCTGAGCGCTTTCAAGCTCAGTGGCCATAGCGTCTCTCTCATCTACTCTCTGTGTACCTGGACTTAAGAGTCATCAGGTCACACAACAACACCTCACAGTTAGGGCACTCTCTACTACCATCCAAGCAAGGTGAAGAAGACAGATTTTCAATCTTGTCATTCGCCATGGCAAGCTCACTCTTAAGCTCATCTATCCTCTTTTTAGCCCCTCTAAGCAGTTTCTCTCGATACTTCAACTCCTGGCGGTTTTGTTCTAGTAAATTAACAACTTCTTGTTCATAGGAGGATACCTTCTCATCGTTGGAGTCATCGGAGTCATCGGAGGAGCCCTTTTCTTCCTTATCCCCAAGAGCCATTGAATAGAAGCTCTTGCGGGGTCTTCGACTGTGACGCGAGCGACTCTTCGGCTTGTCCCCGAAGGTCATGAAGCAGAGGCCCACCGGATCGTCCCTGTCCTTCCCCTTCTTGATCACGAACTCTTCATCACTTGAACTCGAAGATGAAGAGGAAGACGAAGATCTCTTGGAGTAACTTTTCTCCATCTCGGCGAAGAAAGTCTTGTCTCGCTTCTTGTTCTCACACCTGTAATCCTTCATAGCCTTTTGAAAGAATCTTGTCTTTGGCTTGCCCTTTGTGGAAGTGGAGTTGTTGTACTTGCCGGAGTCGTAGGAATTGCTGCTTCCCTTCTTGTAGCTCTTCCGCTTGGGGCAGTCGGCGATGAAATGACCTGCATCACCACACTCAAAGCATCCGGATTTTGTGCCATGTCTTTTGAGCATTCGTTTATCATAGACACGTCGCACCCGGTTGTTAAATAAACACAGATCATCATCTCCTAGCGAATCAAGCTATTCCTCGGAGATAGACATCAAAGAGAATGCAGAACAACTCAAGGCAGTAGGATCAGCAGACTATGTCGCAAGGGCTAGAGTTTTTGAGCCAGAACCAGTGAGATTTGATCTCAACTGGATATCAACCTCGGAGGCCTTGAGCTTACTAAAAAGTCCTCAGACAGTCAAGGTATCATAGGAAGCGCTCTCAACAATAGAAGAAACCTTGATCTCCCAGATCTTAGGGTCCAAGGTATGGAGAACCTTGAGCGCCTATTCATGATCTGAGACTAGCTGATAATGCTCGGCCTTGTTGACCCAAAGCTTGTTAATGATCGATTGAAAACGACCAAACAAAGCCTCAAAAGTCTCACCTGGCTTCTGTGAGAAATTTTCATACTCACGCCGGTAGGTCTGATAGAGCCTAGCCTTGACCTGAGCTATCCCCTCATGGTGTGCCTGGAGGGTAGCCCAGATCTCTCGAGCAGTGGTGAGATGGCTAACACGCTCAAACTCACTAGGACCTAGACCAGAAAATAGAATGTTCACCGCTTTGCTATTGTTCTGATGCTAGGCAATAATATCAGCAGTAGTACGCTCAGCAACAGGAAGTATAGTAAAAGTAGGGTGAGCACAAATATCCCAAATGTCCAAGCTCTGGCTCATGAGATAGGCTCGCATGCGAGTCTTCCAATAAGTGCAGCCAAAAGCTTCAAGAAACAGGATTTTACCAGAGGAAGTCATGATCACTACCTGGGTTAAGAACCGGTTAGGGTATGGGAAAACCCTAACCTCGCTTTGATACCACTTGTAGGACCGAAAGTAGCGACTAGAGGGGGTGAATGGGCGTCTAAAAATTCTTCTAAATAAATACCTAATCCTAGCACCCAATGCACCTCGACAGACAAATAATAGTAGCAAAGCAAATCATAGGAACTAAAGTTGTCTAGCCTAAAAATGACTAGTGTCCTAAATCAAATGTTATTTAAGAATAAACTAGACTCAATAAAATAACTGCAGTGAATAAAAATGGATACTAGAAATATTTAATGACGTAAGCAAAATACCTAAATATATTAATAGAATATTCAGATTGCGGTCTAAAAATAAAATACTAATCAAATGAATAAAACAAGAATCATCCAAAAATTAATTCAGAAATAAACCTAAAATATTGCATGTAAATCTAGAATAGAAATATTACTGCGACTAATAATAATTTTTTTTCTTTTTATACTAGAAGATTAAGAATACTTAAACAGATAATACGAGATTACTAATAAAATTTTAGCAGATTAAAAAATAACTACGAAATTACTAACTAGATTTAATCTAACTAAAAAATAGGAGATAAAAAAATTTACCTACATCTCCATTCAAGTCGTCGTGCATAGAAAATCCGGTCAGTCGTCGCATGCTCCGTGCGCTGTCTGACGCCCAGCCGTGCCGTGTGTCACTATGCAGCAACGCTTGGAAGAGGCTGCTGCTGCTTTTTGCCGCCCAGAAAAATTTCGTTGAAGAAACGTGCCTCCGCGTGAGAAAGCGTGCACCAGAGCACTGCGCATGCGTGACCGTGGCGTGCCGAAGATTTTTAGCCGTGGGTCCCACGCGTGGACTGTCGTGCGATGTCGTGTGCCTCAGCTTGACATTTCTCTGCCACAGTCTTAGCCGCAGGACGGCGCCTCACCGCTGTAGAAAAAACTTAGTCTCGGCTGCTGTGAGAGGTTGCGGCTTTCCACGCACCACATTAAAAAATGCTACTGCAGCTCCTTGGACTCCGTGCAAAAGAAGGAAAAGTCTTGCCGTAGCCGCTCCTAGAAGCCTGAAATGCCGCTGGACATCGTGCTGATAAGACGCGCCGCTAACGCCTGCAGTTGTGCCTACGACATGCAATGCCAGCGCCAAAAACCGCGCCACAATTAGCCTAGAGGAAGTGCTGCCGAAGAAAAATTTCTGGCGGCCAAAAACAGATTACAGCGGCGGAAGTAGAAAGCAGCGATGACGAAATTTTTAGCAGATCAAAAAACACCGGCCGAATAGAATATGTGGACTATAGATTGATTATGGAAAAACAGTCCCCCTATCACTAGGGGGTAGGGGCCTATTTATAGGCGACCCACTAATACATGGAAAAGACTAATTTACCCCTAGGGTAAGTAAATTACACTAACTCTAAAATAAAATTTGAAATTACTAAAATACCCTTAAAAAACGACTGACTCGAATACCGAATATTCTGGACATAAATACTAAATATTAATATCCTAAAACAAAATAATCATCAGTTGTCAGTTTTGCGCCGAAACTGACAAAGCGTCCACCGTCTTCGCACCGGGTACCCGGATTGGGCTGACCCGATCCCGCAACTTCCTCATCCTGGCAATCGCTCACCGCCCATGTATTTGAGTCAAACCCCGGTCAACAGACCAGTGGATCCTCTGCCGGTCCTATCCCATGTACTCGGATTGGGCCAGTCCGACTCCGCGGCTCCTCTGCCCGGCTGTCGCTCGCTGCCTGTGTACCTGAGTCACACGCGCCCCAGACATGGCAAGTCTTCATGTCTCTTATTTGACTTCCGTTGACAATCAGTCATCACATCTGGAGCATAAGACTCATGGTCTTCAACATTGTTTCTTAAGGAACCGCGATGCTTCAAGGCAGGCATCGAGGTCTCGTGCAAGGCCTCCATCAGATCCCCCTTTGAGGACCACTCCGAAGCCCTCTTGGAGGACCCCTTAGAACGGCCCTCCGAGGCCTTCCCTGAGGCCCCTAGATGAAGATCCTCCGGCGAAGTACTCTTGCTCATTAGCTCCAAAATATCCCAACAACACTGTAAAACAAGTAGCAATACCAGGGGCCCCTGCCCCTGATGTTGACACATAACCACCACATTTGTAAAGTTGTAAAGCTACACATGTACTCAAATATCACTTACTATTTTACCTCTACAAAGACTAAATAGCAGGGCACTGTAAGTAGAGGGTAGAATCAGCTTTTCCTTTACTTTCTTGCCTATATAAGCAGAGCACTACCCTTGTAACAGTGAGGTCAACCCCATAGTGAAAAATACTACAAACTAGACGTAGGGTTATTATCCCCAGAGGAGGCCCGAACTAGTATAAAAATCCTCTCTCTCTAAGAACCCTTAAGGCTAATGCAATCGCTACAACAGTTATCCAACTAGTCCATGTGTTGCACCTCCTTTATGAAGACAGCTGCCAGGAGGCTGGTGACTTCTTCCTTGATGAGCTTCTTGCGGTCCTCAGTGAACCGTCGCATCTTCTGCTTGACCAGTGGTGCAGCCGGGTCAATGTGGAGTTCATGCTCGATCAGCTCCCGGGGTACGCTTGGCATGTCAGAGGGTTGCCAAGCGAAGATGCCGGCATTAGAGCGGAGGAAGCTAACGAGCGTGCTTTCTTATTTAGGATCCAGCGTGACCCCTATCAGAGTTGTCTTTGACGGATCATCTTCTGATAGACGAATACTTTTGTACTCGGCTGGAGATGACGTCAGCACGATCGGCGATGGCGCCGAACTCGGGAACTATAACACCCCAAATTTTAGAGAAATAAAATAAATTCAAAAAAACCAGAATTTTCATAAAAGATTTATTTTAATTCTCATAAAGTCATAAATGACTAAATAAATAGAATCTAGACAAATAATTCAAATCATGGTCTAAAAAATTTATATTATGTTCCTAAGACCAAGATACAATTTTGGGAATTTTTACAAATTTTTCCAACCTTGGATGCTAATCCATAATTTAAGAATCAATTTCTGCTATTATTTTTATTCAGAAATTCAATTTAAATGCTAATTGGCTGCTCCCCTCATTTCTCTCTCCCCGGCCAGCCCAACCCATCCACCACACCACCCTCTCACTGACAAGCGGAACCCCGCCTATCAGCGCACTCAGTCTCACCTGAACCCTGACCCAACTGTCAGCCCCCCTCCCCTCACAGCTCACGCGCTATGGCCCACCTGTCGGCACCAACCGTTAACCTCTTACACTCGCTGACCAGTACACCCCACCCATCAGTCGTCTTCAACCTCAAGCACCTGAGATCCCCGGCCATCATTGTGTCACCCTATCGCCGCTGTCGTGGGCCCAAGCTCTGATTAAACACTGGTAATTAACTCCCTGTTACTCCAGCATTTGATTGCCCTCAGATCCCCTCGCCGTTATGCTCCAGAGCGCCGTAATTAGCCGGTTTAACACCTCGCCGTAGTAACTGAAATTAATACATCGGTTTCCCCCTTTCTCTCCGCTACTCACCTCGGCGGAGAACTATAAAAAGGCCCCTGGCCACACCGCATTCACCGCACTGCTCAATTTCCCTCTCTTGCCCAAGGCAGAGCGCTATCAGTCCATTTTAGCACCGCCCCTTTTTCCTGCCTCTAGCCACCACTCACCGTCATTGGAGTACTCCCCTTGCCGCACCGACGCCACCAAAGTGATCCCCATCGCCTCTTCGACCTCGGCCACGATTTCGCTCGAGCCCATTGCCACCGGAACATCGTCACCAACAAGGACCCAACAGTTCGCCACCACCCCGCACGTCGCCGGCCACATCTAGTGAGGAACCATGTTGAAAAGCATGGGCCTTATGGCTCCAGATGTAATGAGTGATTGTCAACGGAAGTCAAAGAGGAGACGTGAAGAGAAGATGTGACCTGCCATGTCTGGGGCGCGTGTGACTCAGTGTAATTTACCCTAGGGGTAAATTAGTCTTTTCCCTTTATTAGTGGGCTGCCTATAAATAGGCCCCAACCCCCTAGGGTTAGGGTTGACTGTTTCTCCTGAGATTAATCTACAGTCCATTTTTTTCACTGCCAGTTTTTTTTTCTCCTCGCTGCCGGTGTGATTCTTTTCTCCGCTCTGAAATCTTTCCGCTGAGGCAAGCTGCAAGCACGGCGTCACGCGGCATACGCGGCTGTCAGCAGCTTTGCGTGAGGTGCAACAAGGCTCGGCGGCCAAGGCAATCCATGCCGCAAGCTAGCACTAGGCTGCATCCTAGATAGCTGTGCACGGCGCGGGAGCCAAGGCTGGCTACGCCCTAGCGAAGAGCAGCAGCATTACGGCGAGGGTTTTGGTGCTATTTCCTGCATGGCGTGGATTCGTGAAGCAGCTGTTGGGCACATTTTTTGGCGTGGGGAGGCAGCAGCAAAAAATCTTTGGTGCAGTGCACGTGCAGTGCCAGGCGGAGGTACCAACGCAGAACAGCAGCATGTCTCGCCTATAGAACCACAAGCTATGCCCCTATAGTAACCTGTCGCACGGCATCTCAGAGCGGGAGAAGCTGACGGCGTGTATAGGGATTCACGACACGTCTCTTGATGCTTGGCGCGTGAAGAGCACTCGGCTGAAGTCGGAGGAAGCGGCGAACGCAGGTAAGTTTGATCTAATCTCCTATTTTTCAGCAAAGATTAATTAATTAGTCTGCGAACCTGATTAGCGATTTCATGGTAAATTTCCGGCTGCTAAACCTGGTTAGTGTTCGTGTAATATTTTAATTAGGTAATTTTTAGTCTGTACGTATAAAAAGAAAAAATATTTATTTCTTAGTCATAGTTATATTTTTCATTCTAGATTTACGTGTAATATATCAGTTTTATTTCTGAATTAGTTTCTGAATGATCCATGTTTTATTCACTTGATTAGTACTTTATTCTCAGATTGCAATATAAATATTTATTGATATATCTAGGTGTTTTCCTGTACACATCAAGTATTTATTAAATCATTTGAGAACACTTTTTATTTACTGCAGTTATTTTTTTTAGTTTAATTTATTTTTAATATCAGTTTAATTAGTACATTGGTCATTTTTAGGCTAGACAACTTTAGTACCTATGAGCTGCTTTGCTACTGTTGTTTGTCTATCGAGGTGCGTAGGGTGTTGGGTTTAGGCTTTTGTTTTGGAAGAAATTTTTAGGCGCCCATTCACCCCCCCTTTGGTCGCTACTTTCGGTCCTACAAGTGGTAACAGAGCAAGGTTAGGGTTTTCCCATACCTTAACCGGCTCTAAACCCAGGTAGTGATCATGACTTCCTCTGGTAAGGTCTCGTCCCTTGATGCTTTTGGCTACACTTATTGGAATACTCGCATGCGAGCTTATCTCATGAGCCAGAGCTCAGACATTTGGGATATTTGTGGTAACGCTACTTTTACTATACTTCCTGTTGCTGAGCGCACTTCTGCTAATATAATCGCCTAGCAACAGAACAATAGCAAAGCGGTGAACATTTTATTTTCTGGTCTAGGTCCTAGTGAGTTTCAGCGTGTTAGCTATCTCGACACTGCTTGAGAGATCTGGGGTACCCTCCAGGCACACCATGAGGGGACAGCTCAGGTCAAGGCTAGGCTCTATCAGACCTGCCGGCGTGAGTATGAAAATTTCTCACAGAAACCGGGTGAGACTGTTGAGGCTTTGTTTGGTCATTTTCAATCGATCATTAACAAGCTTCAGGTCAACAAGGCCGAGCGTGATCAGCTGGTCTCAGATCATGAACAGGTGCTCAAGGTTCTTCATACCTTGGACTTTAAGATCTGGGAGATCAAGGTTTCTTCTATTGTTGAGAGCGTTTCCTATGATACCTTGACTGTCGTAGATCTTTTTAGTAAGCTCAAGGCCTCAAAGGTTGATATCCAGTTGAGATCAAATCTCACTGGTTCTGGCTCAAAAACCCTAGCCCTTGCGACACCTTCTGCTGACCCTACTGCTTTGAGTTGTATTGTGTTTTCTTTGATGTCTATCTCCGATGATCAGCTTGATTCGCTAGGAGATGATGATCTATGTTTGTTTAACAACCGGGTGCATCGTGTCTATGATAAATGAATGCTTAAAAGACACGGCACAAAATCCGGATGATTTGAGTGTGGTGATCCAGGTCATTTCATCTCAGACTGCCCCAAGTGGAAGAGTTACAAGAAGGGAACCGGTGGTAGCTCCTACGACTCCGTCAAGCACGACAACTCCACTTTCACAAATGGCAAGCCCAAGACAAGATTCTTTCGAAAGGCTCTGAAGGATTGCAGGCGTGAGAACAAGAAGCGAGATAAGGCCTTCTTCGCCGAGATGGAGAAAAGCTACTCCAAGAGGTCTTCGTCTTCCTCCTCGTCTTCAAGTTCAAGTGATGAAGAGATCGTGATCAAGAAGGGGAAGGACAGGGATGATCCGACGGGCCTATGCTTCATGGCCTTTGGGGACAAGCCGAAGAGTCGCTCGTGTCACAACCGAAGACCCCGCAAGAGTTTCTGCTCAATGGCTCTTGGGGATAAGGAAGAAAAGGGCTCCTTCGACAACTCCAACGACAACAACAATGAAAAGGTATCTTCCTATGAACAAGAAGTTGTTAATTTGCTAGAAGAGAACCGTCAGGAGTTGAAGTATCGGGAGAAACTGCTTAGAGATGCTAAAAAGAGGATAGATGAGCTTGAGAGTGAGCTTTCCATGGCGAATGGCAAGATTGAGAGTCTGTCTTCTTCCCCTTGCTTTGGTGGTAGAAGTGAGTGCCCTAACTGTCAGGTGTTATTGTGTGACCTGACGACTCTGAAGTCCAGGTACATAGAGAGAGTAGATGAGAGAGACGTTATGGCCACTAAGCTTGAAAGCGCTCAGTTGGAGCTGAAAGATGCTCATGCCAATGTCGTCGTGCCCTGTGTAGACTATCCATCCCATTTAGCTAGTATAGCTGAGCTGAGAGCCAAGAGTGATGAGCAGTTGGGTGAGTTATCTGGAGTGAGAGCTGAGCTAGAGCAGACTAAGCTAGAGCTTGAGACCTTGTCAGTTTCACCCACTGTTTGTGAGAACTGCTTGTCTTGATATTGGAGTTGATCAAGCTAAAAGCTGAGAAGTCTATCAAAGTTGATAAAGAGTATGAGATCTGCTTGTCTCGGGTGGAGGTGCTAGCTTCCTTGAGAGAGAAGCTAGCTGATGTTCAGAATGAGAACTTTTACCTCCGTTAGATCCTGAGTTGGATTAGTGCTAGAGAGCCATAGCTTGGCATGATGATCCAGCAGTTCAAGAGGCAGGATGGGTTTGGGGTAGGTTACACCTATACCAAGGCTGACTTTAAGAGTGCTATTAGCCGTGCAGTGGAGTGGAGCAAGATGACTCCAGAGCAGAGATATCCCAAGACTCACTCCACTGAGTCTTTTCAGGTTAGTCAGCCCAAGGATGGAGTGTTCCAAGAACAACCTAAAGCTCCACCCAAGAAGCAAATCTGGATCCCGAAGCCTAAACCTCTCCACACTTCTCTTGACTCTTTACTTGGACCCTCTCACACCAAAGAACCTACACCCAACACCACCAAGCCTAAGAATCCCAAGCCTCAACCATATCCCAAGAATCCTACCTATAACTGTGAGTTTTGTTAGAGAGACGGGCATCTTGAGGAGTTTTGCTTCAGGAGGAAGCGGGTTGAGAGAGCAGAGAGAGCTCGAGGTGGGCAGGAGCAGTTCTACCAGCAGGGTGGTAGACAGAGAGTCCCTCGACGTGGAGAGAGGCTAGAGGCTAGGCCACGTCGTGTAGGTGGTTGTAGAGGAGAAGACTTTCATGACCATGCTCCGGAGGGCGGTTTTCGTTCTGGCAGAGCTCCAGGCCATTTTGGATACGGTTTTGGACCTTGTGGCTATGATTTTAGGCAGAACATAGAACCACACTTTAAGTAGCGTTTTGGTCCAGATTCATATTATTCCTTCTGCTTTCCTTCTTACGAGCAGATGGCTCGACACTGGTTTAGCTCCTTTGCTAAACCTGGTGTCGGACCGTTTGCTCCCACTCATGACCATTGATCTTGCAGGATCGAGGACTGGAGGATGTGTGGATCATGGATTCAGGATGTTCTCACCACATGACGGGACACCACAGATGGTTCTCCAGCCTCTCTCCCCCGAGCTCCAAGGAGTACATCACTTTCGGGAACAGTGGTCAAGGGAAGGTACAAGGTATTGGGTCAATTCGCATCTCTGATCATTTCTCTTTGAAGAATGTTGCTTTGGTTGGAAACTTGAATTTTAATTTAATTTCTGTTGCGCAACTTCTTGAGGATAGTTTAGAGGTTCGCTTTAAGAAGGGCATGTCTTCTGTTGTTGATTCTAGAGGATCTTTGGTTTGCCAGATCTTACCCTTTGTTAAGGTTTTTCGTATTGATTTCTCTAGTTCTTCTGGCCCTTCTTGCTGTCTAATTGCGGGATCCTCCTCTGAGCTCTAGAAGTGGCATAGGAGGTTAGGGCATTTGAGCTTTGATCTTCTTGTCAGATTGAGCTCTATAGATCTTATCCGAGGATTGCCCAAGGTTAAGATGGAGAAGGATCTAGTTTGCCATCCCTGTCGTCATGGGAAAATGGTTGCCGCTTCTCACGCACCGTGACTCAGGTGATGACTTCGTACCCGAGAGAGCTGTTACACATGGATACAGTTGGTCCAGCTCAAGTACGCTTAGTCAGTGGGAAGTGGTATGCGCTTGTGATAATTGACGATTTTTCTCGATTCTCGTGGGTTTACTCTCTAGAGTCTAAGGATGAGGCTTTTCAATTTTTTCATGACCTGATTTTGAAGCTGAGGAACGAGAACAATGGTCGGATGTTAGCAATTCATTCAGACAGCGGCTCTGAGTTTAATAACTCTCAGTTCGTCAGCTTCTGTAGTGATCAGGGTCTTGATCATCAGTTTTCTGCCCCTTACACTCCCCGACAGAATGGCGTTGTGGAACGAAAGAACCGCACGCTAGTCGACATGGCTAGGATGATGCTTGATGAGCATAGGAGTCCTAGGCATTTTTGGGCTGAAGACATGAACACAGCTTGCTATCTAGCCAACCGCATTTTTCTTAGAGCTTACTTAGGTAAGACGTCATATGAGTTGCGGTTTGGCAGACAGCCTAAGGTGAGTCACTTGCGAGCGTTTGGATGCAAGTGCTTTGTGCTCAAGAAGGGAGGGCATTTGGACAAGTTTGAGTCTCGTTGCTGGGATGGAGTCTTTCTTGGTTATGCTTTGCATTCTCGAGGCTTTCGTGTTTGGAACCTAGATTCTCAGCTGCTTGTCGAGACTTGTGAGGTTTCTTTTGATGAGTCCATGCCTTCACTGACTCCTTCTTTTGAGCTTTCTGGAGATGATGACACTCATGTTGTTGATGAGGGTGGGCCCTCTACATAGCCTGCAGACCCCACACTTTCTAAGACTTCGACTGAGGATGAGGACGGACCTCTGATCACTCCTTTACTTCGATCGAGCCTCCTCAGCCGAGTCCAGAGGTGCCAGATGCTGACTCCAGTGAGTTGACTTCAGATCACCTAGGATCCCGAGCAGTTCAGCATGATCACCCCTCAGAGCTCATCATCGGTGATCTTACTGAGAGATCCTTACATTCTTTAGTTGGTTCTCTTGTTGTGTTTGCTGAGTCTACGTTTGTTCCACTTTTAAGCCCAGAGACGTTTCTCATGCTCTTTCTAATTCAAATTGGATAAATGTCATGCAAGAAGAGCTTGAAAATTTTCTTCGTAATTGGGTTTGGACACTGGTTGAGCTGCCACCTGGATGCAACACCATAGGCACCAAGTGGGTGTTTAAGAACAAACAAGGCGAATATAGGGGTTGGGGTGCGCAACAAAGCTCGACTAGTGGCACAGGGTTTTTGCCAGAAAGAAGGTATTGATTTTGAGGAGACCTTCGCCCCTGTTGCCCGTCTTGAGTCCATTCGTATTCTTTTACCCTTTGCTGCCTCTAAAGGTTTTAAGCTTTTTCAAATGGATGTCAAGAGTGCATTTCTGAACGGGTATATAGAGGAGGAGGTCTATGTTAAGCAGCCCCCCGGTTTTGAGAACCCTAAGTTTCCTCAACATGTTTTCAAGTTGTAGAAAGCTTTATACGGTCTGAAGCAAGCCCCCGAGGCTTGGTATGATCGCCTAAAGCAGTTTTTGTTGCGGAATGGTTTTGTGATGGGTTCTGTTGACAAAACTCTTTTCTTGCTCAGAGTTGGCTCAGACTTATTGATTGCTCAGATTTACGTGGATGATATTATTTTTGGTGGTTCTACTAATGATCTTGTGTCCACGTTTTCTAAGCAGATGCACAGCGAGTTTGAGATGAGTCTCATGGGTGAGCTCAAGTACTTCTTAGGGCTCCAGATCAAGCGGACCAAGGACGACATCTTCATCCACCAGGGCAAGTACACACGGGACATGCTGAAGAAGTTTGACTTTGGTGAAGAGCTAAAGCCTCAGATGACCCCAATGGGTACATCTGGAGGCCTGGACAAGGACGAGAATGACGTCAAGGTCAACGAGAGAGAGAGAGAGTATCGAGGGATGATCGAATCGCTGGTATACCTAACTGCGACGAGAACGGATATTCAGTTTGTCGTGGGTTTGTGCGCGCGTTTTCAGTCTTTACCACATGCATCTCACCGGCAGGCTGTCAAGTGTATTTTCAGGTACCTTACTTATGCTCCTGATCTAGGTCTTTACTATTCTACATCATCGTCTCTTGATTTATCTGGCTTTTCTAACGCTGATTTCGGTGGGTGCCGGCTAGATCGCAAGTCAACTTCTGGTACTTGTCAGTTTCTCGGTTCTTCGCTTGTTTCTTGGTCTTCTCGAAAACAATCTGTTGACACGAAAACATGCCCCCACACTTGGGTCAGTTCGATGATCCAAAAGTGCACGGATACTTAGGGACAAGCCTAAGCGTGACGTGACACCGACATCGCGTTCCGACTACCCTTAATAGTGATAAGGGGGGTGGAGTCGCCAGGCAACCAGATTACACAAAATAATCCAATTAGCCGAAAGAAATAGATTAAACAAAATAAAATCAGCAAACCAGTCGAAGGCCGTCTAGTTTGAAGTCTGGTGCGAAGGTTTCACCAAAGTATACCTTTGGCGTTCGGTGCGAACTGCTCCGCCGAAGGGTGCTACGGCGTTCGGACTGATCTGACCGAAGACGGACTTCGAACGGATCTAGACGCGATGATCACCTCCGAACAGCGGGGTTCGGCGTGCGATCTCCGATACAGCAAACTACAGAATAGTGACGAGAGGGCCACGCGCGAGTGCAACTTCATCCGGTGCGGACTATGGTTGTGGTGAATCCTGTTGTGATGAAGTATGCTAGCGAAGCCTGTTTTCGGAGCCTGCGGTCTGCCGAAGGGTGTCCTGGGGACCTCCGAAACTGATCTCTCAGCTCCGGACACCTCCGACGAAGGGGCTTCGAACGTGCGAACCTACAACATAAGAGTGCAAAGTACCAATTTGGCCTGAGGACCGAATTTTGCTAAGTGTTGCACTAGTAGCGAAGGTAGCAATCTATTATGCAGATTAGCGGATTATTCACACGCGAAGTAACAAGGCGATAGCAATCTATTACGTAGATTAACAGATACTTCACATGCGAAGTAACAAGGGTTACCACTGTTCTGTAGCGACCGATGGAGGGCTTCTAGGCAAACCCACAAAGAGGTACAGGAAAATAAAGGTAAGGTAAATGCGATCAAAGCATTGTCTTTGGTTTGGTTTGAGTTGGAGGGCTCTCCACGCCGGCCATGCCTCTCTATTTATAGGGGGTTAACTCCTAATCTAATCTACTATTAATCCGGCCAGATAGAGATAGAGATTGAGCCGGTGAAGCAAACAACTCTATCTCTGCCGAGGTGGGCTTCGGCTAGGCCCGTCGAGGCCTGCTCCTCGGGCCGAAGCTTCGGTAGTGTGGGCCTCCGATGGCTTCCTGACCAAAGCCCATGGGCTGGCTAAAGGCTTTCGGAGCCCATAGCTCAACGGACTTCGGCCCTGTAGGGCTTCGGACAGACCCTGGACATGTGTATTTTTGGCCCAAACCATCAAAAATTGATATTTTGACAATCTAGCCATTAATGCCATTTTTTGCCATCAACACATGCCCCTGCCTTTTAGTGAACTAGTGAACTAAAAGCACAATGAGCTGAATACGATACCATCTGTATCGACTTTTCGACACTTTTATGATGTTTGACACACACTTGGGAAATACCTTTTCAAGTATCTACCATTCAAAGCTCTTCGAAACCGCTCTCCCTGCAGGGATTCCAACATGTATGCGTTGTCGGGAGCGATTTCGGCTATCTTAAAAGGACCTTCCCAACTAGGTGACCATTTGCCAAATTTGGGACTCTTCGTGCCTAAAGGCAAAATCGTTTTCCATACCAAGTCTCCTATTTGAAACGATTTTGGTTTAACCTTCTTATTGTAGGCTTTAGCTACTCTCTTCTTGTCTACTTCTATGGCTTCTAAAGCCCTTAGTCTCTTATCGGTCACTTCCTCCAGATTGTCTTTCAAAAGAGCCTCATACTCATTGAACGATAAGTCGTCTTGCTTTAACACTCTTAAGGAGCTAAGATCTACCTCTACAGGCAAAACGGCCTCTTGTCCATATACCAACTCATATGGACTGACCTTGGTGGCACCGTGCTTTGCAATCCTACAAGCCCATAACGCCTTAGAAAGCACTCCATGCCACCTTTTAGGAAACTCTTCAATTTTCTTCTTAATAAGCTTAATCACAGTTTTATTACTAGACTCGTCCTGACCATTGGCCTGAGCATAGTAAGGTGAAGAGTTTATCAACTTAATACCATAGTATTCGGCGAAGTCCCTTACTTCTCTAGAAACAAATGAACTACCTTGATCCGTAGTAAGAGTTTGGGGAATGTCGAATCTATGTACGATGTGCTTCAAAATAAAATCACGTACCTCGTTGTGAGTCATGTTCTTGAGAGGTACGACCTCGGTCCACTTAGTGAAGTAATTTGTTGCCATCAACACGAACTGATGCCCTTTTGAGGAAGGAGGGTGAATCTGGCCGATGAAGTCTAAACCCCAACCTCGAAATGGTCATGGCTTGACAATAGGATTGAGCAATGATGCAGGAGCCAACTGGATGTTGCCAAACTTCTGACATGCCTCACACTCTGTGTATTACTTGAAACAATCTTTAGTCATAGTCGGCCAATAAAAACCCACTCTTTTGAGCATCCAGCTCATCTTTTGGGCCGACTGATGAGTGCCGCAAAGGCCCTCATGGACTTCTCCTGTAGCCACCTGGGACTGCTCATGGTCTAAACACTTCAATAGAACTCTGTCGATGGTTCGGCGATACAATGTGTTGTCCATCAACACGAATTTGAACGCTTGTCGCCGAACCTTTCGATCAGCCCTTTGACTAGGGTCTCTCAAATACCGGACGATTGGGACTCTCCAATCGCCCTTACAGGTTTCAGAGGGCCTCGCTGGTCCACCTTCTGAAAAAATATCTAAAACACTCACTTCGGGGTGCCCTCGAGCCATTCCAGCTCCTGCCGAAGCCTGGCTGAGGTGGCCATTCGGAGTGTGCTGGGCTGAAGCTCTTCGGAGGGTTCAGACTTCGGGGAGCCTTCTCCGCCTGGGAGGCTTCACACTATGGGCTCCGACGTACCAGATCCTTTGATCGACAGAGCACTCCGATCCAGGGGCTTCGGCGTGCGGTGTCCTTCGGCGACCCGAGGGTTCGACCCGAGGCATGCGCCCGCCCACCTTTACTGGCTTCAACAGTTGGACTAAACATCGGCTTCTCTAATACAGCAAATTTCCCTCTCTTGACTTGGTAGTGAGATGCTTGCTGAGCCAAATCATTGGCGACCGAATTGGCTTCTCTTGACACGTGAGATATTTTGAAATCATCAAAAGTAGCAACTATGTCTAGACATTTGTCCAAGTAGCTATTCAGCAAGCCATTAAAACATTGATCATTCTTAGCTACTTGTTGTACTACTAATAACGAATCACCATACGCGTGAACATGTTTAGCGCCTATAGACTCTAGTAATTCAAGACCTAGCAACAAAGCTTCGTATTTGGCTTGGTTATTAGTGGAAGAAAACTCTAGTCGGGCCGAGGTTTCAAAGCACATACCATTAGGTGATATGAGAACCACTCCAATACCTTGGCTACTCTTGCAAGCTGAACCATCAAAATAGATTTCCCATGGTACTACCTCAACTAGAGCAACAGTATCACTCCAGCTAACATCTATGTGATGATCAACTATAAAGTTGGCTACGACTTGGCCTTTCATCGCTCTTAGGGGCTCGTAGGCCAAATCGTACTCAATCAAATAAGCCCATTTTCCGATTCTTCCACTTAGAATCGGCTTCTGTAACATGTGCTTTATAACATCGGTTTGGAAAACGACAACACATGTGGTGGGGAGAAGATAATGGCGTAACTTGGTGCACGCGTAATAAAGTGATAAACATAATCGCTCCACAAACGCGTACCTGGTTTCGGCGTTCAGCAGGCGGTGGCTCAAGAATGTGATGATGTACTCCTTCCCCTCCACCTCCTGGGTTAGCATGGCTCCAATTACGCTATCTTCAGCGGCGACATATAACCGAAATGGAATCCCGGCTTTAGGTGCTCTCACCACAGGCGGTGATGACAAGCACTCCTTGATCTTTTCGAAAGCACTTTGTTGGCTTGCCCCCTAGTGAACTTGGCTTCGTTCTTTAGCTGGAGTATGGGGACAAAGGCATCAATCTTGCTGGACAAGTTGGATATAAAGCGACGCAAATAGTTCAACTTGCATAGCAACTTTTGTACATCCCTTTTGCATGTCGGCGCTGCAATGTTTCTGATCTTTTCAAGTCTTTTGGGATCAATTTTGATGCCTCTCTCGTGAATCATAAAACCTAAGAACTTACCTGCCGACACGCCAAAAGCACATTTAAGCGGGTTCATTTTCAACCCATACTGTCACATCCTATCGAAAGCAACCTTCAAATCGGCTAAATGGTTTCTCATAGCGTCCGATTTGACCACAACATCATCGATGTAAACTTCTAACATGACTCCTAGCAAGTCATGAAAGATCAAATTCATAGCGCGCTGATATGTGGCACCGGCATTTTTCAAACCAAAAGTCATGACGACCCATTCGAACAAACCGACAAAACCAGGACATCGAAAGGCAGTCTTGTAGACGTCCTCTTCAGCCATAAAGATTTGATTATAACCGGCATTGCCATCAAGAAAACTTAGTACCTTGTGTCCTGAACCATCGTTGATCAGCATGTCGGCTATCGGCATTGGATACTCATCCTTCGGAGTGGCTCTATTCAGATCCCGGAAATCAATGGACACCTGTATCTTGCCGCTCCCTTTCTTCTCTATAGGCACAATGTTAGCAACCCATTCCGCGTACCTGCACAGCCTAATAAATTCATCCTTGAGTAGTTGTTCCACTTCTTCCTTAACTCGGTCATAGACGGGCGAATTAAAGCGACGGGGAGGCTGCTTATAAGGCCTAAATCCAGAATTGATGGGCAGCCGATGCTCCACGAGCTCGTGGCTTAGTCCTGACATCTCGCTATATTCCCATGAGAAACAATCAACATACGACTGAAGTAACTTTATTACTTCAGCCTTTTCATCGAGCTGCAAATGTTGGTTTACAAAAGTTAGCCTTGGGATGCTGCCATTACCTATATCAACTTCCTCCAAGGGATCGGCCGACGCAAAACCTTGCCCTAATTTATCTACTTCGCTAAAGTCCTCGATGGCTTCGGCAATATCATCTTTATTAGACCGATACTGCTCCACACGAGACTTTAGCCAATCTAGATTATTCTTGCTAGACATGACTATTAATACAAAAATAGCCATGCTACTCCAGCCGGCTTTACAGACACTGGTACAAACCATCCTCCGGATACACTAACAAAGTCATAATCCGAAAGATCTCTACCTCATAGACACTCTACTTTGTTATGGACGACGTCAACGGACACATCGGCCAAAGCTACTTGGGCCGAAGTATCCGCGGGGATGACCTCCACCTCATCGTCGTCCCACTGTATCAAGCACTGGTGTAGGGTAGAGGGAATGCAATAGTTTGCGTGAATCCAGTCGCGTCCGAGTAGCACGCTATAGTTACCTTGTACGTCGACGACGAAAAATGTTGTTGGCAATGACTTGTTGCCCACCGTCAACTCCATAGAGAGTACTCCCTTGGCCTCGGAGCTCTCGCCGTTGAAGCCGTTGAGCATCAAGTTGGTCTTCTTTAGGTCATCCTTATCCCTGCCAAGTTTCTTCAACAACGAATAAGGCATTAAGTTAATAGTGGTGCTGCCATCGATGAGCATTCGGGAAATCGGCTTCCCATCGATGTGACCTCTGACATAGAGGGGTTTTAGATGGCGAGCCGAGTCCTCGGGCTTCTCGAAGATGGCATTGTGCGGGCCGAGGTTCAATTGAGCAACCTCGGCCTCGTCCTGCGGCAGGGCGAACTCGGCAGGTAATGTGACGATGTTGATATCCATCACCTGGGGTGCGGGCACTTCAGAGATGGGCGAGTAATCGTCGTCGAGCATGTCATCGTCATCGTCGCTCGGACTAGGAGCCGGGTTTGTTATCTCAACTGGCTTCTCCCTCCATACCTGCTTCATAGCTAGCCAAGGGCGGATCTCTTCAAAGATAGCGTCGCGCTCGACCTCAGCTTTCTTCTCGCGCATCTCTTGTGCCCGCAGCCTTTGTAGGCGTCTCTTCTGCGATTTGGACATGCCTGGAGGAGCCCAAGATGGTTGTGGCTTGGTGCTTGGAGCTACTGTTCGGCTCCCATTAATTTTGGCTGAAGTGGCGTTGTGCCCTTCGGCCTTGTGCACCCTGTGTCCGGAGGGTGCTTCGCTGCGAACCCCGTCAGACGGGCAGGCCTCGTTCGGCCGACCAAACCAGGCTTCGGCGCAGAGCTCGGCCGAAGCATGGGACTTACCTCCGTCAGACCTTGGTGACAAAGTCTTCGGGATTGGGACTTCCTGAGACCCGACTCTGATGGTTATAGCTTTGGACTCTCTGACTTCGGCCTCCGCGTGCTCGCACCCCTCGGCTTCGCTCTACATGGTCTGATTTGGAGGCACCACGGACAGTCTGTGGACGATGCCCCCCTCCGCTGCGTCTATTTGCCCCTGCCATCCATAATACTCCGAAGGAAAATAAGGCATAGTGTTAGGCTGCGGAGGGTACCCTGACCCGGACACGTACAGGACCCATGGGGTCCCCGCCTAGTCATACGGCGGGGGCATCGGCGGCTCTAGTGGCCTCGCCCACTGTGAGCTGAACCCGTTACCTGGAGGGGGGTTCGGCCAAGTCGAAGGTATCACGGACCACACCAGCGAAGGGTCCTACCAGGCTGGAGGTACGTTCGGCCAGTGCGGGCCGAAGCCTCCCATCGGAGACATCCAACATGGTGCGGGGTTCGGCCATTGAGGGCCAAAGCTGCTGCATGGGGGACTCGACCACTGGGGTTCGAAGTTTCCGTACGAGGGGTTCGGCCATTGTAGCTCGGAACCACCGGGCGGAGCATCAGACCACTGTGGCCCGAAGCCTTCACTCAGAGTGTTCGCCGGCTTCAGTTCGAAGCCACCCTTCGAGGGTCTTGGACCCTTCGGCTGTTTTAACTTAGCGTGTGGACCTGATTCCTTGGCCCTCCTCCGATGTTTATTCAACAGCATGTCATATGTTACCTTCGGCCTCTTGTGAACCTTAGCCGAAGGGGTATCAATGTTTTGTTTCCACACTCCTACCTCGGGGTTCTTTGGTTTGAGTGTGTGAGTGTGCGGCTCTCCAATAATTACCTCCTTTCCTTTAGCTGACTTGGTCTGTTCTGGCCGAATCAACACCTTCTTTTCACCGAGGTCGACAGCGTTGACTGGAAAAGGATCTTTATCCAGCTTCATCTTTGGATCATGGTCAATCTTCAATCATCCTTCTTCTATGGCCGATTGTATCTGCCATCGAAAAACGTTGCAATCATTAGTATTATGCGAATGTGAATCATGCCACTTACAGTATGGATGCTTCTTTAACTCATCGGCAGGTGGGATGACTTGACCCTTAGGTAACCTGAGAAGCTGACTTTTTAAGAGAAAATCAAATATTTTATCACATTTAGTTATATCAAACGAGTACTTGACCTCACTAAGTCTATTCTTTGTAGGGGATGGTCGTAACTCGGAGCAAATGACAGGTTTATTTTTGGTATTCCAAACCCATTCGGCCGCGTACATGTCGGTTGAATCCTCCTCCTCTGACTCCTCCTCATCAGAGCGTTCCATGATGTGGATCTTGGCCCTAGGCTTCCTAAATGTCTTAATAAATTTCTTATCTTTGGATCGACCTTCTTGGACCAGAGCCTGCTGTAGAACTTGGCTAACTTCTAAAAAATTTTGGTTATCTAATCTTTCTTTAATTTCTTTCTTTAAAAATTTTAGTATCCCTGAAACGCTTGATGTACTTAGAGGCGCTCTCACTAGATTTCTGCTTAACCGATGTCAAGTGTGAAAGTTGTGCCGGATAGCGAGAGAGAAAATAGTCTAACCTTTAGAGCATCTATCCCGCTAACTTCTCCACACTGCGCCAAAAATTGACTAACGTGCTCTAGTATAGTCTTGCTACCCTCGCCATCGAATTTAGTGAATTCAAGGATTCTATAGCCGCGGGGGTAGGGTACTGTATCATGCTGGTCAGGGTATGGTTTACGGTAAACCCTAACCCGTCCCTTGGGCACGAAGCTAGCACATTCCCTAAATAGTGCGCGGACTCGCTCCTCTATATCATCTTGGTATGTTGTTTGTGTGCGCCTCTGATGCGGGGGTGCGACACGTGGTGGGATATCGGCATGTCGGCCATGGGAGTCTTCCCTACGCGCTATTTGTGTGACGTGCTCGTGTCCGGGTGTCTATGCGTGTGGTGCGGGCAACACGGGTATTGGCGTAGGTGGTGCGTGGTATTCAGTGTTGGTTTGGCCGTAGGTGTAATGATTGGTCTCAGCCATAAGTGGTGAAGCTAGAGACACGATTGTGTCAGTGTTGTCGTTAGTCCTACTGTATACGTGGTTTGCCGGTGGTGCACTAGCAATAGGAACCGGGGATGTGGCCTCAGTAAAGTCGAACCTTCTAAGAGTCGCCTCCACTTGGGAGCTAACTGCCGAATCTAAACGGTTGGCTAGCGAAGCGCTAACGGCTTTATCTACTGACGCGGCTATTTTTTGCTCAATTTCTAAAGAAGATAAACGAGGCGATACAAGTGTTACCTGGACCTGAGTGACGTCGGGGGTGACGATGTCGTGCTTGATGAAGCCTGCGCGTGTCTTGATGTACCCCCAAGCATCATATCTTGGAGCTCATTTAACTTTGCCTCGATCTCTGCTCGGTCTGCTGCGGGGATATCTTCAAATGTAGGTGACAATATGTTAGGGTTGTCAATATCCGCGCCTCCTATTGCGTCCATCAG
Source organism: Zizania palustris (assembly GCA_019279435.1). Classification (NCBI taxonomy): domain Eukaryota; kingdom Viridiplantae; phylum Streptophyta; class Magnoliopsida; order Poales; family Poaceae; genus Zizania; species Zizania palustris. Next base: position 9,849,389 of record JAAALK010000286.1, read on the forward strand.
CGGTGTAGACGTAGTAGTTGATGTAGATGTACTGGTGGTCGATGTAGACGTACTCATCATGTTGGCGTAGCCTTCCCCTGTGGAGTCGCCAAAAAGTGTGTTGACACGAAAACGTGCCCCCGCACTTAGGTCAGTTCGACGATCCAAAAGTGCACGGATACTTAGGGACAAGCCTAAGTGTGACGTGGCATCGATGTCGTGTTCCGACTACCCTTAATAGTGATAAGGGGGTGGAGTCGCCAGGCAACCAGATTACACAAAATAATCCAATTAGCCAAAAGAAATAGATTAAACAAAATAAAATCAGCAAACTAGTCGGAGGCCATCTGGTTCGAAGTCTGGTGCGAAGGTTTCACCGAAGTATACCTTCGGCGTTCGGTGCGAAGTGCTCCACCGAAGGGTGCTTCGGCGTTCAGACTGATCCGACCGAAGATGGACTTCGAACGGATCTGGACGCGATGATCACCTCCGAACAGCGGGGTTCGGCGTGTGATCTCCGATGCAGCAAACTACAGAATAGTGACGCGAGGGCCACGCATAAGTGCAACTTCGTCCAGTGCGGAGTATGGTTGTGGCGAAGCCTGTTGCGACAAAGTATGCTGGCAAGCCTATTGTCGGAGCCTGCGGTCCGCTGAAGGGTGTCCTGGGGACCTCCGAAACCGATCTCTCAGCTCCGAACACCTCCGACGAAGGGGCTTCGAACGTGTGAACCTGCAACATAAGATTGTGAAGTACCAATTCGGCCTGAGGACCGAATTTTGCTAAGTGTTGCTCTAGTAGCGAAGGTAGTAATCTATTACGCAGATTAGCGGATACTTCACAGGCGAAGTAACAAGGCGATAGCAATCTATTACGTAGATTAACGGATACTTCACAGGTGAAGTAACAAGGGTTACCACTGTTCCGTAGCAGCCGACGGAGGGCTTCCAAGCAAACCCACGAAGAGGTACAGGAAAATAAAGGTAAGGTAAATACGATCAAAGCATTGGCTTTGGTTTGGTTTGAGTTGGGGGGCTCTCCACGCCGGCCATGCCTCTCTATTTATAGGGGGTTACCTCCTAATCTAATCTGCTATTAATCCAGCCAGATAGAGATAGAGATTGAGCCGGTGATGCAAACAACTCTATCTCTGCCGAGGTGGGCTTCGGCCAGGCCCATCGAGGCCTGCTCCTCGGGCCGAAGCTTCGGCAGCGTGGGCCTCCGAAGGCTTCCGAAGCTTCGGTAGCGTGGGCCTCCGAAGGCTTGCTGGCCGAAGCCCATGGGCTGGCTAGAGGCTTTCGGAGCCCATAGCTCAACGAACTTCGGCCCTGTAGGGCTTCGGACAGACCCTGGACATGTGTATTTTTGGCCCAAACCATCAAAAATTGATATTTTGACAATCTAGCCATTAATGCCATTTTTTGCCATCAACACAATCTGGAGTTGCACTTTCTACTACTGAGGCTGAGTATGTAGCTACTGCTAGCTGATGCTCATAGTTGGTTTGGATGATTTCTACTTTGTGGGATTTTGGGTTGTTCTTCCCTGCTAGAGTTCCTTTGTTTTGTGATAGCACCAACGCAATTAGTGTAGGGAAAAACCCATGTCTTCATTCAAAAACCAAACATATTGATGCGCGTTTTCATTTTCTAAGGGATCAATATGAAAAGGGGGTCATTGATCTTGTTCATGTTGATACCCATCAGTAGTTGGCTGACATTTTCACCAAACCCCTAGATCAGTCTACTTTTGAACATTTACGAGGGGATTTGGGAGTTGTGTATCCTTTTTAGGATATTTTGAGTCAGTTTTCTTTCTTCTTTATTTCTTTCTTGAGTCTTTTTGTGTGAGTTCATATCATGCATAATCATATATCACATTTTGAGCTTGCTTCTGTTATCTGATTGATCTGCTTTACGTGCTCTAGCTAGTATATGCTTTAGATTACTTGTCGATGATCATGTTATGTTTCAGTTCACATGATATATCTGATATTTGTCATATGCTTGGCTTTTATGCTTTAAAATTGAAAAATGATCACCATTGCTTCTGGTAACTAGCATGTGTAGGTTGAGTGCTTTTGCTATCTTTTACATGCCTGGTAGCTAGTTCCTTACTTAGATGCAAATATGCAACTTGGACATCTATATGCTTTAAACATGAACAATGTGCTATAAAAATGATAAAAATTCAGAAAAATGAAAAATGCATGCCTTCTTATGCTTATTTGAAAAGATCCAGGTGGGTTTGCTTTGTCGCATTCCATTGTTCTGGACTGCTTATCATAGCACTTTGGTATGAACTAGGACGGTGTAATGTATGCCAAGACCAATGTCTTAAGCTTCTGATGGTCCAGTTCTGGTCTAGGCTTGACTTGGTCGGTTAGCATAAGGTTGACATGCAAATAACCCCTGGCAGAAATGAAAAAAGGAAAAGAAAAAGTTTGAAAATTTAAAAAGATGACAAGTTTGCTGAAGCACTTTGTTCTGGACAATGCTTATCTTGGTAGATATCACTGAGCTTTTGCATCTCATGTTTTACTTTGCTTGTCAACTAGAAAATGTGGTGATGTTTTTGTTTGCCAAAACTAAAAAATGTGTGCTAATAACTCTATTTAGATATCATCTGTTGCACTGACCATGTCATGTACCTTAGTATGTTTTTTGCTATACCTGTTAGATGTTGTAATTGTAGTCAATCATATCTAAGAAGCATGCTTTTTACACTCCACCTACACCCCATTTGCATTCATGGCATATTTTGAGGGGGAGCTGCATTTCAGGGGGAGTTTGTGTCTATGTCTCTTTAGAGTGCATTTAGTCTCACTTGATGAGTTCAATTGTCAACAAGGGGGAGAAATTTTGGGTTACTCTATCTTTTAAAAGAGTTTAGGGGGAGTTTTGGCCTTCTCTGGGATTTATTTCAGGGGGAGTTTCTAGTCTCTTTTGCCTTTACTCTTTAGATATCCTTGTTGGTAGTTCTGAGATTGCATTTGTTTTGAGTCTTTATTTTTGGTTAACCATAATGACTGTTTTCTTGCTTCTGTTTGGCTTTTGGTCATTAGGGTTAAACTTTTATTTTCTTTTTTTTGTTTTCTTTTGTTTTTGTTTTTTCGTGTTTCCACATGTTTTGCAGTTCTGAAGAATTGCTAAAGAGGGTGTTGACAATGCACTCATAAAGGGGGAGATTGAGGAACCATGTTGAAAAGCATTGGCCTTATGGCTCCAAATGTGACGAGTGATTGTCAACGAAAGTCAAAGAGGAGACGTGAAGAGAAGATGTGACCTGCCGTGTCTGGGGCGCGTGTGACTCAGGTACACGGGCAGTGAGCGACAGCCGGTCAGAGGAGCCGCGGAGTCGGGCTGGCCCAATCCGAGTACATGGGCTAGGAGCGGCAGAGGATCCACTGGTCTGTTGACCGGGTTTGACTCAGGTACACAGGTGGCGAGCGATTGCCAGGCTGAGGGAGCTGCGGAATTGGGTCGGCCCAATTGGGGTATCCGGTGCGAAGACGGTGGACGCTTTGTTAGTTTCGGCGCAAAACTGACAACCGATGATTATCTTTATTTAGGATTTTAACATTAAGTATTTAGGCCCACAGTCTTTGTTATTCGAGTCAGTAAAATATTCTAAGAGCATTTTGTTAATTTCCAATTTTATTTTTAGAGTCAGTGTAATTTACCCTAGGGGTAAATTAGTCTTTTCCCTTTATTAGTGGGCTGCCTATAAATAGGCCCCAACCCCCTAGGGTTAGGGTTGACTGTTTCTCTTGAGATTAATCTACAGTCCATTTTTTTCACCGCCGGCTTTTGTTTTTCTCCTCGCCATCGGCGTGATTCTTTTCTCCGCTCTGAAATCTTTCCGCCGAGGCAAGCTGCAGGCATGGCGGCACGCGGCGCACGCAGCTATCAACAGCTTTGTGTGAGGCGCAACAAGGCGCGACGGCCAAGGCAATCCATGCCACAAGCTAGCGCTAGGCCGCATCCTAGCTAGCTGTGCACGGCGCGGGAGCCAAGGCTGGCTACGCCTTGGCGAAGAGCAGCAACATCACAGCGCGGGTTTTGGTGATGTTTCCTGCACGGCATGGATTCGTGAAGCAGCTGCTGGGCACATTTTTCGGCGTGGGGAGGCAGCAGTGAAAAATATTTGGCGCAGTGCACACGCAGTGCCAGACGGAGGTACCAATGCAGAGCAGCAGCACATCACGCCTGTAGCACCACAGGCTACGCCCCTGCGGCAACCTGTCGCACGGCATCTCAGAGCGGGAGAAGCTGACGGCGTGTACATGGCTTTTCGGCACGTCTCTTGATGCTTGGCGCGTGAAGAGCACTCGGCTGAAGTCGGAGGAAGCGACGAACGCGGGTAAGTTTGATCTAATCTCCTATTTTTCAGCAAAGATTAATTAATTAGTCTGCGAACCTGATTAGCGATTTCATGGTAAATTTCCGGCTGCTAAACCTGGTTAGTGTCGTGTCGGGTTTGATCTTGGTCGCTTGATCTCCATCCAACGGTAGAGATTATAATGCTCTGATATTTAATCCTAGACATTCGTCTGAGTGAAGGGGTATCGATCGATCTTAGCCGTTGATTTCTATTTAAAACCCATGCGTGTTCTATAGCCGCGAGATCTCGATCCAATGGTGATCTGCGCTCCGACTCACAACACAGTGTGATGGTTCATGGTGAACCCAGTCCACCATGGACCGAAGGCTGAATTAGGATTTAAAATAAATTCCAGAAAATGATTTAAACTTCAAAAATTAATAACTTGCTCAAATTAACTCCAAATTTGACTATTCAAATTTCAGAAAATTTATCTTTTTATTCTCTTCATGTTCATCCAGTAAAATTTATATGTTTACTCTGGACATTTTACATTATTTAATTAGGATTAAAATAAAATTGAAGAAATCATTTTATAACTTCAAAAATTCATAACTCCATTAGATTAACTCTAAAAATTACCATTTTAATTTCAGAAGCTTTATATCTTTATTCTCTTCAACTTTGACCAATAAAATCCATATGCTTGTATTGTGATTTTGTATTGTTTTAATTGAATGTTATTTCTCGTTTTACGTACCGAGAAGATTACGATGCCGTTGAAGAGCAGGAGTATTTCCCCGAAGTTTCCTCTGTCGCCTTTGCTGAACAAGGCAAGTTACCAATCCCATTTTGAGCATATTGAACCTAGTTTTTAATTAAATATTGCTAAAACTCATAGGTTATATTTGCATTAGTCAAATGAATAACCCTACATTATATTTATCGGATCCCCGACCTTGATGTGCAAACCCAAGCCATGCTATTGAGCCTGAATTCCTTGTCACCAGTATACATATTAATATTAGAAGTGTCCAATGTATCGACACAACCGCTATAGGCTTAAAAACGAGTCGTAGGTACTTGGATTCTGATATATGATCCCCTATGTCTCTCACCCTTGGTATTCTGTTGGTTTTGGAATTGGTTCGATAAGTTAGCATGGTGGGTTCTGGGTGCAAGTGAGGGCATTGGTTAGTCGCACCCGGGGCACTATAATGACCGGTCTGCGGGATTCGTCGCAAAGCACTTCCATACCAACCACAAGTCTAGTGGTAAGTCTTAACTAGAGGTATGGGTCGTTCCAACCCGAAGCACTATGTGGAGAGGGGAAAGCAACACCTGTGGGTGGCTTGGGCCATGTGGCACAAAAGGGGGCGCGACATTGGTCCGGTGCGCCGGCACGCCGGTGAAACCTATAGTGTGTATCATTGAGTTGGAGCGATTCATGCTAACGATTTCGGCATGAGTTCCTGTGACTTGGGTCATTTGACACACTGCGGTGTGTGGGAATGAGTGCCTTGTGGGTACAGTGGTACACCTCTGATCAGAGTTAAATCTTTTCGAAAATTTGAGCCCACGGTCAAGGGCGAGTGGAGTGACATCCCACAATTAGTTTATGTTTGATAAGTGTTTCATAATTGATTGGGCATGTAAGGATTGTCGAGTGAGGAGGGCTAACTATACTCCTCGAGTTAGAAGATGTTGCATCATTCATGATTTAAATATTTTGTATGAATAAACCTGACTCACATTAAAAGCCACAATACAAAAATGTACTTTTCTACATTTTAAGCCATTACCTCCCCTTGTTATTACCTTACATTATTATTGCATTTCTCAGTGGCTTGTTGAGTATGTTTGTACTCACCCGTTGGAAAAACCACTTCAGAGGTGTACTACGATGAGGATGGTTTGGAGTAGCGACCTAGTCAAGGAAGCGACCCTAGAGAAGATGTTCATCGAGTTTATTATTTTCATAGTTTCTTTTATTTTAACACTTGTGTAATAATGTGGTCTACGAGCCACGAATGTTTGACGTATGTGCATCGTCGTGTGATGAACATCTTGTGATTATTGATTTTCTATGGAATTTCAATAAAGTCTGGGTTTTATTAAATCAGGGCGTTATAGGAACTCGAGTCTTGGCCGACGTGGTCTTGGCGTCTTGGAGCATCTCTGTCATGTAGACAGACATGTCCACGGCCTCGCATAACGTGAGGCTGTCCTGCTCGCAGGCATGCGAGGTGGCGACGTCCCCCTTCATGGAGAAGGGCCCCACCTCGTCCTGGAATCTTGAGGACCAAGTATGTGTAATGGGGCATCGCCATGAACATGGCGAGTGAAGGTCTTCCGAGGACAGCGTGATAGGCAGTCTCAAAATCTGCCACGTAGAACTTGACATGTTCGATTCGGTAGTTGTCCTGAACATCGAACATCACCAACAATGTCATCGTGCCGATAGGAAGGGACGCCTTCCCCGGGACAATCCTGTGTATGTGGAAGCGCCTGAGCGGGACCAGCACCCTCTTTAGACGGACCTTCATGATGATAGGGTAGACGATGAGCGGGAAGCGCCTGAGCTCCATGGGTATTAGATACTTGCGTGAGTGAGTCATGTATATGTGGAAGTTGCTAGTAGAGTCTATGCTAATGTGTGAGGATAATTGTTATCTTGTTCCTTTAATAAATGTTGTTTGCATTTAATTAATAAGTATGACTTGTTATGTGAAACTATTTGCTTTATGACGATGTTGTTCAAAAGGGTCCCTAATCTTGTCATCATGTGGGACAATGATCATATGTGGATTAGCACATTCGACTAATTGATGATTGTGTTTCGTAGATTATAGACATAGAGATGTCAAATCAGTGATGTGGACACATGTTGGTAAACATGGTGTTGGTCAGACTCACTTGAGATACTATTGGGATTGTTATTGTAATGTGACATAAGTTGTCATCTCAAATGGTGTACCTACAGAGTCCTCGGACCTGAGATCATCATTTGATTCCAGAATGCATAGAAACACACTTAGATACTTTCTAACGCTATTCCGTAACTAGGTAATAATAAGGGTTATTTTCAGGTTTGTTATGAAACATGTCTTGGGATGTGAGCGATCAAGATGGAATTTACCCCTCCTAATAACGGGAAATTCGTCTCTGGGCCCCTCGAGGTATTGGATTGGAAAAGTGCATGGCCATGCCACTATGAGTAAAGAGTTAGTCATGATTTGAATCTGATACTTGATCGAGTGAAATGTTGAGCTAACCAACAAGGATGGCACGTATCTTGCCTTGAGATTGACTGACGGCGTGTGGTAAATGGACTGGTGCTTGTGTATATCAAGGTTTAGTGACAATTGATTTTGTATGCTTTCGAGGGTCAATATGTGCTGCTAGGTACTGCTATTGATCAGTAAGTCGGAAACGGTTTTCGGTGAACAGCTGTTAGTGTATGAACCTGTCGGGTCACACACTTAAGGGGATGGATTAGAAACATGCAAATAATTGGTTCTTGTGAAAGTAGGAGATTGAAGGATATGCCCAAGAAAATTCTGTGTATCGGAAGTTCTAATAGGAAGTATCGTAAGTTCCGGTTATTTTCTGGTCTCGATACAGAGAGCAAATGTTGCTTCGGAAGTTCCGATATGGTATCGGAAGTTCCGACGAGCTAGATGTTTTGATTTGGAATCGGGGAATTTTGTACTGATCGGAAGTTCCGATATGGTATCGAAAGTTCTGAGGTGGGCGATAACAGATTGGATCTGTTGCGTGTCGTATTGTATCGGGAGACCTAAAATACCCTATAGGAAGTTCCAATCTAGGATCGGAAGTTTCAACGTGGACGAATAGATTGGATTTGTTACAGTTTTGAGGGTTTCAAGATGAGCACGACCAGGGATACGACATCCTGCTACAATAATAAGCACCAGGGATCCCGGAGGGCCGCTACTATGGCAACATCGACTCCACGTGATTCTTCACTCAACATGAGGAGATAGTCATTGACCCTAAGAGACCAGCTCAAAGGGAGAGCAGAAGCGCCTCAACCTCAATGGCGGGGTCAGGAACAACCTCTAGGGTTCCTAAATCAGCAGATGTCTCTAGCTTCTCCAGCAAGATCGAGCCTCTACCATGGCATCCAAGCATCAAGACAGGCAACATGAGAGCATTGTATGATAGCAAGTTAACAAAAAGGCCCACACCGAAGAAAGGTCTCAAGAAGGATACGACATCCTGCTACAATGCCAAGAGTCACACAACATACGAGTGAGGGCAAAACAGATCAAACACACCGAACATACCTAAAATCTTGAAATTGAAACAACAAGTTTCATGGCTGAGCCAACGTACCGCAGATTCATGGAGCAGCAAGTGACATCATCAACCTCTCCCTCATGAAAGTTGAAGATGAAGGGACTTTGGTGGAAAATGAAGCAAGAGGAAACAAACACAAGAAAGCTCTTCGTTGTAGGGACGAAAGGGGAGACATGCCATCTTAAATAGAAGCACCCTCCTACCGGCTCCCTACCACTGCAATGGACACCGCTTTGGTTGCCATGTACTTTATGGCAAGGGAGGCAAAATGCCTCTCACCTCTTTTTCTATGATAGCACTCTACACACTTTGCATGGCCTCATCAGAGATAGGACACCTTCAGTCCTTTTTCCTGTCACACATTAATTATTGATAGGCGGAGAAATTATGAAGTATATTTTTGGCACGCGAGGCAGAGTCCACAATGGTTGAGATCTCCTATGATAGTGGGTCCCACACTTGGGGGCTCACATGCGCTCGAAGATCCCCATGGTCGGGGGATCACGTGCGATCAAAGACCCTCATGCTCAAGGGCTCGCCTACCAAATGTATGGACACTCGGGTGCTGGTATGCCCGAGAGCTCATGAACCCAACAAACCCCACCTTCTCGAGCATATGGGTAATTATGGACCCAAGCGGCCGAATAATTTGAGACCAACTCCCTTTGGGATCATCGAGAGTTGGAGACTTCAATCGAGGCCTTTTTGTAGTAAGGTTTCGATGATAGCAGAAGAGGCGATCATCAAGCAAGTTTTCAAAGGGCTATTTTCTTTGAGGTTAACTGTTGACCCTTGGGCTAAATATTCTATTTAACTCGAGGCTTACGTTCTACACCATGTGGGTGCAGCTCACACAAAAGAGGATGATCAAAGTCTTGCAAGGTTATCAATGTTCAGTAGAAGGTGTCTATGTTTTAGATTAAAGAAGAACTCCTTTGTTTTTTCGAAGATTTCTTCAACCAAGCTAAGAAGAGCTTGGGGGCTGTTGTCGGGGATATGACCCCTAGGTATCTCACTATTGGGCTTATCAGACCAGACTAAGGGCAGACCAAGACCAACATTGACCATCTGTTATGACCCGTGAATAGGTGTTTAGTTCTAATAAGAAAGGTTGAGTACTTATCGAATATTTAAACTCCGGATATGGTGTCAAGAGATTTATTTATATCAGGATCCTTGTAATTAGGATTTACCACCCGAGTTGGTAGGTAATCCAAGATCAACTCAAGATAGACTTCTGTGTTGTTGAGCTCACTGCTTGATTATATAAAGGAGGCGAGAACCCTGGGAGGCAACTTATCATCTAGACATCCAATTTTACCATATTTATCTTACTTTCAACATCTTAAGCCTCCGTAGCTTAATTGTACCAGTATAAACATTGACTCTTGTATTCTAGAGTCGACCATCATGTTCGAAGGCATTACACTTCCCTTACACACATTTAATCTCCACCTTGAATACTCCTTAGGTGGACTGATCAGCGATTCACCGATGCTCGTATGAAAAATAAAATATAAGAAAATTAATATTCCTCTATTGATTTATTGAAAGAAGAATGGAGAAAGATGAGAGAAAGTGCATTGAAAGTCTCAAAAGAATTTGTAAACATGAGATTAGACCTCATACAGTCATGCTAGAATTCCTTCAAAATTTAACGGACTTTTTTATATGCTACAAAATTATATATGACTTTTTTCCTATTCTACAAAATTATAAAGGACTTTTTTCTATGCTACAAAATTCGTTCAAAGCACTCCGTGGCTCTATACGATTGATATCCTCTGTTATTTTAGAGGCTGGTTTTTCTCGCTGTTGTGCAATCAGACGAATGTATAAAAGTGTTTCATCAAACTATCAGTTATTGGTGTTGTTTAAATTACAAAAAAAAGAAGACAGAAATCCTTCAAAACGTTTGGAATCGTTTTTTCTCGTGACAAAAATTGAAATGATCATGGGTTGTATTACTTATATTAAAAGCAGCTGGACTTTGCTGCTACCGGAGAGCTCCACGTCATGTTTTTGCAAAAAAACCCTGCAATTTTTCGTAATTTGCTAATCCTCTAGACGTTTTTGTCGGCGTGGATGCCTCCTTGCGACGTCACGTTGCCCTCGCCCGAGCTGGCGTTTTTGCAGAAATATCCTTATTTTTATTGCTAATTGCGTACAAGCCCGGCGCCGTACTCTCCGCTGAGTTGCATTTTTGTGTTAGCACCCTTGTTTCCTAATATTTTATATGCAAAGGAGAGAAAATTCGAATAATCGAAGCGCGCTCTGAAAACGAGAAACCCAGGGGCTTTTTCACGAAACAACCAGTCGCCCGGGGTCAGAGCCCCCGCGTGCCCTAGCCCCATTCGACTACCCCCATCCCTCTTCCAAACCCTAGCCCACTCGCCGCCTCTCCCGACCAGGTCGCTCGCTGTTGCCTCCCTCAGTCTAGGCACGCACCGCCTCTTCTCTCGGCATGGTTGCGTCTGCCAGTCGCTCCCCGCCCCCGAGGGCGGTGGCGTCAAGGTCTTGCCACGCCCAATGGTGGAGCCGTCGGTGGCGGCGAGGATGGCAGGTTGATCTGTGCCGCCACGCCAAGTCGCTCGAGCAGGCCAAGAAGTTGTGAGGCGATGCGGCGACTCTTTGCATCTCACTCTCGCATCGTGTCGCCTGTGCTGGAGGTTTCTGGGATGGTGAGTCGACGGGCGGGGACCTGGTCACCCCAACTGCATTGCCCGATGCCTACGCGGCCTCCTCCGCCGCCTCACCCTCCCCGTCTGCTAGGTGTGACCAGTCAGAAGCGGCCACCTCGCTCGAGCGATGCCTGGTGTCCACATTGGGGCCCCCGCGTAGGCACCCAAGCATGCGCCGCCGACGATGAAAGGAGGGAAACAATACGGCTCGTTCGGCGCCGTCACGCTCGAGCGGAAGGTCAACCTGTCCAAGACCCAGAAGAAAATCATGCCTAAGGTAGGTAGCTAATCTTGCTAGGTATAACCGGGGAATTTTAGAGATTTTCATACATATTCAGAGACAATGCTTATGGGATTTGGGAGATAACCTCGTGCCTTGTGGCACTAAATTATTAGTGATGTTTATCTAGAATTTGTTTTGAAATTGGTTGGTTCGATGGAGTCCCAAAATATAGTTCTGGAATGACCTGATGTAGCCATCCCAGCCTACAGCAACTATGACCTGGCCTCAGACATGTGTAGCAGCATTCTGGCAAGAAATCTTTAGGAACTTGTACTGAGATTTTCGCAAGGTAGATTATGTCACAGAATTGGATGGTAACTGCTCCTCTGGCCATGTCGTTGACCCCCTTGGAACAGATTCCGCAAAGAATGCACTGCTAAGAGTGAAATTACCGGATGGCAATTGGTAAAAGCTATCACCCGGGAGGATGAGAGCATGGTGGTGCGCTATCATGTTCGTTGCCAAAGTCATTGAAGACTTCTTGCCATGAAGAAGTGATGTTGCAGGCCAATGAAATAAAATTCCTTGTTTGTGAGGCATTCCATGGTATTGCAATGGCCACGTCATGGCAGGAAAAATATTCATTTGACCATACAGTCTTCACACAGGTTCTGTGTCGGGCCTTGGTTTTCTGATATATCGTGTGATGAGATTTTCCATCGGATGGCAGAGTTTTAAGGTTAAAACAATGCAGTAGGGGAAAAACCTGGTTAGATGTGTTCTATATTTATATGATGATATGATCTACATTTAAGCACAAATGTTTTTTACATGAATTCCATTCATGTTTTGCTTGATTTCTTCATTGACAATGTGTATGATGTTCCCCTTATGGTTCCCTTGGTCATCCTTGCCTTGATCAAGTGCACCATTCTAATAGCATCCACTTGTACTGTAGAGAAATTCAGAACACTCGCATGAATGCTGTATTCTGTGCATCTTTTTTTATGACAAATCTAATGGAATGAAGGATGTGTATATCACATCTAATGAATTGATTCCATTACAGCCAAACTCTGAAGTCTTTTTTATCACATGTATCAAAAATGCATTCCATTTCTCAATTTCATTCGAATGAATGGTCTCAACAGTTAGGATTATGTATCTTTTGTACTTTTTGTAGATTATTTTACCAATACTTTTTACGATGGTTTAAATTGAGCACATGATGATTCTTAAAAAGTTGTAAGTAGCACAGAATATGTTAGAGAGCAGCTGAAAATTTTTAGAGGGAAATAGGCTCTAGGATCTAGAGAGAAGCAGTGCAGTTTGTTGACTGTCATCTGGTCCCTCTAGCTTCTGACATTTTGGGAATTCTGGAATGAGGTGTAACCACACTCATATTTAGTGGTCAAGTAAATTGTTTTGGTATGTGTTCTCCTTTTTCATAGAGTTTGCAAACATGCTCTTTCCTTTAATTTGTAGTGATATGTATTGATTAATCTCCTTGAGACATTTAAGTGCCTACCATGTTACTTCTTGGTGAGATATCATCCTTGATATTTTGGATTAGAATTATAGAAGAATGATGATGCAAGATAAGTTTTTTTATTACAAATATTACAATTGTTTTTTCTGTCGAGATAGGTTGTTAGTGTTCCTGAGAAAGGGGCTAGAAGGTACTTCAGGAGTGACAATATTCATGTATTATATAAGCCAATTCTGTCATTTTGCTGATATTTCATATTTGTCTGGCATTAGAGCAACTCTTTTGATTCTATCTGTGGACTCCCTGAGATGAATAATTTGTTAGTGATATTTTGGATGCCTAGAAATAGATCATCTCTGTTTTGGTGCATTCTTGTGCCATGTGTGCTTAATGTAAGACAAATATATGTTACTTTTTAGTTTGTTCATATTACTTTTGTAAACGTCTTTTAGTGTGTTTACTGTTATACTAATACTAATAGTTGTAGTTATAAAAAGACTATATCATGGTAATGAAAATATCCGTTTACATTCATAACATATTCCTTACCGCTTGTTCTTGCATTGACCTTGTTGTTCTTCGATTAATCAAGTAGAATAATTTGTGGAGTTCCTATTTTTTGATTTTGCAGTGGCCTGAACTCTGAAGATATTTCTTTTGCTTTATTCCTTTTTAGTATTACGTGTTTATTGATAGGGTGCCCGAAGGGCACCTCCCCGTGCTAGTTACTATACTTAAAAGCAGCTCCCTTTTGCTCGCGCGACGTTGTTCCATGTCACTAATTTGCAAAAGAGTCCTTTCATTTTTTGGTAATTTGTCAAGCATCCAGGAGTTTTTGTTGGCGTGGATGGCTCAGCGCGCCGCCACATCGCCCCGAGCGGGGCCGGCGTTTTTGCAGAAAAGGCCTCTTGTTTTTCGCTAATTGAGTGAATGCCAGGCGCCGTACTTTTTGCTGTCATGAATTTTTTACGTATGAGTACTCGTTTCCTGAGATTTTATACGTGAAGAAGAGATAATTGGCAAATTTGGAGTGCACTCGAAAAATGAAAAGTTCAGGGGTGTTTTTGCTAAACTGCCTACCCGTTGGGAGCCCCCGGCACCTGCGTGTTCCATCCCCATTCGACTGCCCCCGTCTCCCCTAACCCTAGCCCTAGCCGCTCCTCACCCCCGCCGTAGGTCGCCGCTGATCTGCCGGATGTGCTTCCCCTCGAGAGTCCTCCTACACCGCCGCTCCCTATCCCCTGTCCCCTTCGATCGCCAGCCATTCTCCGACCCCTCTGCCCCCTCCCACTGCTTGCCGAGGATGATGGCTGTGGGTGGTGGCACCGGGAGCTCTAGATCCGCCACTTGCTACGTCATGCTGCTCGCGGTGGCTTTGAGCCCTAGCTGCCAGCGGCAAAGTACAAGACCACACTCAAGGACTAGGGCACCCCCGGCGTCCCCCACATGGTGCGCGTGATCTCCGCCTCCCTTTCTCCCACGTCCCATATAAACAGGGCATCCTCTCTCTCCCGCTCCAAAGCTCCGATTAGTCGAGTCTGATTAACCTAGGGTCCATGCCCTACTAGCTACTACTCCGTGTGAGGAGTGGCGGATGTGCTGCTTCTATTGCCCATCAAGCTAACTTCCGTTGGGATGTCGCTTGCTGTAGGGTTTTGATCGGGTTTTAGGCGTGCAACTATTCGATTGTAAGGCAATATCACCGATCTGAGTTCACCATAATGGTCGGATGCAAAGGAATGATCCGGGTGCTCTCCATGTTTGTGGTTTTGTTCTGATTTCTGTTGAGAATATTGGTTTAGCTTGGTGCTGAGTTATTTACGTTGGTTTTAAGGAGTGAATGTTTTGTGCTTAGTTTCCGTGGATCAGATGCAACTCGGCATATTTATTTGATTTAGTGAATAGTTTTGCATTGTAATGATGTGGATTTTGCTTGATTATGTGAACCTACTTAATTTCATTAACGGCTTGCTGGGTCTAAATGGAACCTATTCTTTGATTCTGTAATTGCAGAATGAGGATAATTTCACTTTTACTCCTAATGATCCATGGTCGTCAATGAAGCTCGATGTCAATTTCTAGAGCATCAAAGGTAATTTCCTTTGGCTTATTTAATTTGTAGTTGAGTACAGTCAGAATAATATCATTGTCTCAGTGGTTTAGGAAACAAAAAACTGTCCATATGTTGATGTGCATTTATCATACTAGATGCCACGTTTCTTATGCCTGATCATGTTTGTGGCTATTTTGAAATGATTTTTTTTTGTAAAATCATTAAAACTGAAGCGAAATCAAGACAATAACCAGCTATGGTAGAGTAGTCCATGCAGAGTAAAATAGAGTAGTCACCAACTTTTTTCTGTAGGTCACAAGTTCAACAAAGTAGATGGTAGCAAAGCAACGCTACCATTTCTAAATATTTCAAAAGATTCTAACAAGGTATGGATAATTTTACCTTCAAACATATCCTGTTGAATTTCTATTCATTCTCTGCATTTGTTTCTTTATTGAGAAACATATGATTTGTATGTGTTTTTTCTTCGGGATAGAGGCTACATGTTTGAGTTTGACAATGTTAGTAACTGTGATCTCTGCCTCAACTTTGTACGTAAAGTTAATGGACCTAAAATATCTAATATTTTGTTTAGTTTGGTATTGAATGTAGGTTAGAAAGTTAGAAACAACTGTATTTGTTGTTTGCTGAGGTACTGCTTATTTTGTAAACATCAAGTAGCAAACTGATAGCTTAGATGTAAAGTAATCCACCAGCTGAGTCCTTTGACCTACTCACTTGAAGATGCTAATGTTGAGCAACAGTACAATTATACACTGAATAGGAAGTGGATGGACCCAAGGTATCAGAGCTAAAATCAAAAGCAGAACAACATGTTGTTCGTCGAATGAGAATGTGTCTTCGAGATATTTGTAATCGATGTGCAATTCTTTCCTTTACAGAGTTGCATATATGTTCCAATTGTGTTCCTATGTCTTCACCACTAATTTTTGTTAGCATTATAATTAGTCTTGACACTTCTTCTAAAGAACATCAAAGATTTATATCTACAATAGAACACACTTACCAGTTGCTCACCCATGAGGCCATGGCCATCTTTAGCCTATCTATGATATTCCCATTTTCAGCTCCATATTTAATCAGTTGAAGAAATGTTAGTTCCAGACAAATATAATAACTCAGGCCATGGGGATTTGGCTTGTTTTTAAAAAATTCAGTAATATGCATTTGTCTGCGGACATGAATAATTATTAGTAATGCAATGATAAAACTTTTTCTCTAATACAAATTCAGTTTTAGGGTTTTTCTTGCTTGTACAAGCTATAACTTTATTACTGTTACAGGGATCACCACAAAATGGCCCTTCTCTTGATCCGTCAGAAATTTTGATTGCTATTCGTGTGATAGATCCTGAGAAACAAGGAATACCACTCAATAAGGTCCGCTTTCCAATTCTTTTATCATATCATTTGGCTATTTAGTTTAATGTTCTGATGTAGTAATAATTCATTTTAACTCGCTGTCGGTTATTGATGCATGTGTTGATTTCTTTGAGCAAAGGACAATATTCACTCACCGAGTTTTGGCCAGAACACTGAACCAACTGGTATATATTTGCGTATATGGTCATGTTTTTATATGTACATGCCTTATGATGATGTAGTAATTGGGTCATTTGCTGAAACTTATTGTTTCGACAACTTGAACAAAATCCCCTTCCTTTGCTGTTTATCTGAACTGTTATGCAAGCAATAGGTGCATTTCTTGCATTGGTGAGTTAACTGT
Source organism: Zizania palustris (assembly GCA_019279435.1). NCBI lineage: Eukaryota > Viridiplantae > Streptophyta > Magnoliopsida > Poales > Poaceae > Zizania > Zizania palustris. The sequence goes on from JAAALK010000286.1 coordinate 9,866,206, forward strand.
ATGAACCTAATATTCTAATAGTGACTTGTAGTTTATTGGTGATATAGTAGTTTGTATGACAAATTAAATTGAAATACCAGGTTCAGTTTGTAGCTTATTAGTGTTATAGTAGTTTATTGGCTAACAATTTATTGTTGTTGTAGTGAGATATAAACCTTTAATCTGCTAGGTTGTGTGACATGTTTTATCCCCCTCTTGGTTTCAGTTTTATTTTCTCTGTTGAACCGCTTTCAATTTTAGCTTCCATTCTAATGGAATGACACATAAGCCTTTTTATTATGGGTCAGGTAAGATACCTTATATATCTTTATTCATAAAAGATGTAGCTCAAAGTAACTTTAAATGATGCATACATAAAAAGATATATTTTTATGTAGTCTTTTATGGCTATGGCTATCTTTTATGTAGTTCAAAACGGTCAATTTGTAAGATCACAATAAGAAAATATGTTTATTACTTATCTAACATTATATAGTTTCTAATTTCAAAACGATACATATGATTATCTGTGTTTTCATGGTTATGACAACTTTCAACATCGAAGGTATGTGTACCATTCTATTCAAATGGTATTCTTTGAAGATGTTAATTGCATTTAGCTGTATAGTGAACAAACTTATCTTTTAAGATTTGTGTGTTTCATATTCTTTTTGACATGAATACATTATTATCGATTCCAAGTTTATGTGGTTAGTTTTGAGCTCAATTCATCGCAGAATCAAACTATATTGTGCTCAATTGCATTATTACTTTTGTGCTCAATTCATTACAGAATTAATTTTGTGTGATGGCCCTCGAGCTCACAATGCTACTCAGCGCGCAAAATCAAAGGCTTCAATGTGACTATTTTTGTGTGACTATTTTGGGAGATTGATATATGTACTCAACTCACAAGTTCTCTTATGGACTATTTTTGTTAGTGTGTTTTCCAATCGCTTCATTTTTCTATAAGTATGTGCTAGCTGACGGGGCACACAACGCGCGCATTATATCTAGTGTTAGTAATGTTACATCCAATGTTTACAAGTCGCCTAGTCGAACCTAGTCGCCATGGGACCGACTAGGTGACTAATCGCGATTAGTCGTCGACCAGGGCCGATTAGTCGTGTAGTCAGTCCTAGGGTTCTAGCTGAAAAGAATCACTCACCTTAGGAGGCGGATCTTGAGTCTTGACGGCCGGAGCAGGCCGTGCGCGCGGCGTGGCTGGAGCAGGCGTGCGCGCGGCGTGGCTGGCCGCTGGAGGCTGGACAAGCGACAGCTGGAGGCGTGCGCGCGGGGTCGGTGTCGGCGCGGCGTTAGTTGGAGGCGTGCCGCGTGCGCGTCGGCGCCGGCGTTGGCTGGCGGTGTGCGCGTCGGCGCGGGCGATGTCTGGCGGCGTGCGGGTCGGCGCGGCGTTAGCTGGAGGTGTGCGGCTGTGCGCGTCGGCTGTGCCCTAACAGAATAGGGGTTGGCTTGGTTGAAACAGAATAGGGGCTGGGCTCTAACCCTAACAGGCCCAGCCAGAACAAGAAAAGGCCCAGTGAAATACAAAAATCTAACCTGGTCGCCTGGTCGCCATATTCACCCTAATCGTCCGACTAATCGCGATTAGTCGTCGACTAATCGGACGACTAGCTTTCTGGTCGCTCTAATCGGGTCGGCGCGTCTGGTCGTTCCCACAAAACCGACCAGGCCGATTAGTCGCGATTAATCGCGACTAATCGGACGATTTGTAAACACTGGTTACATCATGTAGAATCACCCAATTATGATTACACTTCAAAGACAGGTTTGTTGCGAGCATACGATAAAATCTTGCAAACTGCAAGAAACTCCATTTATTTTTTGAATGGATACAATCAATTTATTTCTTGTGGAACGCCATAATACATGCTATGTCTTGTGAGTAGGTCATATTTTGTCTACCACTCGATCCGAATGAGCATTAGAGGCGCTCGCCAAACACAACCACAAGGAATAAAACTTTTCATTGATATTCCAGTCCTATCTGGAAGGAAGCTTGTTATTATGTACAAAAAGATGGAGCAAAAATGCTGATCTATGAATTATATTTGCTACTAATAAACCTTTTGATTTCTTTTTGGCAGTAACTTGAAAAAAAGGTGAGATAACCAGATCAACCCCATGCTTGTTTGGATCATTAACACCTTCTACAATGTTGTTTTCAGGACAAGAGTCACAGGACTAAGAGATCATGCTCCTTTCCAGATGAAGCCCAAACTCTCAACTCTCAAGGGCGAGCTCCTAGTCTCCTACAGCTCAAGCACATCGAACTCATGGGGCATGTAATCTTCGCTCGGACGGTAGTACTTGTTGGGAGAATACAAAGCAAAGTTTGTAACTTGGCTGCTGTAAAGGCACGCAAATCTCTCAACCTATGGAGACATGAAAAAAACAGAGCCTTGTGTCAGCTGCTAGACATGACTGCCGACATGAAATTTCCAGCACTGGGCATGCGATGATGTTTATAGAATGTTACCTGATGGGCAAATCGAGAGTTTTGATAACCCGTCTTCATAAGCTGTCCCCAGACCTTGTGGAACTAGAATATAATAAATAAGTAGTTACAAACTTACAATTCTAGTGTTTATTTCTTTTTTGAATTTTGAGGGTCCAACATTGGATGTGATATTGAAAGATTATACAACAAGCATATTACCTTCTGATGATGTTGTCTTTGAGCCTCTTGATGAAGGTGTCGAACATGCTCCCTCTTATGCTGCAATGAAAAATAAACAGCATAGCAAATGAAATTGGAAGCTTTTATCAAGAGTGCATTTTGACCATTTAAAAGTGCAGGCATGGTTTTCAACCAACATTACCCTCATTGATGTTGTCTTCATATGATAAGCAGTTTGGCAATAGGTTGGTTGAATGGTTGTTAACAACCTAGAGCACAAATTACATGCTACTAGACAACAGGATAGGATTAGAAGAGAATGCCTTCTTTTTTGTCAGCACACAGTACATCTATCATTTCCCATTTAGTTAGTAAATTAATTTCTCTGATATAAACACCCAAGTACCAACTGCCATTAGTAACCCATAAATAAATGCTTACCAGCAAATTGCCATGCTCCGAAAACAACTTCTCATTCTCATTTTCTGTAAGATTTTCAAATCTGGGGAAAAAAGAATGGGTTAGATAGTATTTGATGGTACAACACAGAAGGAGAAATCTAAAACTACCAAGAGAACAACCTCATGATATACACTGCCCGCCAAAAGAAGGAAAAGAAAAGGAAGATGGTGTTACTAACCTTAGATTAGAGAGGTGTTCAGGGAGACTAACCGTGGAGACATGGAGACAAATATATATAAAGAACATGTGAGACATGGGCCTATAGTATATGGGCCTTAACACCCCTTTCAAATTCAAGGTGGAAAAGGTGAATTTGAAGCATTGAGTTTGAGCAGATGAAGACGATGCTGCTCTCGAGTCTTAGAGTTAAGAAATCTGCCACTTGTAGCTCTAAGGACACATACTGAAAATTAATTGTTTTCTAATGACAATGAGATCGAGTAAAAGAAGCATCAACTCCAATATATTTTGTAAGCTCGTGCTTTACATGATCATTGGCAATATGTATGGCACCAATGTTGTCACAATAGAAGAGGCATGGGGGCATTACAAGAAATACAAAAATCACCTAACAACCATCTCAATTCTCAACCATACAATCTCTGAAGTAGTAGTGACAAGTGCTCGAAGTTATACTTATGTATTAGACCGAGACACAGCTGCTTGCTTCTTGGACTTCAATGCAATAGCAGAAGAACCAAAAAAATGCAATAACCTATGTGTTGGCGTAAAAGTTTACGCTAACAGGTTCTCTAAGATCAAGAATGGACAAACAGTGAGTTCGTGTTTAAGAACTGTCTCAAGCCTCCGTATTGGATAATAGCTTGAGTAGTTTGAATAGGTGTATTGAATAGTTGAGTCTTCGATCCCCCTTACATGGTAGAGAGGGGGTATTTATAGGCAAAAATGTCTAAGGAAAAGACCTAGTTACCCCTAAATTACAACCGACATAGTGGAAACTATTCGGTACCCGGAGCAGGGTTAAAAGGGTAAAGTTATCCGGGGTAGACGGATAAGCCAAACGTCTTATCAATCTTGCCGTTCTGCTTCGGAGCCTTCGTATCTTGCGAGGGGCTTCTCCGGACTTCGAATCGAGGCACCCTTTGGCTTGATGCCTTCTCCTTCGAATAAGAGCCCACCAGCTCCGAAGCTTAATGGATCTTTTGAGTTGTTAATCTCTAAGTCCTGAAAGTGAAGCAATTTCCCCCAACAGTAGCCCCTCGAATACGCCTCTCCGGATTTAACCTGTACAGAAGGAAGGCAGTATACGCAAGGAATATTTTCATATTCTGAGACTTAGAGAAAATTTGAACACATTACATTCCTTCGGAGGATTTTGGACCCAAAGCATTCGGGCCCCTTCTCCGAGCTCTCAACGCAGTGTGAACACATCATGAGAAGAGAACCGCTTCGAAGCGCAAACGTCGTGAGGAGCCGTTTGGTTATAGCCGTTACGGCGTAAGTAGCCGTTACGCCCTGTAAAAGGTAACGGTCGAAATTTACGGCGGTTTCTCGCTGTTCCACTTTCTGGACCCACCTGCCAGTGGCGGAAGTCGAACCTGCAGTGTGAATGCGATCAAAGCGTAGAAACCAACAGACGGTTATAAAAGGAGGATTAGAAGTTACCCGAAACTTTTTACCGTACTCAACACCGGCGATTCACTTTCTTCAACCCCCACTTCTCACAATCTCCCAATCCATCGAGCAATGGCGAGGACCAGCCACATCGTTCCGGCGGCGGTGAGCACTCTAGCGCAGAGGCAAGCGTGGGCCGCCTCGGCTGCGACAGCAATGGCGGGGGCTCCAGGCGACGCCTGGCCCAAAAACCCTCGAGAGCTCCGCCCACCATCCAAGAAGAAGATTTCTCAAAGCTTCCTCATCAGCCAGTCTACGAGCACCGCCGAGTCTATTGAGGAGGCCGTGGTAGGGAAGCTAGGGGCCGGACTGAGAACTCGAGTCCCCGGGTCGGAATCAACCCTGAGGCCACGAAGCGGAGAAGTGGTGGTTTTCGAGGCATTCTTCGAAGCGGGCTTGGGACTTCCGGCCATTGACTTCTTGACGGAGGTGTTGGACCTGTTTCACATCACTCTTCCTCAATTATCTCCCAATGCCGTCGCCTGCCTAGCTGTCTTCGAGTGGGCGCTCCGGGTCGAAGGGTGTGAAGGACGCTCGGAGATCTTTGCAGCCACACACGAAGCTATCTGCCAGCCGAAGCCACAGGATGGGCCCGGGGACTCCAAGGTGATAACAGCCTTCGGCAGTGTCAACTTTCAGTTGCGGAGGGAGCATGCCCAACACTTTCCCGCAAAGGCCATCAACGATCGGTGGTACACCAACTGGATCCTTCGGTGGTTTTTTGCCGAAGTTGGAGAGGACTCCCCTCTCGTAGGGCCTCTCCAGGAGATCTGGTTCCGGAAGGAGGCAGAGGTTGCTCCGAACCCTAGCCTGCTCTCCACGCGTCTAGGGCTGTTGACCTCGGTGGCGCGCCACATGAGCATGCGCGACCTCGTCGAAGAGTTCGTCGCCCTCCGGATTCCACCCCTCGGGGCCAACTGGCCGATAGTGTTTCAGCAGGCCTCAGAGGGTGACCTCCGAACCCTAGGTAAGACTTCAACTCCTGCAGTAATGTGTTAGATGATGATAATAACATACTTATAACATGTTACCCTTTTTTCCAGCGGCTCCACTGGCGCTAGCTCCGGAAGACATAGCTCGGGCCACTGAACGGGTCCTCGGAGCCCCTACGGTGGCCGAAAGACAGAAGAGGCTGGAGCTAGTAGGGAGCTGGGAGCGCTCCAACAGAGTGTGGGGAGCTCTCGGAATGGAGCCCCCTCCTCTACCAGACTTTACCTCGACTGGAGCAGCCCCTCGGAAGCGGAAGGCTGTCGCCGAGCCCCCCAAGAAAGCCAGCAAGACGCCACCTAAGAAGAAGAGGTGGCGAAGATCCCTCCGCAACTGACTCCTGCTTCGTCCGCTTCGTCCCTGGACATTCAGAGCTCGGCCTCAGAGGAGTCCGAGGACTCCAATGCCCAACTGGCGGCGACCTTCGAGAATTATCTCTTGGAGGGCGACGAAGATGCGGCGGGAGTCCCAGCCGAAGCTTCCACTCGGGAGGTTGCGGAGGTAGACCCGTCACGCACCCCCGTGCCCGCTGTTGTAAACTTGGAGTCGGACTCCACCACCCCAACTCACCCGTAACCGGGGTGATCACGGCGGAAGTCGAGCCTCCAACGGAAAACGCACCGGAGAGGACTTCGGGAGACGACATCGACGATATCCTCCGGATGTACGAAGTCCTGGAGGATCCGACAATCTTGCCCCACGGGTCCTCCGAAGGTATGCTACGAAGCTTTTACCTTGGTCGACACCTGCAACAATCTTTGCTCGCAAATGCTTATCTAATATCCTGATACTGTAGGTACCTCGAAGGGTGACGGAGCTCCGGCGGCGCCCGAAGTCCCAATTTCTTCAGAGGTCGGGGTTCCGATGGACCCCTCGACTCTCTTGGACGCTCCAGCCTCGGTGGCGGAGGTCGTGCCCTCTGATGCGGCTCCGGTGGCCGAGGTTGCCTCTGCTGATGCGGCTCTAGACGAAGGGGTAGCCGCTGAAGAAAGGGCCACCTCCGCCTTAGCCGACGCGCCCGCCTTCGTGCTGGGGAGGGGCAAAAGTATGTCTAGCCTCGGTCTCCCCCCGGCCTAACGACGGCCTCGGCCAGCAACTCGGAGGAGGAGGCCACCGGAGATGATCGCCAAGCTTCGTCTTGGCTCCCTTTGCTGGCTCCGTTCTTGGAGCACCGGACGGGTCTCCGAGCGCTCCTGGAGCCTTTGGCGGAGAAGAGCCAGGATATTGCGAATTCGGACCTGGTCTTTGCTCTGAGCGAAGCGAGGGCTCCAGCGCTCAACATGGCCCTCGAAAGGGCTGCCCTACAGGTATGAAAATCACCACAACCACTTCTAATTAGTAATTGTAAATATTTGATACTTACTTGTTCTTTTTCTTTGCAGCAATTCGTTCTTGCTAGAGCGGCAGCGACTTCCAATGAAGTCGAAACCAATCGACTCAAAAGAAAGGTTATCACCCTCCAAACCGCCCTCAAAGGCTCCGACGAAAGATCCCTTCAGTTGGAGGAGGAAGCCTTGGAGGAACGGAGGGCTAGGGCTGCGGCCGACGAAGCCCTTCGAATAGCGAGGCAAGACAACGACGCGCTCTGTTCTTTGGCCCAAGAGGCTGAAGCCGAGCGCGTAGTTCTTCGAGCGGAGATCGAAAAGCTTCGGCAATCGGCGGCCACTTCGAGCGCTCAGCTGGTGGAGCTCCAAGGGGCCCTTAATCAAGCGATGGCCCAGAAAAGCTCCTTGATGCTCCAAGTGGCCGAAGTGTCTGCTACTGCTGCGAGGCTGGAAGCAGCGGAGAAGAAGAACGCTAGCGCGGCAGATCGTACCTTGGACGCCCTCCAGGGTACCTTGGAATATTTTGGCACTTTGTGCCCTTCGTCTTCTGCGGCTGCCAGCGAACCCCTCGACCGGAAGCTGAAGATGATCCAAGTGGCGGCGTCGTTGATGATGAACTCCGGCGTCCAGTACGGAGAGATCTCCGGTCAGTGCGCCGGCATTGGAGTTCTTCGTCACCTCGAAGCCCTTCAGATCCCCCTCGCTTCAGTCGGGAGTTCGACCCCTGGGAGCTTCGCCTCCGAAGACCTGCTACACCAATCCTCGGATGTAGCCTCGGCCTGGGAAGCCTTCCGGTCGACTTGGAAGACGGACCACAAGTCTGCGGCCAAAGCTTGGATCAACGAGGCCCATCGGCAGAAGCAGGCACAGACAAGGCCACCTCTTCCTGCCTCGCCAGCCTCGGCACCTCCTGCTCCACCAACCGACCCGCAGGTCTAGCTCTTAGGGCAATCATGTATACAAAATCTTGTAAAGCCCCTTTCATTAATGAAAAGTTATAAACGAAAAGCTTGTTTGGGTGTTTTGTTCATTTTTAGGTTTTGTCACGCCCTTCGAACCCTGACCTCGAAATACTGGATTTTACCGAAGGGCTCCAGAAGGAATGGGCAAGCCTCGAGAGCTTAAGGCCCTACCGCCGATCTCGCTTCTCTGTTCCTCGTGGAGACAAAGGGGAGATACCCCCGAAGTTTTTCAAGAGGTCTCAGCGTATATCAAGGAAGAGAAGAAAGAGAAGGCATCCTCGTCTTCCGAACACATGAATTGGTCTGACTCGGAGTATCAGGCCGAAGACCCTGTGGAGGTTAACTCCGAAAGGCTTCTGACCTGGGTCGAGCTTTAAGAGGAGCAAAAGAAACTGCGAGCCTCGAAGAAGAAGAGGAGTGCGCAGACGAAAAGGACTAAACCGACAGCTTCGAGCTCCGAAGGACAGAGTAGTCGGAGGGGTAGCTCCAGAGGCCAACAGGGTCTTCAATTTTTCCTAGGCTTGGACCAAAACTTCTCCTGATGTATAAGTACGATGAATTAATGTGAATTGTTCTGAAAGTATCTTGTTTGCTTTTTACCCTCCTACCCCTCCTTATGGGTGGGGGATCCTTTGTTGTGCAAATGGGTTCGCCGGACACAATGATGCGCCGAACACTTGATGCTTCGTATCACACTTAATATCCATACTTTACCTTTTCAGAGGGTTCTTCTAACATGCTTCCGTATTTTTACCTCGTCAGTTTCGAAGTTAGATCTGTCGCTTAGGACCTTTGATTCCTTTTTTAAAGTGTCTCGTTAGCCTGGGCCTCGAAACCTTATTACTTGGTCACCTTCGACTCTTTTACAGATTGCTCGAACCCGTAGGCCGGAAATCTGTTTAACTTTTAAAGTCCTTGGACTCTTCTACGGATCCTAACAAGCCGGAGCCTGGAATCCGTAGGATGGCCACCTTCGGCTCTTTTACAGATACTTCGTACCCGGAGGCCGGAAATCTGTTTTTTTAAGTCCTTAGACTCTTCTACGGATCTTAACAAGCCGGAGCCTGGAATCCGTAGGCTGGCCACCTTCGGCTCTTTTACAGATACTTCGTACCCGGAGGCCGGAAATCTGTTTTTTTAAAGTCCTTAGACTCTTCTACGGATCCTAACAAGCCAGAGCCTGGAATCCGTAGGCTGGCTACCTTCGGCTCTTTTACAGATACTTCGTATCCGGAGGCCAGAAATCTGTTTTTTAAAGTCCTTAGACTCTTCTACGGATCCTAACAAGCCGGAGCCTAGAATCCGTAGGCTGGCCACCTTCGGCTCTTTTACAGATACTTCGTACCCGGAGGCCGGAAATCTGTTTTTTAAAGTCCTTAGACTCTTCTACGGATCCTAATAAGCCGGAGCCTGGAATCCGTAGGCTGGCCACCTTCGGCTCTTTTACAGATACTTCGTACCCGGAGGCCGGAAATCTGTTTTTTTAAAGTCCTTAGACTCTTCTACGGATCCTAACAAGCCGGAGCCTGGAATCCGTAGGCTGGCCACCTTCGGCTCTTTTACAGATACTTCGTACCCGGAGGCCGGAAATCTGTTTTTTTAAAGTCCTTAGACTCTTCTACGGATCCTAACAAGCTGGAGCCTGGAATCCGTAGGCTGGCCACCTTCGGCTCTTTTACAGATACTTCGTACCCGGACGCCGGAAATCTGTTTTTTAAAGTCCTTAGACTCTTCTACGGATCCTAACAAGCCGGAGCCTGGAATCCGTAGGCTGGCCACCTTCGGCTCTTTTACAGATACTTCATACCCGGTGGCCGGAAATCTGTTTTTTTAAAGTCCTTAGACTCTTCTACGGATCCTAACAAGCCGGAGCCTGGAATCCGTAGGCTGGCCACCTTCGGCTTTTTTACAGATACTTTGTACCCGGAGGCCGAAAATCTATTTTTTTAAGTCCTTAGACTCTTCTACGGATCGTAACAAGCCGGAGCCTGGAATCCGTAGGCTGGCCACCTTCGGCTCTTTTACAGATACTTCATACCCGGAGGCCACCGCAAGCCGCCCGTGCGCTGGCCTGCGTGGCCGAGCGCCGCCCCTCACGCACCGCCCCACGCGTCGTCGACTACCACCCTGCGCTAGCCCAGATGGCACGGGTGCGCAGCCCTCACGCGTCACCCCGCACTGGCCTGCATGCCGAGTGTCGCCCCATGTCGGTCCAGGTGGCCGCGCACCGCCGAGCACCCCCACGCAGTGGACGGCTGGCCTTCACACCGAATCTGCACTAGTGCTCCTCCTCTCCTCAGTTCATTCACTTTTTGTTTCGCGGGTAAACAGGTATACCCGCGGGTATACGGCGCCCGCGGGTAACGGGTATGGCACGGGTTTTTACCCGTTGGGTAAACGAGTACGGGTATGGGTATGCACTACCCGTACCCGTCGTACCCGATTGCCATCCCTAGCTGAGTATCATACTCATCGAGCTGCTAAGACTAGTCATGGACATGGTACTGCTCCCATTCCAAAAGGTGCAGTGTCTATGGCTGCCTATGTAGCTCAGATACTTCACCTAGGCTGCGTATCAGTGTCAAATATGTATCTGGATACGAATACGTATCTAGATACGAATATGTATCTAATACGCCCGAATACGTATCCAGTGTGTATTCGGTTATTTTTCATTTTCTAAATAATAAAATTAATTCAGATACATACCAGATTCAGGTGGATACACACAACGCAATTTACTTCCTATCTCCCCCATCCCGATTCACTCATGTGGTCTGTCTCCAAATCCAATCGTGACACGCCGCCTATCACTGACCGCCATTGCGCCGTCTCCCTGCATGGGCCGCCTCACAGTCTCATCGTGCCACTGTGGCTTGGGGCCACCGCCGACCGTCGGCCACCACATCCTCTAGTAGATCCATGTGAATCCTCTAGCAGATCCATATGAGTAGAGATCCTCCCCTCTCTTCTTCTTTTGTTTCTCTCAACTTTCTGTTGTCTATGACTTTGGTCATGCCTTCTCTGGACTTCACTTCATGCGCTGGCTGTTGGCTGCCTACAGGCTACAACGTTTGTTCACTTCATGCGTTGTTGGCTTTCTACAATCTATAGTGTTTGTTCACTTTTCTGAAAAGTTGTCTTGATTTGATTTAACATTGTTAACTCTGTTGTTTTATTCACTCGTATTGTTTGTTTATTTGACTATTAAATTTGTAGATTGATAAATAGTTTTATTACATTTTTTGTTATTTGTATATGTATTACTAATATTATACAATGTATATGTTTATGTATATATATATGTGTGTGTGTGTATCGCCGTATCTATGTTTTTTTGAAAAATGATGTATCACCGTATCACGTATCTGTATCCGCGTATCTAGGTAACGTAGGTGGCTGCTACCTCTTCTATTGGTGCACCGGTCTCATCTTAGGTACTTGACTCAGAGGCTTCTTTCCATGTGACATTGCACCAGTCTCAGCTTGGTTGCAAGGCAGTTACTGATGGCACTTTTATTCAGATAGTTAATAGTACATATTGCTATATCACTCAACAAGGTTCTCTCTCTACTTATTTTTCTATGCCCAATGTCTCTTTTGTACTTACATTGTCTATGAATCTTCTCTCAGTCAGTCAAGTTATCGATCAATATCACATTGTTGGATTTGATGACTCGTCTTGTTTTATTCAGGATTGTCGAACAGTGGTTGTGATTGGGACTAGCCATCATCGTAGAGGTTCACCTAACCTCTATGTTCTTGATAATTGGCATCTTCCTCAGTCTTTAGCTCACGCCTCATCTGATGCCTTTTCTTCAGCTTCGTCCTTCGCCAAGTGACATCATCGTTTAGGTTATTTATGTGAGTCTCGGTTATCTACCTCAATAAATAAAGGTTGTTTAGGTTCTACTTCCATTGAGTCTAATTTCATTGTAAAGGTTGCAAACTTGGAAAACAAATACAAATTCCATAATCATCTAGTGTCTCTCATAGTACTACACCTTTTGCTCTTATTCATTCGGATGTATGGGGACCTGCTTCTTTTGCTACAAAGGATGGTCACAAATATTATGTCATTTTTATTAATGATCATTCTCATTATACTTGGATATTGTTGGAGGAAAATATCTCATCTTCGGGGTTATTGCCAAAGCAGCATAAAAACAGTCAACCAGTTCGAAGATTGTCCGAAGACCATCTTCGAAGCTGCCCAGAACCTCGTTCGAAGCCCGAAGACAGGCATTGGTCCGAAGTATGTCTTCGAACCAAAGCCCTTCAGGATCTTTTCTGCCAGCTAAGATGGAAGACTTATCTTCTATCCTATTAGATTAGTCTTTTACCATTTTAGCCCTATTAAGGAAACCGAATAGTTTCCTTAATGTCGGTTGTAATAGAGGGGTAAATAGGTCTTTTCCTTAATGTTTAGGCCTATAAATACCCCCCATTTCACCCTGTAATAGGGACCGATTACAAGTGATTCAATACACACTTTCGAACTATTCTAAGTTATTATTCTTTCGGAGGCTTAGAACAGTTTGCTTCGCAAACACTTTGTTTGTTAGTTTCTTTTCTACAGAAACCTGTTAGCGTAATCTTTTACGCCAACAGTTGGCGCCTTCCGGAGGAGATGAAGATAGCCTTGGAGACATGGCCACTCAAATGGCCAATCTTCAAGCTGAGGTAGCGAGATGGCGACAAGAAGCTGCGAACAGGCTTCGCTCTCAAGCCACCCCAGCTATCCCCGAAGTGCCCGAAGACGACGATCTTGATTATCCCGAAGCCCCGGAGAACGCCTCTTACGACAATGAATCTCCGTTGCATCCTGAGCTGCAGAAGGTTCGCTTCGATCCGAAGTTTAAAACTTCGAAGCTCTGCAAGTATGCCGGAGACGAAGATCCCAGTGAGTTTGCGCGTTCTTATGCCCTAGCGATTGAAGCTAGTGGCGAAGACAGAGAGACTATGGCGAAGTGATTCCCGTTAGCTCTTCAAGGAGTGGCGTTGAGATGGTTCTGGTCTTTAAAGCCAGGATCAATCAATTCGTGGCCACAGTTGAAGAGGAAGTTTATAAGTAACTTTCAAGGCACCTTCGTGCCCCCCATGTCGACAGGAAGCCTTTTCCAAGTGAAACAGCTCCCCGGAGAAACATTGAGGCAGTACTTCAAGCGCTTCGCTCACACGAAGTCGCAAATTCGGGGGCTGTCCATATCCTCGGTGGTTGATGCGGCTCGGGAAGGCGTCAGTCATAAAGGCCTTCTGGATAAACTGCATCGGAAGAGCATCACCACAGTATCACAGCTGATGTCGTACTTCGAGGAGTACTCGAGGTCAGAAGAAGGTTGGCTTCGGAGGACTACTGCTACTTCGACAGTATTAACAGAAGTTAAAGCAGAGGTGAAGACTTCGGCACAGCCGCAAGAACCAGTCTTCGAAGTGCAACATGATAGAAGAAGAGGGCAAAAGCACCCTCGCTCTGAAGTCTTAAACATTGCACCCCCACAGAAGTTTGCACCAAGAGCTCCACAGTCTGCGGGGAACAAGTCCAGCGGCTGGAGGCCGCCAGGGAAAACGGCTGGCAAGGGCCAGACCCTTTTTTGCTGTATTCATGGAGAGAATCGAAGCCATGCAACTGACACTTGCAAGGCTATCCTTACCCTAAGGGGAGAATACTTAGAGAGAACTTCGGGTCGAGGTAGTACCGACCGAAGTCCAGCAGCAGCAGTGCGCCCGGAGCCGGTCCAGGCTGTGGCGCGGATAGAAAATTTTGATGCTGCAAGGCATCCTTCGGTGGCCAATGTTATGCCACCTCCGAAGCAAGAAGAAGGGCAAGATAGAGGAAAGAGAGTAGTTCTCCCTATCTCCGGAGGAGGTACCCTCGGAAGCATGTCCAAGAGACAGCGAAAAGAGTACGTTCGAGAAGTAGGCCATATTGGAACTTCGTCATCTGCAGCTGCAATGCCGGAGTGGTCTCATGTTCCTATATCTTTCTCTGCGGAGGATGCAGCTGGTATTAAGTTCCCGCATGCAGATCCATTGGTTATCACTGCTGATATTGCAGGGACTGAAGTCCGAAGAGTGCTAATTGACGGAGGTAGTTCGGCAGATATCATTTTCGTGCAGGCCTTCGATCAGTTATGCATTTCCCGGAAGCATCTTCTCCCAGCGGCTCGTCCTCTGCAAGGCTTCGCAGGACCTCCGCTTGATGCACTTGGCCAGATAGGCTTGGAAGTAACCTTCGGAGAAGGTTTACTAGCCCGAACTGAAGAAGTTATCTTTGATGTAGTAGATGCCCCGTATGCTTATAATGTTATCTTCGGACGGGGCATGTTGAATCAGTTCGGGGCTGTGGCGCATCACAACTACTTGTGCATGAAGATGCCCACACAAGCAGGAGTCCTGACAATCTTTGGAGATCAAGCCATGGCTCGGAGGGTAGAATATGGTCACGGTCCTCCTCTTGATCCGAGGCAAGTAAACAGTGTCCAAGATAATGAAGAAATTTTTTCAGCCTCCTCCGAAGCCTCGAAGAAGTCATTTCCGAGACCAAGTCCCGAAGGAGAGATTGCAACGAAGATCATTGTCAAAGATGGTAAAGAATACAACTTTCAATTTGGTAAAGATTTACCTCCTGAAGTTGCAACTTCCTTGGAAAAGGTCGTAGAAGAAAATTTGGATGTCTTCGCTTGGTCTGACGAAGATATCACCGGAGTCGATCGGGATATTATTGAGCACAGTTTGCTTGTAAACCCGAAGGCCCGGCCTGTTCGACAAGGGCTCCGGAAGATGTCCGCAGAGAGAGCTGCTCTAGCTAAGGACGAAGTTGAAAAACTGTTGAAGGCTGGGATTATCAGAGAAGTGGCCCATACAGAATGGTTAGCCAACCCAGTCTTCGTCAGGAAGAAGTCTTCCGGAAAGTGGCGCATGTGCATTGATTTCACATCTTTGAATAAAGCCTGCCCACGTGACCCCTACCCCATGCCCCGAATTGATCAACTAGTTGACTCCACGGCAGGTTCGGAGTTACTAAGCTTCCTCGACGCGTATTCCGGTTATCATCAAATATGGTTGAAGCGCGAAGATGAAATCAAGACGAGCTTTGTAACTCCTTCGGGAGTCTTCTGCTATGTAAGAATGCCCTTCGGCCTAAGAAATGCCGGGGCTACTTTTTCAAGATTAGTTGCTAAGGCTCTAGGTCATCAACTAGGTCGCAATGTGGAGGCCTATATGGATGATATTGTAATAAAGAGTGCTTTAAAGCACCAACATAGCCTAGACTTAGCAGAAACATTCAATAGCCTTCGAGCATGTGGGATCCGTCTTAACCCCGAAAAATTTATATTCGGAGCTAAGGCTGGGAAGTTGTTAGGGTATTTAGTTTCAAGCAGGGGAATTGAAGCTAGCCTTACTCAAATAACTGCGCTGCAGAAGATGGCTCCTCCGGAGAATTTAAAGCAAGTGCAAAAGCTGACTGGACGTCTGGCCGCACTTAGCAGGTTTTTATCAAGGTCTGCGGAGAGGAGTTTGCCAATATTTAAAGCTTTGAAAGGGTCCGAAGATTTTGCATGGACACCGGAGTGTCAGAAAATCTTCGAAGATATTAAAGATTATCTCAGCAATCTTGCTACACTTACGGTGCCTATTGCGGATGAAACCCTACTTCTGTATCTTGCAGCTACAGGCTCAGCTGTCAGCGCAGTCCTTGTCAGAGAAGCGGATATCAATGGGAAGTTGGTCCAAAATCATGTCTATTTTGTATCCGAAGCATTGTCAGGAGCGAAGACAAGATACTCCGAACTTGAGAAGTTCGTTTATGCTCTGATAATGGCTTCGAGGAAGGTAAGACATTATTTTTTGGCTCATAATGTAATTGTACCAACTTCGTATCCTTTAGGAGATATGCTCCGAAGCAAAGATTCCACTGGAAGGATTGGAAAGTGGGCAGTAGAACTAGCACCCTTCGGCATATCTTTCCTGGCAAGGACAGCTATCAAATCTCAAGTCCTAGCAGACTTCGTAGCAGAGTGGACTCCACCTGCGAAGTTGACTCCGGAGAAATCAGATGACGGAGTTTGGACTATTTACTCCGATGGGGCTTTCCAAGCATCCGGAGCAGGCATTGGGGCAGTATTGATTTCACCGTCAGGGCAAAGAGCAATGTACTCCGCAAGACTCAACTTTAAGTCTACCAATAATATAGCGGAGTACGAAGGAATTATATTGGGACTCCGGAAAGCACGTGCTCTAGGGGCTACAAGAATAATCATAAAAACAGATTCTCAGATAGTAGCAGGGCACGTAGACAAAAGTTTTCAAGTCCGACATCCACAGCTTGCAAAGTACTTAGAAGAAATCCGCAAGATCGAAGCACACTTCAAGGGTATTTCCATTCGGAGTATACCAAGAGCTGAAAACGTGCAAGCGGACATTTTAGCGAAGGCTGCTGCCGGAGCTGTGGATGTGCCTGACGAAGCTTTCTATGAGGAGCTCAATGTACCTTCGGTGCCACAAATTGCCTCTGCAGAGATTCTCTGCATTCCTAGTGCAGATTGGAAAGATTCGATCATAAAACTCTTGCAAGGAGGAACAAATTTGCCCGAAGAGCCCCAATTGTCAAGATTAAAGCTCAGAGCAAGAAACTATCAGTTAATCAACGATATATTATACAAGGCCGGAGTATGTTCCCCTCTACTCCGATGTATATCTCAAGCCGAAGGCCAAGAAATTCTTCGAGAAATTCACGAAGGCCTTTGTGGAAGTCATTTAGCCCCTAGAGCTCTGGCAGGAAAAACACTTCGCCAGGGGCTTTATTGGCCCACAATAACAGCTGATGCGGAGATCTTGGTCCGCACTTGTCAAGGATGCCAGTGGATGGGTCGACGGAGTCATCGCCCACCAACAGCTCTTCAAGTCATTGCTCCGGTATGGCCTATGGCCAGATGGGGTATGGATCTAATTGGTCCCTTTCCGTTAGCAAAGGGAAATCTGAAGTTCGCTGTGGTAGCTATTGAATATTTTTCTAAGTGGGTAGAAGCAGAGCCCTTAACAGCTATCACTTCGAATAATGTACAGAAATTCTTCTGGAAGAACATTATTTGCCGGTTCGGAGTGCCTAGATATCTCACAGTTGATAATGGAACACAGTTCGACGCAGAACCCTTCAGGAAGTTTTGCGAAGACCTAGGCATCCAACTATGTTTTGCTGCAGTGAGACATCCTCAGTCAAATGGAGCCGTTGAGCGAGCCAATGGAAATATTTTATCAGGGCTAAATCGAAGAATAGTAGGATTATCAAAGGGACTGTGGACCGAAGAGCTTCCGAAGATTTTGTGGTCCATTCGGACTACGCAAACAAGGTCCACAGGTTTTACTCCGTTCAGACTACTATTCGGAGATGAAGCTATGACTCCAACGGAGCTCAAAGGGGGGTCATTTCGCAGCACCGAACCAGACATTGAAGAAGAAAGACAAGCTTCATTAGATTTGTCAGAAGAAACAAGACTTCAGGCTGTAGCTAATTTATCAAAGTATCATCAGCAGACGAAGACTTGGTATGACCCGAAGGTTAAGCTCAGCGAGTTAAGGCCGGGTCATCTTGTTCTACGAAGCATTATAGCACCAGGGAAGTTAGGCAATAAATGGGAAGGTCCATATCTAATCGTCCGCTCGGGGCACCCTGGTTCATTTAAATTAGCTAATTTAGAAGGTGAAGAGTTAGCACATACTTGGCATGCGGAGCACCTAAAGCGATACTTCGCATAAGGGCTCCTTGTAATTCGCTTGTAATCACCTCTAAATTAATAAAGCATACACCCTGATAGTTGCCTTCCCCTTGTTGACTCCTAGCTTCCCGAGCGGACGCGCTGGAACGGAAGTCGACCGAGAGGGAAGTGTCATTAAGCTGGGCTGTATTTCCGGACTTCGTACCCATAAAGTCGAAGCCTCCGGTGTGGTGGCTGAAATCCATCCGGAGCCCAAGCTGATACCTTGTAGGCATCCGTAAAAGAGCCAATACCACATTCTACGGAGTCCAAGCTTCGGCTGGTAGACTTCCGTAAAAAGAGCCGAAGGTGGCCAAAATCTGCGGAGTCCAAGCTGCAGCTTGCAGACATCCGTAAAAAGAGCCGAAGGTGGCCAAATTCTGCGAAGTCCAAGCTCCGGCTGGTAGACTTCTGCAAAAAAGAGCCGAAGGTGGCCAAATTCTGCGAAGTCCAAGCTCCGGCTGGTAGACTTCTGCAAAAAAGAGCCGAAGGTGGCCAAATTCTGCGAAGTCCAAGCTCCGGCTGGTAGACTTCTGCAAAAAAGAGCCGAAGGTGGCCAAATTCTGCGAAGTCCAAGCTCCGGCTGGTAGACTTCTGCAAAAAAGAGCCGAAGGTGGCCAAATTCTGCGAAGTCCAAGCTCCGGCTGGTAGACTTCTGCAAAAACAGCCGAAGGTGGCTAAAGCAAAACAGCATTTAAGCCATGAGCTTCGAATGTCTGTTCATATAAGTCCAAAGTGACAAATTTCTTAAGACACTAAAGTGTCCTGAAAGTTATCTCAATTGATTTCTTTCGTAAAACAAAGGTACCAAGTTACCATTCTTCTGACTACACAAAGTCGAAGACATTTCATAAGATTTCAAAAGATCTTTAAATGACAGAGGGGCTCCGAACCCCCAAAAAATTGTACTCCGAAGTTTTTTCTTTGCGCATAACCATCTTTGAATACATTTCGAAGTTGCTTATACCCAAAGAGGGGCTAGTAAATATGGAGACAATTTTAAATCGGCATTCATTATTAAAATAAATGTGTTTACAGATTACACTATGAAAAATTGGTATCTATACCAAGAAGGAATCGGAGACCTCTTCGGTCCCGAGAGCTAGGGGTGGAACGACTAGTTCCAACATCGGAAGTTCTAAGAACTTTACGTTTAACTCTCTTCCTCCCCTTCGAAGCTCTAAAATCCTTCTGCTCTTGTTGAAGCTCGGCCCAAGTTCGAAGCCGCTCGGGGCTTCTTTCCCAGCTTCTAAGATCTTCAGATCTTTTATTTTGGGCTTCACCTTCGTCTTCGGACCAATTAGTGTCTTCAGAAGACGAGGTGTTTGCGTCAATCTCTTTATCCTCCTCTTTAATATAAGACAATACGTCTTTGATTACTTCGGGCGCAATAACGCCGGAGTCATCTCGAGGAATAAGAAATCGAGGACGCTTATAACTCTTTAGAAGTTCGAAGGTGTTCCACAATGAACGAAGTTCGTTGTTAAGCTCTAACACTTCGATATCTTCCATAAGAGGCAAAGCCTAAAAATATGACAAACAAGACTTTCATTGATAAATATTTACAAGCATCAGCTTTACATAATCAAAAAATCCTAAATAAATCCTAAACCTGCGGGTTCGGAGGAGGCTGACTGCTCGAAGCTTGGCTCCGAACTTGCTTTTGGCGTTGGCCTTTATCAATCCAAGCCTTGATCGCAGATCGACCTTCGGCTCTCCATGAAGTTTGGAAGGCTCGCCAAGCAGCAGCTACGCCTTCGGAAGGAGTCAAAAGTCTCGCGTCGTCGAAGATGATGGAGCCCTCTGCGCTCGGAGTGATTGTTCGGCCCAAATCCTCGTAGTAACGAAGTAATCCAAGGGCAGACACTTGTCCGGAGAGTTCTCCATAACGCATGCCTGCCGTCTTCATTTGCTTCGCTGCTCCTTGGATCCTCTTTAACCGGCGCAGCAGAGTCACATTGTCATCCGAAGGTAGTGATCCTGTAGTACCGAAGTACTCCAAGACACCTAGCATTTGCTCGATGACCTCCGAAGCCACCTTCTCAGACTTGAGTTTTTCCGCAATAAGTGCATCTTTAGCCGAAGTCGTTTCTGCTAAAACTCCGGAGATTCTAGCATTCTCCGTAGTCAAAGTATTCTTTTGAGTCCGGAGTTGGCCAGCCTCTTCTTGAAGTCTTACAAGTTCGGACCCTTTAGCAGCATCCTCCGTCCGCAGTCTTTCAATCTCTGCCCGAAGCACAATTCTTTCTGCTTCGAGCTCTTTCTTCGCAGCCTCCAAGCTTTGCCTAGCCTTTCGCTCTGCTAGTATTACATTATCCATCTGAGCTACTCGACCTTCGGAGAAGTTAAAATTTCTTTGAAGAGCTTCATTCTCTTCCCGAAGTTGAGCAATTTCATTTTCGCTCGATAAAGCCGCAGCGCGGGCTAAGACTGCTTGCTAAGAAAAAAGAAAAATTGAAATAAGAAATTATTCATATATAATTTGCTATTTGGTTCGAAGATGCTTTATACCTGATAAGCTGCTCTTTCCACAGCAAGGTTAAGCTCCGAACCCTTTGCTCTGCTTAAAAGTGCTACCAGTTCTGTTTCCCCGACCTTGCGACTGGCTTGACCCAAAGGTTTAACCAAAGTCCCAAGTCCGGTTTTCTCCTCCAAAAAAGGAGTTATGAGAGGAAGCATTACTGAAGCCTTCTGGTCAGCTCTGCTTAGCGAAGGTCCGGAGATTTCTTCCGAGGCCCTTGGAACTTCTGAAGATGGCCCCCCCTCAGTTGATTCACTTTCATCTGTCGACTCAGATGAAGTCGATCCTTGAGTAGGGAGAGGCTCTATGTGTCTTTTTCCTCTTCCAGGCCCCGGTAGAGTAACCTCCGGTTGTGGCTCCGAAGTTGTCGAAGGTCTTTGAGTTGTATCTTCGAGGGATACTTCGACAACAGGAGGCTCTGCAAAAACAGAAATATTTTACATTGTATAATTGTGCAAAAATTGATAAGAATTATGCAAATTTTACCTTCGACATTCTCTGGAATATCGAGCACTGGACTGATCGGAGGATCAAAAGTGTAGTCCTCATCTGAATCAGCCGTTAAATCTTGGACTTCAGGAGCATCGTCCTGGGAAGTCCTCGTTGCTTCTTCGGGAATCGAAGCCATAGTGACTTCGACCCCACTTTCATTCACAGGAACTCTGTCCTGAGTTACATCTTCTTGAACTACCGAAGTCCTTGGTTGATCAACATTATCTCCAGATTCCGGTACATTCGCAGGTACTTCGGCCTCATCTACACCCATAGGGGCTTCGATTTGTTCCTCCTGGGTATCCGGAGCTCTTACTTCTTCGCTGTTGGCTTGGGGCTCCGGTATACCTGCAGTATCTTCAATGTAAATACTTTGTTGAGCTGCATCTTCCTCAATCAATTTCACTAAAAATATACCTTCGTCTTCTTTAGAACTAGAAATTGAAGCTCTTGAGCTCGAAGGTACAGAATCTAAAGGTGCGAGGTTCTTCGGCTTTCGAGCCACCCTCTTCACCGGAGTCCTTGCGGAGCTGGAAGCTCCGGTTTCAACTACTCTTTTCTTGGGTCCTTTCTCTTGAGGCACCCAGTCCATCAGAGGGGGTGGAGTTAACTCCAACATTCCCCATACTCTGTTAAATCGCTCCCAACTTCCGACCAATTTGATTCGCCATTCTTTTTCCGACGGAGTTGGGGCGCCCAGAATCTTCTCCGAAGCCCTTACAATTTGCTCTGAAGTAATAGGGGCTGAAGAAGCTAAAAAATAATTCGAGTTAGTCTTTCTTCGAAGTAAATATGTACTATGCATGTTGGTTTCGAAGTTACCTGCAGGGCTCGAAGTATAATTGATCTTGCGAAGACCACCTTCCGAGTCATCCTCGAAGACGATAGGCCAGTTGGCCATCAGCGGAGGAATTTGAAGTCCGATGAATTCTTCGGCCAGATCCCGCATACTTAACCTTTGGCTGATTTTCTGAAGTAAGTTGAGGCGAGCTTCGAGCTGGCCTTCGTCAGGTTGCACTAAGGCTTCCTTCCGGAACTGGATTTCTTTGAGGGGTCCGGCCAGAGGACTGCTCACTCCAACTTCGGCATAAAACCACCTCAGGACCCAATCGGTGTACCATCTAGCATTGATGGCCTTGGCAGGGAATTGCAGGGCATATTCATCACGAAGCCTAAAATTAATGCTTCCGAAGGAAACCACCACTTTCTCGCCTCCGGAGACTACGAAGGTCTTCGGCTGACAAGTTGCTCTATGAAGCGCAGCGAAGATTTCAGCCCTCCCCTCACAACCTTCGGCTCTCAGTGCCCACTCAAAGATAGCTAATCTAGCTACAACATTCGGAGATAGTTGGGGGAGAGTTACATGAAACAGGTCAAGTATTTCGGCCAAGAAATCCACAGCAGGGAGGCCCAAGCTTGCTTCGAAAAAAGCTTCGAACACTACAACCTCTCCGGGTCTTGGTGATGGAATCGATTCTTTGCCCGACTTCCGAATCATAACCCCATCACTAATCTTTCCCCCTGCTGTGATTGCCAAAGACTCTTTCTTGCAGGTAGACGGCCCCAACTCAAAAGATTGATCCAAGTATTTAGTCGATGGTGGGCACAGACCTTGGTCATCGGGGATTTGAGGATTTCTTCCCCCTGCCGCCATGGATGTTGCCGTCTGCATCGAGGGTGTCACCGCCAATGTTGCTGCTGCTGCTGCGGCCGCCTGGTGCCGAGCCAAGGCCGAAGGAGGCGCAGATCCCTTGGTCTTCACCATCGCGATTGCTGGATTGATCTGAGGGAATGGAAACTAGGGCTCAAGAACTCAAAGGGCTCAAAAAGCTTTTGACTGAGAGAAAGCGGTGAAAAGGTAATCGGGTAAGTTTGGGCTCTTTATTTATAGCCTAATCGTTCCGTTTGTTACCGTTTGGGCTCTGCCCTTTCGCATTCCCCGCCTGTTATTCTCCTCCGAAAATAACGCCTCGTATAACTTCCGTTAGAAACAGAAACTAACGGCTATTTTTTCTAAGTCTAAAAAGACTTTCGAACTTCCTGAGTCAGTTCTAAGATAGTTCGAAAAGTAATTACCTTATGACTGATTCGAAGTTCATATCTTCATGCATTTCGGAGATAAGATGAAAATCAATAACCCCTATGATTGGTTATCTTTTCTTTCCGTATACTGCTCTCCTAACGTTATAGGTCGAACGGAGAAGCGTATTCGAGGGGCTACTGTTGGAGGAAAATATCTCATCTTCGGGGTTATTGCCAAAGCAGCATAAAGACAGTCAACCAGTTCGAAGATTGTCCGAAGACCATCTTCGAAGCTGCCCAGAACCTCGTTCGAAGCCCGAAGACAGGCATTGGTCCGAAGTATGTCTTCGAACCAAAGCCCTTCAGGATCTTTTCTGCCAGCTAAGATGGAAGACTTATCTTCTATCCTATTAGATTAGTCTTTTACTATTTTAGCCCTATTAAGGAAACCGAATAGTTTCCTTAATGTCGGTTGTAATAGAGGGGTAAATAGGTCTTTTCCTTAATGTTTAGGCCTATAAATACCCCCCATTTCACCCTGTAATAGGGACCGATTACAAGTGATTCAATACACACTTTCGAACTATTCTAAGTTATTATCCTTTCGGAGGCTTAGAACAGTTTGCTTCGCAAACACTTTGTTTGTTAGTTTCTTTTCTACAGAAACCTGTTAGCGTAATCTTTTACGCCAACAGATATATTTTATGAAACATCTTTCCCAGTTGTATTCCATTTATCAGTCTTTTGCTTGTATGGTTCACACCCGGTTTTCCTCTCTTATTAAAAATTTTCATTCTGATTCTAGCGGTGAGTACATATTTGCTAAATTTTGCTAGTTTCTAACCTCATAGGGTACTCTTGCTCAGCTCTCCTGTCCATGTGCTCATGCACAGAATGGTGTCGCCAAGCGCAAACACCGTCATCTTATAGAGACTACTCGTACACTTCTCATTTCATCTTTTGTTCCATCTCATTTCTAGGCTGAAATCATTTCCACTATAGTCTACCTCATCAATAGACAACCATCTTCAAATTGTCTGACCTCCATCCAAGTGAGGTACTCTTTGGTCCACCTAAGTATGATCATCTACGTGTCTTCGGATGTACTTGTTATGTCTTACTTGCTCCACGCGAGTGAACAAAGTTGACTGCCCAATTTGTTGAGCGTGTTTTTCTTGGGTATAGTCCTAAGCATAAGGGTTACCGTTGTTATGATCCTCTTCTCGTCACATGTATTTCACGAGATGTGACCTTTGTTGAAGACCGTCCTTTCTTTTACAGTCCTACTCAGCTCCTCGTGTCTGGTTTGAGCGTTTTGTATCTGTGATACAGGCTGCGGGGTTTTTTCTAGTGATCATGATCCTGCTATATTTATTCACATCTCTCCACGTGGACGCACATTGCTTATTTTGTATGTGGATGATATGTTAATTACAGGATAAAATGCAGAATATATATCATATGTGAAAAAGAAACTTAGTGAGCAATTTCTAATGTCAGATTTGGGTCCTTTCAGTTATTTCTTAGGGATTGAGGTTTTGCATTCTTCTAAGATATATTATATTTCTCAGTCCAAATACATATAAGATCTGTTTGCTTGATCTGGACTCGGTGACAATAAAATAGCGGCTACACCTATGGACCTTCATTTGCAGCTTCATCCCATTGATGATTCATCTCTTGAGGATCCCTTTAGGTATCGTCATATTGTGGGAAGTCTTGTCTATCTCACGATCACAAGACCTGATATTGCTCATATTGTTCATATTTTGAGTCAATTTGTAAGTGCTCTTACTTTTGTCCATTTTGGACATTTGCTTCATGTGCTGAGATATTTAAGAGGGACATCATCTTAATGCTTGTTCTATGCTTCTGATAGCCCTCTTGAGTTTTATGCTTACTCAGATTCTACTTGGGCCAGTGATCCTATAGATCGTCGTTCCGTCATAGGTTATTGCATTTTTCTTACTTCTTCTCCGATTGCATGGAAGTCCAAGAAGCAAGCAATCATGTATCAGTCTAGTATAGAAGCATAATTTCAAGCACTTGCCACTACTACTTCAGAGATTGTATGGCTGAGATGGTTGTTAGGTGATTTTAGTATTTCTTATGATGCCACATGCCTCTTCTATGTGACAACACTAGAGCCATACATATTGCCAACGATCCTGTAAAGCAAAACATAAATATATTGGAGTTGATGCTTCTTTTACTTGGTCTCATTGTCGTTAGAAAACAATTGATCTTCAGTTTGTGCCCTTAGAGCTACAAGTGACAAATTTCTTTACAAAGTCTCAGACTCGAGAGTAGCATGGTCTTCATTTGCTCAAACTCAATGCTTCAAATCCACTTTTAGTTTGAGGGTGTTAAGGCCCATGGCCCACATGTTCTCTATATATGGGCCCATTTGGGGGAGCTTCTGGTAGCTGCAGCTACTTCTATAATTTAAAGTTGAAACAAACGGTCCAAATATTGTCTCAAATTGTGAGAATCAGTAGCTACAGAATCTGGAAATGAATTACAATTCAGAAGCTGAAAACACCAGTTTGTTCAAATTCTCATCAGCTAGAATGCTAGATACTCAGACTATCTAACTACTGAGAATTTCTAACTACCAGAAGCTCCCCCCAAACAGGCCCTATATCTCGACTGTTAACATCTTCATCATCTCTCTAATCTAAGGTTAGTAACACCAAATAGGACAACTAATAGGTGAACTATTAGCTCATTGGCCCTTGGACTATTTTGCCCTTTACACCACTGTAGCAGGATTATTATACTAGGGGCAAAATCGGCGTTAGCCACCAATTAGTCCAAAGTATACAAACATACATGACTAATTTTTAGCCAACTAATAACTATTAGCTAGCTAACAATTAGCTCTAGTTATTAGTTAGCTAACTATTAGTTTTAGTCCATCCAAACGAGTCCTAAGTTTATTCTTAAAAATTGTTAAAAGGTCACTAGGAGTAGCACTAAGATGTTTAAAATGTAGAACTGATCAAAATTGATAAAACACGATACTTTCTTGACATACTTGAGGGACCATTCAAGATGATGGATTCTATCTTCAATTGAATCACGCTCCATCCTAAGATGCCTAAGCTCCTGTTAGGTTAGCACATAACAAAAGAATGAACCAGTTACTCAGCAGACTAATAACACATCAGCTAAGCCTATTGTCTGATTTCTACAAAGTACATTGATCAATAGAATTTAGGAGAGGAGGGTGGGGGTATTCCCTGCCTTCTTTTCCTTGGTTTCCCCCCATGTTAATGTCAAAAGCATCTCACCTGATCTGCTCATGACTATAGACAAGCAAGCACCTCCACACCATGAAACTATGTTAGGAAAGATTCCTATGTTTAAAAGGCTTTCTTGGCTAGATGATATCTCAATATAATGCCTCTTTTTACTGAGGCATGTTTTCCCTATGTGGATTAGATACAGTGATACTTTGAATATGGATTACTTAAATGCTAACTCAAGACTTGCATGATCTCTGTTGACGGCAAAATTTGGTTAAGGCCCAAGCCCAGTAAAGATCTGGCGTGATCAATAGAAGTCAAAGAGTTCGGTTAAAGGTTGGTCAAAGAAACTCATCTGTTATACATGATCGGATATGGAGGAGCCAATAAAGATGAAAATATAGAGATAAAAGTCATAATCGGTTACGATCGGAGTGGACAGTAAGTCTCCAGACTATAAATATGTACATATTAGGTAGATTAGAGGATACACACAACTACAATCACAAAACTACTCTCGATGCATCGCCACCCTTGTTCATACAACGTTAATCTCGACAAAATTGGACACCTGGATCTGGGCTGTATCGCTTCGATCTCCGGCGAAAGGGTAAATCCCGCCACCTGACGACTGTATCGACTAGATTGGTGTCGTTCAAGGGTGCATCGCATCGATCTCTGGGAGTACATCAATTCCGTCAGTATAATCATTGGTTTATCTTAAATGTATCAGCTGCGTCATCAAAGGCTACATCATTACGATCTCTTAGATTGATTTAGATTAGATATTATATTTTGAGGCTTCATCGGTTAAGCCCGACATCTTAATCTATTGTATCTGATTTATTGTGGTGCATCATTCATATGAACAAACTATGGCCAAAGTGTTGAAATGCTATGAGTTATTCGTGATTTAGAAATTGTCTTGGTTAAGTTAGATCTTGCTATTATGATGATTTAATAGTATAGACATGTTCTCTGGTATACTAGATTTAGGTTTAATCGGAGTTAAGCAGATCTCTCAGGCCACGTGTGTGACCGAAAACAACACCAACAATCTCCTTGTTAGCATTAATTATGAATTGAAAAAATGAGTTTTACTGATACCATTCGAGTTGATTTTGCTTCCGAAAGAAGCTTCACCTCCTGCTCTAGTTCTGGTATTACTAGCATAGTCCATCAAACTTCCAGAAAATCACAACACAAAAAGCTTAGGGACAAGAGACAAAACATATATGATATTCATAGGATAAACACCGAAAACAACACCAACATGCTTTTTGGCACGCTCGGTGGGACCTCCTTCAGATGATTCAACTATGGCAGGCAAACTCAATAATAGTAACATCAGTTGTCGTTGTAGAGTCATATAGGAAGAATGGAGCTCTCGACTCCCTCCCCCATCGCTGGTCATGGAGGCCCCAAGGTTAGTCCTCGCCTCTTCACGGCTAGCCCCCGCCTAGCTCTGCAAGAGCTAGACCGTGACCCCACCCTAGCTAAGCTCGTCTCCTCCTGGGATTTCTCTCCTGGTTTTGATTTTCAAAGCCCAGTTCTCTCTCGTTTTGGTTCTCCGGTGCATTTCCCCTGCTCGTCTCCGGCGGGCTCTTTCCTTCTGTTGGCGGTCTTTCGCCGCTTCACCTTCCGCCTCTTTGAGGACTCCGTTGCGATGGCGATCCACTCCTGCCTTGGAGGGGTTCCAGCGGGGTTCCACGTCCTCTTTGTTAAGGACCGCCATTTTTGTATCTCGGTTTCTTGCAAAGAAGTAGGCCTATTCATTGCGCGTCAAAGGCGGTTCATCTCCTCCTTTGACATCTACCTTCACATCTGGAGAGATGGCGGCGCGAACTGGCCCCTGGAGCTCGCCTACTGGCGGCGTGAGGAACTTGCAAGCTGGTCCAGTCCCCGCAGAAAGAAGTGGCTAGCTAGTCCCCTTCGTTCTCATCTGCGCGTCAAGTTTCCAGGTCCTGCCTCTAAGCCCAAACGCGTTTCCTTCTCCAGCTCTCCTACAATCTTCAGCTTCCCCCCCGACGATCCTGCTCACTCTCGCCCTAGGCCGACCGTTCCAAATTCAAATTCAAAATCGCCACCATTACTCTGTCAGCCGTGCTCCTTTCTCGTTGGGGCCATCACCGTCCCTATTAGACCTCCCTGCCCCTCTCGGCGGGAACTTTTCGCCGCCCGCGGGCTACTTCCCTCTCTGTTGGGCCCTTTTGTCAGACCTGGCAGCTCATCATCTCTTCCTGCGTCTCGCGATACTCCTGATGGTGCCGCTTCAGCGCATCAACCCCAACGACCCGCAGACTCATGCACACCCAGTCTCGTCCCTGTGAGGGGTATTTTCACAAGGTTATACAACGCTTTGTCAGCCTACCGCCCACGCCGCAGCAAGCTTCGCGACCCGCATGTCGCTTTGGAGCCGACGGGCATTAAATGCCGGCGCCTTTTCCCGTCAAAGCACTCTAGCGCCCGATCGCTGCCTTGCCCGTCCAACTTCCAAGACGTCCGTCGTAGTACTACGGACCCCTCACCTGCATCCCCCACTGACCCACGAACCCTAGCCATTGTTCCCTTCTCCCACTCTCACTGCTTTGCTTCCGCTCCAACCATGGCGAACTTCCCCGTCGACCCATTCCCCTACATCGCGCGCGGCGGCTCCCTGGTGGATGGCGGCGGTGCACTTCGACGGCGCCGAGGTGTGGTTACTCTTTCAGGGCAGGTGCTGAAACGGCATGAAGACGTGGCGATAGCCACGACATACGTCCACCTGAACTCCCAAGATCAACAGGCCCTGCTGCCTCTCCTTCTTCAACACATCACGCAGGTGCTCCAGTTTCAAGTCCAGCGGTATGGCATCTACCCTCTCAGTGTTGGAATTTTTAAACTGGGAAGTATCTTTCAGCGGGACTGTCTTGTTTCCTCCGCACCTTATTGGATAGGCGACGGATGGATCAACTTTGTAAAACATGATGAAGCACCTAACCACCGCAACTCCCCGGCTGCTCGCATTGGTTGGGTCATGTTCCTTGCATACCCCCTAGATTTTAAGGAGTTTTCCTTCCTAGAGCAAGTTGTAGCTTCTTTCGGGAAACTCCTTTATTGGCACTCGGAAGACCCTAGCTTGGCGCGAGTGATGATAAAAGTTCTGTTTGATAGCACAGTTGACATACCACGCAACCTGACGGTTAAATCATGCCACTCCATGGATGGTGAAGGGCGTTCGTGGACCTTTCCAGTGTACATCCTTAACAAGGAGTTTGCCGATAGGTTCCCCCTGGATGAAGATGAACTCCCGCCCAACGGTGGGAACCCACATCCTTTCAATGGCGATGTCTTCCCCGGCGAGCCCGAGTGGGTCCAACAATGGGTGGACGAACAAATGATCCAGGGCGCCTTCCTAGCAAAAGCTGACCCTAAGGTGGAACTCCAGGTCGTCAACATCATTGAACCGGTTGTTGAGGAGGGTGCTTGGGATGACTGGCCTACTCAATTGCCACCAGCACCTCAAGCAGCACCACCACAACAGGCAGTCAGTGTTCAAATCTCGGGTGCCTCTAACCAACCGAACAGTATCTCCACAGCAGTTTCAGAAGCCGACAACACCGATACAGTGCACTCCCTGCCTGGGCCTCAAGACAGCCTCCTGAAGCCGCACATCTCCATTGTCTACAAGCGCCGCAAACGGACAGCTGCTCCCGCTACCATGGTTAGTCTGGTTATCAACTCACCCACAGCAGGCCTTCGACGCAGCGCTAGAATTCGCAATAGGTCAAGAGGGTTTAGAGTCTCTTTTTCTCCAAACCCTAATCCGAATATGCAGGATCTGCCAAGGCAAAGCAGCAAGGGAAAGGAGCTACTTCTGCCTGATCATCCATCGGTCCAGGACTTTGCTCAGGCGTCTGCTGCGGGTATGGTCCATGCACATCTCTCAATAGGTCAGATTCAGCACTCTGCAACCCACTACTGTGGTTTACTTGCAGCTCAAGTAACGGAGGCCGAGCTCTCACGGGCGCCCCAAGAGGACGCTCAGCCGGCCCAGGCTACAGATGGCACATCGGATGATCATGCAGCCCAACAGCACCAGAATTAGATGCATGGCGGACTCTTCCAGGGTGGGAGGCAGGCGACTCAGATTTTCGATAAATGTTAAGCGGCAGCTTTGTGTTTGCATTTTGTCAGCCCCAAAACTCTGTTATGGATGGCCATCGGGCCGGAACTGGGCCGTCAGCCCACTGACTTGGTTAATTATTATTCTGCTTCGATTTGACCAGCGGGGCCACGTCTTTCAATTTCTCTCGCTTGCTGCTGCCTGCGCCCTAAAGCTTGGCTTTGGGGGAAAATCATCGACCTGATATCACCCATGGGACGACAGATTAGTTGGAACATTCTGAGTTGGAACGTTCGGGGCCTCAATTCGCCTAGAAAGCACCTAGTTGTGCGATCAATTCTTTCGGACAAATCCTATCACATCTTCTGTATTCAGGAATCCAAGCTTGCTAGTCTAGACCACTCCACTGTCCGACAGTTTGCACCAAAGCGATTTGACAAGTTTGCTTTCTCCCCTGCCTCCGGTGCTTCGGGGGGAATCGTTGTGGGTTGGATCAGCTCGCGCTTCACCGGCACAGTGCTTTCCTCTAACGCCTTCCACCTCACTCTTGCCTTCACTACTTCTGTCGATGGGCATCAATGGATCCTTACCACAGTTTATGGGCCTTGTCGGGAACCCGGCAAAACTTTATTTCTTGATTGGCTCAAGAATCTTGACTTGGTCGCGCAGAAAGATTGGATGTTCCTAGGGGATTTCAACCTCTTCCGGTCCCCCATAACAGGAATAAGAGGACCGGAAGCTACTCCTCTCACAAGTTCAATGACTGCATCAACACCCAAGGCCTTCTGGAAATTCCGCTTTTAGGGCGCCAATTTACGTGGAGCAAT
This sequence comes from Zizania palustris, assembly GCA_019279435.1. Taxonomy (NCBI): domain Eukaryota; kingdom Viridiplantae; phylum Streptophyta; class Magnoliopsida; order Poales; family Poaceae; genus Zizania; species Zizania palustris. The sequence continues at coordinate 9,897,170 of JAAALK010000286.1, forward strand.
ATGCAGCTTGATCCTCTCTTAATCCAGCTAGACTGGTGCCTTACCTCCCCCAATTGGAGCAGCGTTTTCCCTAACACGTTCTTCATGGCTCTTGACAGATTTACTTCGGATCACGTACTCTGCAAAATTCAGATTGCCACGCACATCCCCAGACCTTCCTTGTTTCGATTTGAGAACTACTGGCTTACCACGCCAGGTTTCAAAGAGGTTGTTCAATCAGTATGGCACCGAAGCAACAATTCCTCTGATCCAGCTAAATCTATTGCCATCAAGCTTGCAAACCTTCAGAGGAGCCTCCGGCGATGGAGTAAACACTGTGGTAACATTGAATCCAACCTTAAAGCTTGCGACATTATAATTGGCGCTCTGGACTCCTTTGAAGAATTCAGAACTCTCAACAACTTGGAGTGCAATTACAGAAGATTATTGAAGGAAAGGATCACTCAAATCCTAAAGTTAAAGCAGATCTACTGGAAACAACGATTCACTGTGCGATGGACTCAATTGGGGGATGAAAATACAAAGTTTTTCCACGCTGCTGCTACGGACAAGCTTCGTAGAAACTCAATTACTTCCATCACCCTGACCAACGGTCTCTCTGTTTCATCGCATCAAGATAAGCCGGAGGTGGTCCTAGACGCCTTCCTTGAGCGTCTGGGCTCCTCTACGCACAGACCTGCTGTTTTTGACTCACCAATTATCTGGCGCCAAATAGATGACCCAACTCATCTAATTCTCCCGTTCACGTCCCTTGAAATTGACAATGTCCTGCACTGCCTGCCTCTTGACAAGGCTCCTGGCCCCGACGGTTTTAATGGGCGTTTCTACAAGCATTGCTGGCCGATTCTAAAGCAAGACTTCTACAACCTTTGTGAAGCCTTTTATAGTGGCCATTGCGACCTCAGACCCCTCAACAACTCCTACATTACCTTGATCCCTAAAACCGCCTCTCCATTATTCATCTCTGATTATCGGCCGATCTCCCTCGTCAATTTCTCGATAAAGCTTATCACTAAACTCATGGCGAATCGCCTTCAACCTCTCCTCCACCGCACAATTCATAGTAACCAATACGGTTTCATCAAAGGCAGGTCCATCCAAGACTGCCTAGCCTGGACTCTTGAGTTCACCCACATCTGCCAACGCTCTAAAAGCCCGACGACCCTCTTAAAACTTGACTTTGAAAAAGCCTTCGACCTTGTGGAGCACTCGGCAATCAATTTCATGCTTTCTCAACTGGGTTTCCCGCCAGATTGGATTGGATGGGTTAGTACCATCTTTAGCTCCATCCACTCTGCAATTCTTCTTAATGGTTCGGCCGGGAAATTCTTTGACTGTAAGCGTGGGGTCTGGCAAGGGGACCCGCTTTCTCTGTTGCTTTTCATCCTTGTTGGGGAACTCCTTCAATACATCTGCAATTCTGCTTTCAACAAGGGCTTCCTGGCTGCTCCCAATTGCCATCATCATCATGACTTCCCGGTCATCCAATATGCCGACGATACAATCATCTTTGTCCAGGCCTCTTAGAAGAATGTTTTCTTTCTTAAAGCCCTTCTCAATTCATATTCCAACTTCACTGGGCTCAAAATAAACAACTCCAAATCCTGCTTGGTCCCCATCAACATTGAGCCGGAGGAAGCTGCAATTCTGGCCGCTACCTTTGGCTACCCCACTGGCTCCTTCCCTCTTCCATATCTCGGTCTCCCTCTTGGCACGACCAAGCCAAAATTCCAGGACTTCACTTCGTTGATCTCTAGGATGGAGCATCGTCTGGCGGCTACCTCTTTTTGGCTCTCGCCTGCCGGTAAACTGCAAATAGTCAATTCGGTTCTTTTGGCCCTTCCAACTTACACCATGTGCATGTTTAAACTTCCAGCAAAAGTGATTCAAATTCTTGAGAAGGCTCGTAGGCGCTGTCTCTGGAGGGGTCGCTCCATTGACTCTTCCCCAATTCCGTTGGTCAAGTGGTCCACTGTGTGCAAACCAAAATCCAACGGTGGCCTAGGTGCTATCAACCTGTCTGCTCGGAATAATGCTCTCTTATTGAAACACCTAGATAAATTCTACAAAAAGCTCGACATCCCGTGGGTTAATCTCATCTGGTCAGCACACTACTCCCCCTCCTTGGCTCCCCCTCATCTGACCTCCAAGAAGGGATCCCCTTGGTGGCGAGGGATCATGAGCCTCTACCCTCTCTTTCAAGCCATATCCAGGCCTATCCCCGGAAACGGTGCCACCATCTCCGACTGGTTCGATCTTTGGACCAATCACCCACTTCACACCACTCTTCCCAGGCTCTTCTCCTTCGCCAAGCGCAAATCTACATCACTTCTTCACCTCTTCTCTCATCAGAATCTTGCTACCCATTTCTTCCTCCCCCTCTCGGAAGAGGCTGAGGAGGAAGTCCCACAGCTCCTGGAGACCCTTGATTCGCTCAACACCCCTATTGATTTGCCGGACTCTCGCCACTACATCTAGGGGTCGACCACCTACACCCCGCGATGTCTCTACGCCTTTACTTACATACATATGACCTCCCATCCGTCTTCCAATGGCTCTAGACCAGTAGATGTACCAACAAGCTCAAATTCTTCTTCTGGCTACTCCTCCATGAAAGGTTGCACACAGCCGACATTCTCCATCGCAAACATCTTCTCCCAGACGGTACTAACCTATACTGCTCCCTCTGTTCTGGGCATCTTGAATCTATTCGCCACCTTTTCTTTGAATGCGAATTTGGCAAACGTTGTTGGGCAAAAATCAGGATTGTTGGGCAAGACCGGACTACGGCTGGCCTTTCTTCATGGAAGTTTTAGTCACGAGCGCCTGGAGCCTGTGGATTAAACGCAATGACCGAATCTTCCGTCTCAAACGTCTGTCCGTTAAAGAGTGGCTTCCCTCGTTCAAGATGCTCCTGGCCACCCAGGCCCTTAGATGCTCCCCCTCGAAGAAGCATCTGATTCTCTCCTGGCTCTCAAGCCTGTAATCTTCTTACTTTTACTTCCCTCCTCCTTTACTCACCCTGTTCTACCTCTCGTTTAACTGTACTTTGGCTTGCTTTTTAATGATAAAACCAAGGTAGGAGCCTCTCCTGGTTTTCCCTCAAAAAAAATAATAGTAACATCATCCTGGTCACCTTGAACAACATTATTTGATCTGGCCCTATCTAGAGAAATTAATTGCCGAAGCTGACCCTGATCACGGAAACCGGCCAACAGACTAAAAGCCCCCGGTTAGCTTTTAGGAAGCTATTTATAATGCACTCCACCACGCCCTCATCAATCAGTCTGAGGTATTGGTCAATACTCTATACGGGTTGATCAAGAAGACCATTAACAGCACTGCGGCTCAGGAACTGGCGCAAGGTCTGGTGTACTTTCCTATCAACCATCCACGTTTTATCCAGAATCCATAGCACATTCGACCGACACCACCGCCACAAGGGCTGATGAGGCAGGAACTACTGAACATCTCATTCGGTCCCGAAAGAAGCACGATGGCCCAGCAATTGACTCCTGCGTCCTAGGGGATAGGGAGGCAGGACCCGTCACGGAATGTGTATGGCCTCGAGAGGGGCATGCCGACACCTCAGCTCACGATCGCTCCACAGGGGCCAATGGGGCAAGAAGTGCCTCGAAATACGTATGGCGTCGTAAGGAATGTACTGCCTGATCTCATGTAGCTTAGGGGGGCGCCTGATGGTATTCCTCATGGGTTCCACCAGGCCACATATTATAGGGTGCAACCCTACGCCAACGAAGAACAATACAGGTATATTGCTGCTCGATTAGACCAGCACCCACAATCCCCGATGTCTGAATGATATCCCAAAGATCAGACGTACATATATCGACAGCCTTACCCGGAGTGGTTTGACAGGGTGCCACTGCCAAATCAATAAAAAGTGTCCGACTTCACAAAATTTTCAGGGCAAGACTCGTTCTCCACGATCGAACACATCAGTTGCTTCCTCGTCCAATGTGGAGAGGCATCGACCGATGAGGCACTAAAGGTTCGATTCTTCCCACTTTCACTATCGAGATCGGCCTTCACATGGTTTTCATCACTGCCGGCAAACTCTGTCAGAGGATAGGTAGATTTTGGAGAAGTTTCATAAATATTTCTTTGAAAACATACATGAGATGAAGCTTACAAATCTGACAACAATACGACAAAAGATGGATGAGTCGGTACAAGATTATGTTCAGAGGTTCCTGGACGTGCGTAGCAGATGCTACAGTTTCAGCCTCAGCGATACGCAACTGGAAGAGCTAGCTTTCCAAGGACTTCTGAACCCAATAAAAGAGAGATTCTCATCGCAAGAGTTCGAGAGCCTCTCACACCTGGTACAGAGGGTATCGACACATGACAATTGATTCCAAGAAGCGAGAAGGGAGATGTATCAGAAGAAGGTCGCATACGCGCAGGTATACCCTTCGGATTCCGACAAAGACGGTGAATCTGATGCAAAAGTCATGTTAGTCGAATGGTCCAGAAACAAGAAGCCAGTCGCATGTCCCTAAGTGAAGGCATCCTACGAAGAGGAAAAATATGACTTTGATATCAATAAAGCCGATAGGATATTCGACCTACTGCTCAAGGAGAAACAAATTCAGCTACCACCTTTTAAAGGCTTACGTTGACGAGGTGGAAGGTAAACTCGGTTAAGGCTTCGCCACAACCGACGAGCTACAGGAGGTATACATCAGACCTAGCGATCGATCAAGACTGACCTTTCTAAGTGCTCAGCTCTCTGATGAAATAAAGAATAAATTAATTGTATTATTATGAGAATATCGGATTGCTTTGCATGGGAATATAATGAGATGTTAGGTTTGAACCAGTCGATCGTAGAACATCGGCTCCCAATGAAATAAATTCAAACATCAAAGCCGAGGTAACCAGATTATATAATGCAGGGTTCATAAGACCATGCCGATATGCAGAGTGAGTATTGAATATCGTACCCATGTGGAAGAAGAATAAGACGCTTAGGATATGTATCGACTTCGGAGATCTAAACAAAGTGACCCCTAAAAATGAATACATTGATGTCAATCGCGGACCTGTTAGTAGATGTCGCATCGGGTCATGAGATTATTAGCTTAATGGATGGAAATGTAAGATATAATCATATTTTCATGGCTGACGAAGACATCCACATGACAACCTTCCGGTGTCTAGGTGCTATCGGGCTCTATGAGTGGGTGGTGATGACTTCGACCTAAAAAATACCGGAGCGACTTACCAAAGAGCCATGAACTACATTTTCCATGACTTGATCAGCTAATTAGTAGAGATATACATAGATGACGTCGTAGTAAAGACAAGCAACATTCAAGACCATGTGACCGATCTACGTCGAGTTCTGGAGAGGGCCAGGAAATATGGATTGAAGATAAACCCAGAGAAGTGCGCTTTTGGAGTATCAACGGGCAAGTTTCTAGGCTTTATCGTGCACGAGAGAGGAATTGAGATAAGCCAGTGTGCCATTAAGGCAATCAAGAACACACAACCCCTGTTGATAAGACCAAGTTGCAGTCACTAACCGGAAAGATAAATTTTCTATGAAAATTGACATCTAACCTATTAAGAAGAATAGAGTCGTTCACTCCATTGTTGAAGTTAAAACCTCATCAGGAATTTGTATTGGGAGAAAGGAAACAAAAGACATTTGATGAGATAAAGGAGTACCTAAGCTCACCTCCAGTACTAATGCCACCAAAAAAGGGAATCTCATTTTGATTATACCTATTGGCCAATGACAGAGCCAATGGATCAGTCCTAGTACAAGAGGTTAACAAAAAGGAAAGGGTAGTTTTCTACCTCGGCAAGAGGTTGTTAGATGCGGAAACCCGATATTCTGCAGTGGAGAAGCTCTATTTGTGTTTGTATTTTCCATGCACCAAATTGAGACAATATTTGCTGTCAGTAGAGTGTGTTATCATATGCAAGGCCGATATCATCAAGTACATGCTATCAGTCCTAGTCCTGAAATGGCGTATTGGAAAATGGGTACTCGCCCTTACTGAGTTTGATCTTCAGTATGAATCGGCATAGAGCAATGGCTGATTTCATAGTCCAGTACAGAGATGAGACAGTGACTTATGTCGAGCTGGCACCATGGACTTTATTTTTCGACGGAACGGTGTGTCGGCATGGATGCGACTTAGGACTGGTGATCATCTCCCCTCGAGTACAAAGCAGTGCTAAAAAGATTGCAGTTACTGGCAGAAGTCGGTACAGATACGGTGAAAATATCGAGAGAATCTTTATTGATCATGAGACAACTGTCAAGTGAATACGAGTACAAAGATGACGTGCTGAAAGAGTATCATGATCGCTACCAAGAGATGATGGCAAGATTCATAAGCACAACCCTGACACGCATCCTGAGGGAACAGAACGTAGAAGCAAACAATCTAGCCTAGACAACATTAGGATATAAGCCAATGACTAAGCCATCGAGGTAGAGATCGTAGAAATAGAGGCCGTCAATTGGAGGTATGCTATTGTCACTTATTTGAGAAACCCTTTAACATAGGCACCAAGAAATCTTAGGTACCAAGCTACAAAGTATGTGTTGCTCAATGAAGATCTATATTATCGAACGATGGATGAAATCCTGCTTAAGTGCATAAACACTGAAGAAGCCAAAACAGTGATGTGCGAAGTTCATGATGGCATATGCAGGACACATCAGTTAGCCTAGAAAATGAAGTGGTTGCTCCGGAGGGTAGGTTACTTTTGGCTGACAATGATACATGATTGTATAAAGTATTATAAATGGTGTCAAGATTGTCAAAGGTTTGGAGGCATTCAGAGGGTACCTGCATTGACAATGAATCCGATAATTAAGCTCTGGCCCTTCAAAGGATGGGGCATTGATATGATCGACCAGCTTTACTCGATATCGAGCAAAGGACATAAGTTAATACTAGCAGCCACCGATTACTTCACAAAATAGGTAGAAGTTGTTCCACTCAGAAAGGTAACTTCTGCCGATGCCATCGAGTTCATCAAGGAGCACATAGTATATCGGTTCTGGATCCCTTAGACCATCACCACAGATCAAGGGTCAATCTTCGTATCTGAGGAGTTCCATCAATTTGCGGCTGGTATGGAAATCAAACTCTTAAATTTGTTGTTGTATTATGCGCAGGTCAATGGCCAAGCTGAAGCATCCAATAAGAGTTTGATCAAGTTGATAAAGCGGAAGATTAATGAACAACCAAAGCATTGACATCGGTCCCTATTGGAAGCACTTTGGGCTTATCGGATGGCGCATTATGGATCCATGCAAGTGCCACCATATCAGTTAATCTATAACCATGAAGTAGTACTGCCTTGGGAAAATAATATCGGCTCGAGAAGGATAGACTACAGGATCAGCTTACAATCGATGATTACTATAATTTAATGACAGATAGCCTAAATGACTTAGCACAGATCCGATTGAGAGCTCTAGAAAAGATTGAAGAGAACAAAGCAAGGGTAGTCAGGCATTACAATAAGAAAGTAGTATCCAAGTCATTTGAAGAAGACCTTTTGTCGAAACTTATTCTGCCGATCAAATCTAAAGAAAATCGGTTCGGTAAGTGGTCACCTAATTGGGAAGGACCCTTTTAGGTACATTGAGTTGTTCCTGGTAATGCCTATCTACTTGAATGCCTAGAAGGAGAAGTGTTTAGGAAGGCACAGAATGGAAAATATCTGAAGAAGTATTTCCCGAGCGTATGTGTCAATGCCTAAAGATCTACACGGAAGCAAAGAAATAGCCTATACCAAGGGTGTCACCTTTAGATGGCCGATTGTAAAACATCGCCCTTAGACGCACATATAAAGTGATCAAGACAGAAGGAGTGAATAAAAGTTTACGGCAGAATATCACAAGTAAAGGTTCAAGGTTACATAACAATTGGTAACAAAGTAAACAGTTCAAGATAAGTATCGACGTATAGCCTCAACTGCATGCTGCCGAATATTGTATACATTGTCGATGATTGCCCTATCTTCGGCATCAGGGCCAGGGACCGGCTTGATGGCACGGTGACATTGATGCGCGCAGCGAGCGACATCAGCAAGACGGTGCTCCTGGGCTTTGATCCGATCTAGGAGGGCGAATAGGATGTTCTATTTACCAGCTATCTCTGCCCGAACTTCATTTAGCTTTGCAATCAAACTGGCCTCCTCCGACCTAAGCTCAGCAAGGCACAGCGATGCAGCTGATGACTCATCACGAAGACTATTCAAGTCAGCACCTTCAGCAAGTATCACATCATCATGCGCTTTGGCGGCCTCCAACTGTGACGCACGTCTCGCCCAATCGACTATCCTATGTTGAGCTCTTTGGACCACCGGCCGGTGGTACTCCAAGTACGTCGCTAGTGTCAAAACATTAACAATCTTGGAGGGGATGAAGTCCAACACATCATTAAATCGAGCCCTTATAGGACCCCAATCGCTGATCAAGACCTCCATTGGGTCAACCAGACGCCGCAGTATGACCGAAAGCACTTCCCTTACCTCCGGCAACGGTTGGTGTGCAGTCAATATGGGGGCATCGATGACCTCATCATTTTGAAGATATTGGGATATGTCGAACGGGAATCACTAGACGAAGGACTAAAGAGGGAAAGAAAAGAATCAAGTGAATGAAGGAATCATATTTGGATAACAAGTACGAGAGATATTTACGTCAGTCGACCCGGTGCGTACTCCCATCGTCCTTTGCCTTATCAACGGAGGTGTGCGTACTCCCTTCATCAAGGTCGACCCGGGGGTAGATGAGATAGAAAGACTAGGGGTCGACTGCATTTAAGGGCTAAGGCCGGTGTAAATCTCTTGAGAATAAAAAAAGAAGTTGAAGGAAAAAAGAAGGTACCTGACAAGGATCGTCGGTGACGTTGGCAGGAGGTCCGGTGGCATCATCAGGCTGGTCAACGACGACGACGTCGGCCACAACTTCTATGACGATAGCCTCGACAGCCAGAGTAGGTGGAGCGCCGATAGGGTCATCGAGTATGTGGAGAGACGTGGCGACATGTGGATTAGATGTTGATGGTTGAGGTAAGATGAAGAAGTTAAACACAAACATGAGCCGAGGATGACACAACGGCAATCGGTGGAGGAACATCAACAATAGGAGTCTGTGCGACCGGAGGGACGATCAACGTCAGCTATAAGAAAGGAAAAAGGATAAATGTTAAAGCCGAATGGATGGAAGAGTTTTCGTGAAGAAAAAGATGGAAGTTTACCGGACACGACGAAGTCGAAACTGACAGAGTTGCTTGGCCAGCCCGAGCCTTGGTGACCCACTACATAGTTACACCGGGCGCCTTACACTTGCGCCCTAGGGTCTTGACCCTCCTCTGGTTGAGCCAAGTTGTAGGAGTAGGGGTGCCTATGCCTAAATTGGTGATGGCCGTTACGAGCCCATAATGTATTGGTCGGCCGCTCCGACTATCAATGGGTGCGTCGAGGTCGTCCTCCTATAGATATGAAGATGATCAAGAACTGAAGAAAAGGCGAAACGAATAAAGAAGAGACAAATCAGGAGAGTATACCTCAGAATTTGTTCCATTGAAGTCAGGGTGCAATAGCAGAAAGTACGTCTTCGAAGGACAACTGAAGAGATGTTCTTTCCATTCACCCCACCATTGTACGAAGCTGGTAGAAGTTGCGCGGCAGGTCGACCAGGAAGTAAAGTCGCCGGAAGGGATTTGGTCGGCCATGAGGAGCAGGCAATGGTATTCTACGTTGTCTTTAACTTCTCAACGGACTTTAAGTTGGCCGATGAAGAACAGATTAACTGGGAGCTGACCAAAACACAGTTGTCGCGAGCAAACCGTCGGACGATGGAATTCATAAGATGCCTTTCGAAGGTTACCGATGGTGAAGTTAATGGGCAAGATATAAGGGGTGATGAAGGATTTGAAGATCTCAATGGACTCCTTGTCTCTATAGACATCGGTTAGAACCTGCCGATGAGGAAACTCGTATTCGTGCAAGGAATCATACGAGTACCAAATAACCTTCTCATGGATGAAGCCGCGATAATAACATTTAAACCAGAGGCTCAAAGGATCAGGTGACATCCGAAAATTGGTGCGGCAAGCGGCCGCTTTGCGCAGAGATATGCACAGTGTTTACAAATCGTCCGATTAATCGCGATTAATCGCGATTAATCGGCCTGGTCGTTTTCCTGGCCACGACTAGGTGCTCCGACCCGACTAGAGCGACCAGAAATCTGGTCGTCCGACTAGTCGTCGACTAGTCGCGACTAATCGGCCGATTAGTGACATTTTGGCGACCAGGAGAGAAGGCAACCGACGGGAAAGGCAGATGCCAGCCGGAGGAGGGCGCTGACGACGGCGCATGAGCCACGGCAGGAGGAGTGGGCCGGCGGCGGCGTGCCTTGGAGTTGAAGGAGCCACCGGCGGCGCCGGCGGGAGGAAGAAGAGAAGGCGGCGCCAGCGGGAGCGGGAGCAAGAGGAGAAGGCGGCGCCGGCGGGAGCGGGAGCAAGAGGAGAAGGCGGCGCCGGTGGGAGCAAGAGGAGAGGGCGGCGCCGGCGGGAGCAAGAGAAGGTGCCGCCGGCGGGAGCTGAGGAGATCTGTGGCAGCTGTTTGGGAGAGGGGAGAAAGGGTTGTGGCGGCTGTGAGGGAGAGGGAAGATGTGAGGGGAGAAAGGGCTGTGGTGGCTGTGAGGGAGAGGGAAGATGTGAGGAGTAAAGCTAGGGTTTAGTTAATGGGCCTGGGCTTTTCAATTTTATTTTTGGGCTAATAAGTAATGGCTGGAAATTTGGCCCATACCTAGATATTTATTGTCATATACTATATAGTGTATATATATTATATAAATTTCCTAAAATATATGGAATAATTAAATAGAACGACCAAAATCGACTAATCGCGATTAATCGCGATTAGTTTTCTGGTCGGTACCATAGCGACTAGGTTCGACTAGGCGATTTGTAAACATTGGATATGCATCGGCGATAAGTTGGAGTGGTCGATTCTAGGTAGTCAAAAGGAAACTCCATCAATGAAAAAGGTGATTATCGATGATTTCAGCTGTATAGACGTTGAGCTAGAGTTGCAGGAACCAACAGGGACCTCCAAAGTGGCCCACGGGTTCTCCAGCCGATAACTTGGTTGACACTTGGTGGAGAAGATGGTAAGTGGCTCCGAGCAAGTATCGACTAATAGGGATCTTCTTGTTCATGGCGAGCTATTCAGCCATAAATTGAAGGTGGCAGGTTGGACCCAAGGTAGATCCGTAAAAAACAAATCTTTCTAACCAGAGGTTGAGGAAAGCAACATGCTCACGGATGTCGACTGGCCCGGTCTTTTTGTTATGTTTAGAGATGTATTTGCTCCAACTTCCGAAAGATTTAATGTCAAGACGGTGGGTTGGTTTAGACCTGAAAAAGAGTGGGTTGCTTTAAGAAACAATGTCAAGCGAAGTCAAAGCCAAGGCATCAAGCAAAGTGGGACTCATCGGCCCGTGGCCGAAAAGGAAGGCATTGAAGGCATCAGACCAAAAATAACAAGCAGAAGAAAGCATCGGCTCATTTTTGTAGGGTTCGGTGAGAGAAAGGCCGATGCAATGCCCAATATCAATCTCATCCCAAAATATGTGTTTGACGGCCGATACCCTGAGGTACCAGTCCCTCCAGTCCGGCAAAGGAGAAGGAAAAGCACTAAAACTCAAGTTCTAGTCAAAAAGAAGCATCTTGGAATTTTTAAATGGGATCCGACAGGTTTCAGCATCATTGATATCTGAAGGGTCAAGATTGCCCATCAGGCCCAAAAAGAAGCGGGAAGGATCGTTAGCAATGGGCACTAAAATCTGATTCCTCAAGTTCTACAAAGGAAAAGAAAGCCGAAGAAAAAGATAAGATCTCAAGAAGATGTGAAGATTCAAAAAGAATAACAAGAAAAGTAAAAATGTGGAGAACGTAACTTGGGGATGAAAGAGGGACGTCGACGGCGAAGATTCGTGAGATGGTTACAGCAGCACCGGCGGAGAAATCTGAGTGTGTGAGAAAAGTGCTAAAAACTTAGAAGGCGTAGAGAAGAAAATAGAGGCTGGCAGACACTTATAGGGTGAAACGACGCCTCGGTAGTTGGGTCAAGTCGATCCTAGCGGATTTGGTCGGCCAAACTACAACGTTCGGCAAAAAGGATGATGACGATGATGAATACAAGTTTTGAAGCGCTAGATTGATCACAATTCCAAGATTGAAGGAGTTGGATTTTTCGGCAATATTGTTCAACGGCACCATTGCTTAACTATGTGGAATGAAGTCTAGTCTGACGCCACCACAAAAGAGAAGTAGATGGATCGAACCAAGCGACAACCATCACAGTCCTCCATGGCCAAAAAGGGAAGAGCAAGGAAGAATATGAAAGGATTGACGAAGACTTCTGCAATGTGAAAATAGTGCTTCAAAGATATATAGCAGACTTGAAGATGCCAGAAGGTGAAAGGTTTGACTATTAATAGAAAGTTGATAGGACTTTTGAGATGACATGGTGCAGAAAAGCCTTAAATAAGTGATAATTTTGAAGCATTAGCTACACTTATACTTTAAAACTAGGGGGCATGTGTTGATGGCAAAATTTGGTTAAGGCCCAAGCCCAATAAGGATCTAGCGTGGTCAACAAAAGTCAAAGAAATTTGGTCATAGGATGGTCAAATAAGTTCATCCGTTATATATGACCGAATATGGAGGAGCCAATAGAAATGAAAAGATAGAAATAAAAGCCAAAATTGGTTACGGCCGTAGTGGACAACAAGTCTCCGGGCTATAAATATGTACATATTATGTAGATTAAAGGACACACACAACTACAACCACAAAACTACTCTCGGCACATCACCACCCTTGTTCATACAAGATTAATTTCGACAAGACTAGGCACCTAGAGCTAGGCTGCATCACATCGATCTTTGGCGAAAGGGTAAGTCCCGCCACCCCAACGATTGTATCGACTAGATCGGTGTCTGAGAAACCAAGGGTTGGTTTCGGTGTATGTGATGAGTGATTGACAGGCTTTTACCCTCTGGTTCGAAGGGGTACCTCCGAAGGGGGTTCGGAGGTTGGAATTCCGAAGGTATTCAGAGGTGGTTTCATCGAAGGGTTCGGTGGTTTGGTTGCTGCAGCAGAGTGTGCCTGTCGGAGGGGTCCGACAGTACACGATGACTGGGTTTGTACCGAAGGTCTCGGTACTTTGGGCGGTACACCGGAGTGTGTGCCGAAGGTTGCTAACCCGGAGAGCATTGTTGTCACGGCGTCGCCTAGGCGACGCCTAGGCGCCGACTAGGCGTCCAAGCGGTCACCGCCGGACGCCTGGCTGAAACGCCTCGCCTGGGTGAGTTAGGCGCCCGCCTAGAAATTCTAGGCGTCGCCCATGGCGCCTAGGCGGTCGCCAGGAGACTCTGGGCGGGCGCCTAGGGTCCGTGAGTCTATTTTCTAAGCCCGCGTGCCCAGGCCCTTTCGGCTTTCGGTTCCTCTTCCCTTGCGCCGCCGCTTCCCTTGCGCCGCCGCCTCACGCCTCAGTCCCTTGCGTCGCCGCCCACCGGATCTCCGGTTCGTTTGCGTCGCCGGTCGCCAGATCTCCGCAGTTGCGCTGCTTCCCCTTGCGCAGTTGCGCCGCCCGGCCACCGGCCGCCCGGCCGCCTCCCCTGTGCTCCCTCCCCTGCTTCCCCCTCCCATGTGCTCCCTCGCCGCAGCAAGCAGGGAAGGCAGCAGTGTAGCAGGCAGCAACGGAGATTCAGAGAAGGCGAATTTAATTGTGCTATGAAGTATGAACTATGTGTGGTTGTGTGCTGAATTTAATTGGTCGCCTAGGCGACGCCTAGGCGCCCGCCTAGGCGCCTAGGCGTCCAGTCGGCCCCCTGGCGACTGGTTTCGCCGGGGCGCCGTGACAACCATGCCGGAGAGGTCTCCGGAGTACTGAAAACACTTGTCTGCTTGTCTGTGGTGCGCAGGGGACTTCGGAGGCGACGGACGGTTCGCGGCAGGTGAACCTGGGTCAAGCGGGAGGCTTGATGCCAAGGGAGCGGGGAGCTCCGTCACGGTGGCTGCGAAGGGGTCTGGGTCGGACCTCGGGTCGAGGTGCACCAGGAGAGGGCAGTAAGTGCGGAGCGTTGCTCCGGGTGAAGGTACTCCGAGACAAAGTCCTCGGAGGCAAGGCACTTCGAAGGTACTCCGGATGGAGTGACTTCGGAGTTTGGTGGTTCAAGTCCTCTGCGGAGGCAAGGCGTTCGAAGTGTGCTCCGGAGGGAGACATTCGAAGGTACCCGACGAAGGTCTTAGAAGTCGAGGCGCATCGAAGGCATGGTCCGGGTGAGGCTCGTCGAGGAGTGTGCTCGGGGAGAGACACTGCGACGAAGTGCTCATGGAATGCTTCGGGCGGAGGCCTTGGACGAAGGAGGGACTTCGAAGGGTGGTACTCCAAAGGTGGGGCTTCGGAGTGTGGTTGACTTGTGGTACTTCGGCCATGCATGGCTTCGGTACACGGATTGACAGAGTTCGAGTTGGGAGTAGCTGCGAAGCCGTGGTGGTCCACTCCGGAGATGTTGGTGCGAAGGCCCAATGGCTTTGACGGCTTCGGCTCAAAATCGTCACTGTATCGGAGGCTAACTTCGGTGAAGCGAAGGCCGTCAGGGTTAAGGCTTCTCGCCGAAGCTACTGCACCCGTCGCGTGCGAAGGGGGGCTTCAGAAAGGTCAAAGACTGCAAAGGCTGACATTGTCTGCTCTGCAAAAAGCTGGCGCTGTCCCCTCTGCAAAGCTGACAGAGAAGCCTCCAGAATAAAGTTGACTACCTTTTGTACCCCTCTGTTCTGTAGAGACAAAACTGGTGTAAACCCTAGGGGTAAAGTAATCATTTCACTTTGGGTGAATAGTGGCTATAAATATGGGGGCTGGGTAGGTAACATTTAACACTTTGAGCATTTACTGTTGAGCTCCTGTACTAGCCCCACACACTTTGTATTCATCCTGAGTTCAATTTTTACTGTGTTCCTTGTTCAAGTGGCGAATCCCTGCTTCTGTGTTGTCTTTCTGCTTGAGCTTGTTTGCATACCTCGCTAGTTGTAGTGCACCGAAGCCTGTCTTGGCGAAGTGTGTTTCGTGCGAAGTGTGCTTTTTCAGTGTGCGTTCGCTCTGTGTAACAGGAGGCTATACCTTACTGCTTACTAGCGAAGCCCTGATCGAAACTCGTTTAGCTTCGCGTGTCGAAGCCCCTAGCGAAGTCCGTTAGTGTGCGTTTAGACCTTCGTAGTACGAAGCCCAGCACCAGTTGTTGTCGCTAAGTTTTTGGTCGAAGTCCTCAGAGGGTTGTCAACTCTTGCGAAGGGTGAAGTGCGAAGCCTGCTCGACGCACTCTGTGTACGGAGCCTGCACTGACTTAGCAGAGTAGATTTTTCGGGGTTGCGTTTTGAGCGAAGTCTATTTGGCTTCGAACTTTCACACCTTGCGAAGCCTGTGTTCGGAGCTATCAAACACCTCCGAACCAAAACTTCAAAGGTGTTGTTCGAAGCCTGTTCCGCAGTAGACTGTATTAAAACAGAAGGCTAATTTTAGCCTGAAATTTTAAAAGCTCCCATTCACCCCCCCTCTGGTCGCCATTTTCGGTCCAACAGTGTCGTTCAAGGCTGCATCTCTTCAATCTCTTGAAATACATCGGTTCGGTCAATATAATCGTTGGTTTATCTTGATGTATCAGTTGCATCATCTAAGGCTACATTGTTAGGATCTCTTAGATTGATTTAGATTAGATATTGTATTTTGAGGCTTAATCGATTAAGTCTGACATCTTGATCTATAGTAGCCTTGTAGGATTTATTGTTGTGCATTGTTCATCTGAATAAAGTATGCCCGAGGTGTTGAAATACTATGAGTTATTCGTGATTTAGCAAATGTCTTGGTTAAATCCGATCTTGCTATTATGATTCTTTGGTATACTAGATTTAGGTTCTATCAAAGTATAAGTCGGTATGTTATCTTTAATTTCATGTCACATTTCATCAACATCAGGAATTGTCTATCGGCTATAATATATAGTGCATCACTTGCCTGATCATTAGCCAGATCGGCGTGGGTATTGTGTATCAGCCGATTGCCTAATCGATCTGATGGACAGACTCGTCTCGTGGCACCCGATGGTTTACATGTGTAATGTGCCACAGATTTTCTTGTTCAATATGTGTGAGCCAATGCATATCATGGCCATTGGCTCGATAGCCGATGGGCGTTGTTACTAATGTCTTTCTGTACCTTATCAGTTGCATGGTCAAACTGATTGGCACGCTCAAAACCCTAAGATTTTAGGACCTGCACTAGAGTTAAGCGGATCTCCCAAACCACACGTGTGACTAAAAAAACACCAACAATCTCCTTGTTAGCATTAATTATGGATTAAAAAACTGAGTATTACTGATACCTTTCGAGTTGATTTTGCTTCCGAAAGAAGCTTCACCTCCTGCTCCAGTTCTGGTATTACTAGCATAGTCCGCCAACCTTCCAGAAAATCACAACACACAAAGCTTAGGGACAAGAGACAAAACATATATGATATTCATAGGATAAACACACGATTTCATGTTCAATATCAACATTTTTGGTCAACTTGAACTGATGAGGCATACACACGGAGGGAACCACATCACCACACATAGCAAACAAACAGACATAAATACTGTCATGAGTTGGACCCATGACGGGATAAACACCGCCAAGAAGATAGTCGAGTGGCATCAACTCCTCGGGATGAGAAGTACACTTAGGTAAGGGAGACGAACGTGATGAGAGATTAGACCTCTTTCTTCTTATTCATTGATTACTTGATCAATACAACACTATTTATGGAGCTTACAAGACCTAACTAAATAACTAGCTGAATCCATTACAACTCTAGAACTCTATCCATTAACAAACTTAGACTCTAATCAGACTAAAACTCTAATCTGTCATATTGCTATAGTACCTGTGGGTACTATTCACGTGACTGGGCTTGGGCCTAGGCCTGACAGCCTTGGCCAATCCGTGACGGGGTAAACACTGCTAGGAAGATAGCTGGGCGACGTCGGTTATTCGGGATGAGAAGTAGACTTAGGTGAGGGAGACAAACATGATGAAAGATTAGACTTCTTTTTTCTTGTTTATTAATTACTTAATCAATACAGCCCTATTTATAAAGCCTACAAGACTTTACCGAATCCATTACGACTTTAGGACTTTATTCATTAACAAACTTGGACTCTAATTAGACTTGAACTCTAATCTGCCATATTGCTACAGTATCCACGTGGGTACTGTTCACGTGGCTGGGCCTGGGCCTAGCAGCACTAGCCCACAACCCATGACTTGTTTTACAGAGATTTGCCCACTTTTCAATATTGAAGATGATAATTTGAAAACAAAGAGAAAGAAAGCATATAAGTCTTTTGAAAAGTGCTTCTAGCTACTTACAGTCAGACTAACATTCAAATTAACTTTTGCATGTACTCATTAGCTAATGATCACAACAGAAGTTTAGTATTCTGCACAATAAATCCTATCATACTATACAAAATCAATCAATATCAGAAAAAGGAGAATGAACTGCACTGACCTAGGACTTTCTTGCTGCGCAGGATATCTCCATAAATGTGATCTCCAACATAAAGTACCTATGTAATGGAAGATGATGAATTATTTTACTTGATGTAACATATAAGATGGCAATCTTAGCAGTAAAAAATACATTCAGGTATGCACCTGAGAACTAGAAGCAACGGAAAGTAATCTGTGTAGATGACCAACATTTCCTCCCTGTTAAAAATGGCAACATATAGATACTACTTGTATTTTGTTACTAGAGAAATGATATAAAGTGTGATTATTGAAATATCAAATGTGCGGCATAATATGCGACCAATAGAACAATTGTTAAGTGGTCAGATATAAGTTTGCAAAGGTCAATTTAACACTTATCCACTGTTGGAATGCCATTATATGGCCCACAGTACTATATACATTCTGTCAGAAAAATAAGCACCTGGTAAACTTTGTGTATTGGTCGTGAGGGCTGCTGATCTGACCTTGGGCTTCCAATCTTCATTATGAATGATTAGAACATTAGAAATATGGAACATACAAAACAATATACTTAGAAATCATATTACTAACCTGAAGGTCAGCATTTATAAGTTTACCAGAATCAAGCTCAACTTCAAACAGTCCTGCACGGTTACCATCATGGAAGAACCCTGGCTTTGAACTGAAAAAGTGTTCAAAAAGAGACTGAATTTATGAATAAAAAACCATCACTGAACAGAGATCAACAGCAAAATAAAAGGACATACAAGGAACATAAGAGGACACCAACCTGCCTGTTATCACAACATCAAAATATCCAAGCCACTTGTGGTTATGACTGGAGGCTACATCTGAGGTATATGGCCCACATAGGTAGTTCATGACAACATCCGTGTAGTCCCACAGGCTGCAAGGACAAGCATATCCCTAGAATGTAAGATACAATAAGCAAAACATAAAAAACGTGAAGTGAAGCAAGATGTAAAACCTTCATTTTTCTTAACTAAATCTATATATGAAAAGAAAATGACAAGCCCACAAACCTCTCATGAAGCCTGAAATAGTGTAGGGGGCACATACCTATTTGTCACCAAGAATGTTGAACGGCCAGATTTTCTAATCATTTCAAGCATTGGTACGATGGCCA
Source organism: Zizania palustris (assembly GCA_019279435.1). NCBI lineage: Eukaryota > Viridiplantae > Streptophyta > Magnoliopsida > Poales > Poaceae > Zizania > Zizania palustris. The sequence continues at coordinate 9,915,906 of JAAALK010000286.1, forward strand.
AGTCCTCATTGATGTACCTGTCAAAATTAAAGTACACAAGTCAGAATTACTAATTATAAAGCTATGCATTCAAGAAAATGTAGAAGTTTATATCATAATATTGGCACCATGGTGGATGATGTCGTTTGGAACAAAACAGCCTATAAAAAGGGAAGATTTGCTTTGTCAAAACTAAATTACCTGCTAGGATCTTTTGCAACCATTCTCTTTAATGTTCCATCACGATGGCACAAATCAACAGCAGACCTCACATCTCTGTACATACAAGCATATCTATACCAAAAAAGTTTAAAACTAAAATCACTGTAAGCAAATAATTTGGCTAGCAAGGTAAAAATACTATCAGCATGATCACCAAAATTCCAAGTTAAGCTGCATAACAATGCTTAGGTTATTCAAGTAGCATCAAGTTATTTTTTTCAAGTACCAGTGTTCTGGAGATTATAGCTGGTTTCAAATGAGTTAGTTCCACTGAGATGGTAGGATTGATGTTTACAAATATAGTAGTGCTTGCCACACATCAGTTGATTTCTCTACAAAAATACTCCATATAATTATTGCAATCCACAAAAGGAAATCCTTCTTTTATTTTATCAGTGTAAGGGCATATTTTCAATGAGAATTTGCTTGTAATGAAATAATAACCCCCTACCATATGACTTCAATAATATTCAAATCATGTTGTGAAAAAATATCATTCGGTATCATAAATATGTACAGGTTGGAATAACCATACTCCGTGCCTGAAGGTACTTTTCCAGGATTGCTGTCCATGAAATCAACTAGTTGAGCAAATAGATAGGCTTCACCCAGTGAGAAAAGTGTATCTATCACGGCATAATCAGGCTCATCAAAGGAATCTCGTATCAATGTACTTCCATAAGCAGAAACTTTTTCTTCTTTTGACATCTCCCTAAATCCATGGTATGCAACTTTTACATACTTGTGACGGTCCATCTGATATTATACCATCCAAATGCAAAAAAACAAAGTTAGTTTTATTTATTAGAATGAAAAACACTGAACAGCTCAAATTCCAGCACATAAATACAGGAGAAGGAAAAACATTATAAAATAACCTAGTGATGGTGGTCAGTCTACCATCCTGGTGGGGGGCCTGGTGGGATATTCTATGAATAAATAGGATCATTTGTGCATGTGCCTTGTAACAAGGCCATTTATGGATCTATGTTATGATGCAAATGGTATCTGTTGTTCCTAATACAAATTACAAATATTTTGAGAAACAAATAAACCCACATTAGAAGGTATTCGTGTTAAATTTTGCATCACAAAGAGCTTAGATAAGGCAAAATAGAAATCAATGTCCAGTACCATCTGAAACTATGCTGGACCTACATGGCACATCTACTGTCACCGACAAGGATTTCCATAGAATTGGTAGGAACTTATATTCTTAATTGATAGGAAAAGTGGGTAAATGGTCGAGGGCCTGAACCTCATTATCGCAGCGGCGGCATTGCAGTGACACGACAAGGAGGCAGGAGATATAGGGAGGCTAAGCCTAAACTGAATACTAGACAACTAAACACCCTATTTATATAGACACAAGAACAACCCCTCTAACAATGGAAATAGCAAACTAAATCCTAACTTGCTAACTCAATAGCTAATCAAATCTATTTAATTGGTAGATATATGGTCTCCTTGCTAATCAAATCTATATCTAATTGATACTCATTTGATTTCTTTGGACCTATTTCCTTCTGTAGCCAAATCCCCTGATTTCTGAGATTTAAGTTTCCTTTAGCCAAACCTGTTGCTACAGTACCGGTGGTACTGTCCATGTGAATAGTACTGTGCAGTATAGCCCGTGCTGCCAATCACGTCGAGGACGCCGCCTTCGCGCCCGCTTGGACCATCGCCAGCCACCGGAGCCAACCGCATCACCGTCTCCACTGAGTCATCGTAGGATGTACGATCCGATGTCGAGGCCCTCCTGACCTAGACCGTACGATCTTCTCCTGCCCAGGTGAAGCATCTAGACCCCTTTTGTGGTTTTGGTAATTAAATAACAAACGTGATTTATGGATTAACTATTGTTTGCAAGTGTGATTGAAACAAGCTAGGTCCACAAGAATAAAGCAAAAGATGAAGGGCCCCGATTTAAATTGTAGACGGCAAAGAAAAGTTCAAAATAAGAGTAAAGAGGCTAGAAATTTGATCAAGGAGATGGGATGATCAAATAGGCTAGTATTTCGCTTTTATTTTGTCATACTATTAAGATGGGTGGCAAAGTAAAGTTGGAATTGATTTTATGACACTCAGACATTGCATTCATATAGAGAAATATTTCGCTTTTCCTGGAGTTTTCGATCAGACCGAAGTAGTCAGTCTAGTCAGGCCGAACTAGTTTGGTCTGACCGATGTTTTTGTCGGTCTGACCGAAGTGTATACAGAAAGGTTTTTGCTCCAGCTTCAAAATTTTTTCTAAGTCTTTTTGCTCGGTCTGACCAACGTTTTAAGTTCGGTCAGACCTTAGACCGTTATTTTTTCTAGTTAGACTGAAGTGGATACAAAGAGCGTTTTTGGCTAGCAAAATTTTTGAGGCTAAGGATGGTCGGTCTAACTGAAGTGGTCGGTCATACCGAAGTCTCAACATCGGTCTGACCGAAATGTGGGTGATGTGACTTGTAATGGTCGATTTTTTATCCATTGAGTAAATTTTTGGTCTAACCGAAAATTGTGCAGAGTTGTTATTTCGACCCTAACGGGTAGTTTTTAATGTGAGGGCTATTTATACCCATCACCTAGGAACAAAAACTTCTTCTTGGCACCTGGTTTCATTGCCTAATACTATTGCACACCTCTCACACACATTTGAGCACTAAAAGCATTTTGTTGGTGTTAAGAGAAAAGAGTCAAGTGATCAAGTGCATTGTATTCTTGTAGTAGTCAAGTGACATTTGATCATCTCTAAGCTTTATTGTGCAGCTTATTACTCTTGGAGGTTGCCATCTCTTAGACAGCTTGGAGGATTTGTCTGGTGATCTCGCCAAGGAGCTTGTAGAGGAGACCTAGTGTGATTGTAAGTAGCTTGGTGTTCGTCATCTACAAAGTAGAGGAAGAACCCCTAGTGATCGATGATTAAGAGGAGTTGGACTCACCTCAACAATGACATAGGAAGCCAGCAAGCTTCCGAACATCGGTGAAACAATTCCTTGTCTCACTTGTGTTATTTACTTTGAGAAATTTACTTTAAATTTGTTTATTAATAGAAATGATTAAGCCTCCAACAACCTAGAATTGCAAAACTTAATTAGTTTAATTAATTGTGTCATCCTTAATTTGAGCCTAGAATTTTAGGTTAAGGTTGTTTAGAAAATTTTAATCGCCTATTCACCACCCATCTAGTCGATATCTTGATCCTACAAGTGGTATCAGAGCTTGGTCTCTCTTGATTGGGCTTTACTGCCTAGAGAAAAAAGATGTCGCGCGAGATAACCAACGTAGGCAAGGCTCCCATGTTTAGCCGTACAAATTATTCCACTTGGAAAATTAAAATGAGTACTCACATTCAAGGTACGGGTTTTGATCTTTGACGTATAGTTGAAGAAGGATATGAAATCACCGATTAAGTGACTCAAGTGATATGGACAAAGCTCAGTGATATACATGATGGAACTAGTGAGCTCAAGAATGCCAAGCTTTATTTTCTGGAAATTTAATATGAGTCATTTATTATGCTTCCGAATGAATCTGTCAACAATATGTATAGTCAGCTCAATATGATTGTAAATGAGCTAAAAGAACTTGGTACAAACTATACAGACTCTGAAGTGGTTCACAAGATTCTTAGAGCTCTACTTGAGAAATTTGATACCTTGGTCACACTTCCTATCAATTCTGACCTATCAACAATGACTCTGGCCGGTTTGTTGGGTCAAATAAATAGAAATGAGTTGTGCAAGACTAAGAAGCAAGAATTGGAGAAAGTTTCATCTTGTAAAAAGGAAGAACATAATGTCACCGGTCACGGGGGAAGACAGAATCGGACGCACTCCCGAACGAAGATTGTATTGAAAAAAAGGAACCGACCAAGGTCCCTGACCTCGGCGATGCGGCGGCGCCGTGGTGGCGCAGCAGTAGTACAAGACACAAGGACCCCTGGCCGAACCAGGTGGCTATTCCTAACTCAAAACACACCTACCACTCCTAAACTGCCCCCTGTGCTTATATAGTGTTAGAGAGAACACTAGCATTGGTAGGGATGACACTCAGATTTGGGGCAATTTTCTTCTCATTCAACTCACTCAAATGTCATGCCAACCCGAATGGTTGGGGATACATATTTATAGGCTAGCCATGCAGCCCAAGATGCTAGATGCTAGTCTAAGATGCTAAAGCAAATATGCTAGTCTAAGATGCTAAAGTAAATATGCTTAGTGTAGTCTAAGATGCTAAAGCAAAGATGCTAGTCTAAGATGCTAAAACAAAAGATGCTAAAGGTGTTTAAGACTACAAACTTGTCCACACATGGACATCACACATGTCATGCCAAACAACATGTCATGCCAAAACACACATAGACTTATCCTCTCAATCTCCCCCTAAGTCATGTGTGGTGCCTTCTGGGAAATCTGAACCATCCCAATCCTGGTGCAAAGCTCCTGAAACTTGATCCGCCCAAGCGACTTGGTGAGGAAGTCGACAAGCTGGTCCTAGGTGTTGATGTAGCTGGCCTTCACACTCCCTTCATCCAAACAACTCCGGATGAAGTGGTACTTCACCCGGATGTGCTTGTTGTGCTCATGGAAAACAGGGTTCTTCGCCAAAGCTAAAGCAGATTTACTGTCCACCCTGAGTTCCACCGCTTCGACATCTCTGCCAAGAAGGTCACTAAGCAGTCGAGCCAGCTAGAGAGCCTGAGTAGATGCGGAAGTGGCTGCAATATACTCTGCCTCGCAACTGGACATGGCCACCACTTGCTGCTTGACCGACTGCCAGTTGATCAAACACTTGCCAAGGAAGAACAGTGTCCCGCTGGTGCTCTTGCTTGTGTCGATGTCGCTGGCGTGGTCGCTGTCGTTGTACCCGATGAAATGTGCCGCACTAGGGCAGCTTGGGTAGTAAAACCGTAGTCAAAGGTCCTCGCGACATAGCGTAGGATCCTCTTCACGACTTGCTGATGCTCCGTCATCGGTCGCTGCATGAACCGACTGACGTAGCCAACTGCGAACGCCAAGTCCGGCCACGTGTGGACAAGGTAGCGAAGGCTGCCCACAATGCACTGATACTGTGTCGCGTCGACCTCCTCCGCCGTGCTGTCGCGACTCAGCTTCAGCCTTTCCTCCATGGTAGTGTAGGCTGGGTTGCAGTCGGTGAGTCCGCCCAACTCGACAATGCGCTTGGCGTAGGCGGTCTGGCGAAGTGAAGTGCCAGAGCTTTCCTAGTGCACCTCTATCCCTAGGTAGAAGGAGAGGAGCCCTAGGTCGCTCATTTGGAAAGTGGCCTTCATCTTTGTCTTGAACGCCTCCACCTCCTTGGTGCCGGTGATCACCAAGTCGTCGACGTAGACGCCTACCAGCAGGGCATTGTCTCCCTTGCCCCACCGGTAGACTGCAGCTCATGAGGACTTTGCTGGAACCCCATCTGCCTGAGAGTGGAGTACAGCTTGTCGTTCCAAGCTCGTGGTGCCTGTTGCAAGCCATAGAGAGCCTTGCGCAGGCGGAGAACCCTGTTCTCCTTGTCGAGGATGACGAATCCTGGCGGCTGTCGGACGTAGACCTCCCCCTTCAAGTCATCATTGAGGAAGGCAGACTCGACATCCATGTGGTGAACACGCCAACACTCTTGGGCTGCAAGCACGAGGAGGACACGAATGGACTCCATCCGTGCAACGGGCGCGAAGGCGTCGTCGAAGTCGACTCCCTCCTGCTAGACAAAACCACGTGCCACCAGCCGAGCCTTGTGCTTGACCACCACCCCGACCTCATCTTTCTTCAGCTTGAACACGCACTTAAGTGTGATGGCACGGTGGCCGGCCAAAAGATCAGCCAGCTCCCATGTCTGGTTCCGCTCGACGGCATCCATCTCCTGCTGCATCGCAACGCGCCAGGCCGCGTCTCCTTCCGCCTCAGCGAAGGAACGTGGCTCACCGTCGTCGTGCGCCAAGTACAGCTCCACATCGAAGTCATGTTGCGCCATCCCAGGAACGGGCTACTCACCAAGGATGTTATCCATGGTGCGGTAATGTAGAGGCTCGCCGTCGTGGCAAGCATCAACACGGTCCTCGTCGTTTGAATGTTTGATAATGGAGTAGTGAACTCCACTGTGCGCTGCTCATCATGGACTGAAGTTGTGGATGCTGATCTCGGAGATGTGGGCACCGGTGTAGGAGAGTGGGGTGTGGCCGGTGCAGGAGGTGGTGGAGTACTTGCCGGAGCTGATGATGTGCCGGGTGCTGGGGCAAGCGAGCTCGGTGAAGGTGAGCTGCTAGCTCCCCCCGCTCCCTCGAAGTAGACGTAATCGACGATGAAATCGCTGATTGTTGAAGTCGAGCCATCATCCGCCATCTTGCCCCAGTCCAGCCTCGCCCTTCGTCAAACACGTCTCGTGAGATGTAGACGCGCTGTGTCGTAGGGTCGAGGATGCGGTAGGCTTTGGAGCCCTCCGTATAGCCGATGAAGACCCCTTGCGTAATCCGATCGTCAAGCTTGCCGACGTGACTGAGCTCCTTGACGAATGCCAGGCAACCAAAAACGCGGAGGTGGCCGACCGTCGGCTTGCGTCCGTGCCAGGCTTCATACGGCGTCTCGCTGTCAAGAGCCTTGGTGGGCGAGCAGTTGAGGAAATGGACGGCAGTCATCACCACCTCTCCCCAGTAGATCGCCGGCATCCCCCTCTGTTTGAGGAGGGCTCGAGCAGTGGCCACCACCATCTAGTTGCGGCGCTCGACGACGCCGTTCTGCTGTGGTGTGTACGGCGCAGAGTAGTGGCGCTGAATCCCCTCATCAGCACAGTACGCCGCGAACTCAGCCATCGTGAACTCGCCGCCGTTGTCCATGCGCAACACCCGGAGCTTGCGGCCGCACTCCTCTGCAGCAGCTTGATGACACTTGATAGCATCTGTGGCTGCCGCCTTGGTGTCGAGAAGCACCGCCCACATGTAGCGGGACACGTCGTCGACGAGGAGGAAGTAGAGCCGGCCTCTAGGGGTAGCCGGTGTCACGGGACCACAAAGGTCGCCGTGCACGAGCTCGAGCTTCTCCTTGGCGCGAAAGCTCGCATAACGAGGGAATGAGAGTCGCCGTTGCTTGGTCAGCACGCAAGTGTCGCAGAACTGCTCCACATGCTCGACACTCGACATGCCCCGCACCATCTCCTTGATGTCGAGCTGTTTCAGGGCCTCAAAGTTGAGGTGCCCAAAGCGCTCGTGCCACCGCCAGGTGGTGTCGTCGCGACGGGTTGCAAGACACACGGGCTGCGCCACCTACACATGGAGGACATAGAGGCGATTGCTTCCTCTATTTACCTTGGCGACAAGTTGGTGCTGATGATCCAAGATGCGAAGCACCCCATGCTCGATCTCCACGCGTGAGCCCTTCTCATCCAGCTGGCCAAGGCTGATGATGGAGTTCCTCAGCTTGGGGATGTAGTAGACACCGTTGAGCATCTGATGCTTGTCGGTCTTAGCAGTGAAGATGACAGAGCCGACGCCCCTTATTTCCACGGCGGAGGCGTCCCCAAACTTGACGGAGCCTCGCACGCTGGAATCCAGGTCGGAGAAGTGGTCCTGCCGCTCGGTCAGGTGATGGGTGGCGCCGGTGTCGAGGAACCAACCGTCAATCTTGTCATCGTTGGACCCATTGCCGAGGAAGACGTGTCCGCGCGGTTCGTCGACGTGGAGAAGATCGACGGCTGTCGACGCTGGAGGGGAGTGCAGCTCAATGTTGCCATGTATAAGGAACAGAGCTAGCTCCTCTTGCGCTTGCGCGACATGTGTCTGACCGCCGCGCTTCGCCTGTCGGCAGTCCCTAGCCCAATGGTCGATCTTGCCACAGTTGTGACAAGTATCATCACGGGTGGCCTTGCAGCCACTGTTGGCGCCGCCAGTAGCGCCTCCACGCGCCTGGGGGGCCTTGCGCCCCCTGCGTGGCTGATGCTTGCGGCCACTCGACGAACTTGATGTGTCCCCCTTTTCTGCTCTCGCTAGCGAGCGAGCCACTGCTCCTCGGTGAAGAGAAGCTTGCTACCAGTGGTGGCCGGCTCTGAAGATGGCTGGGGCTCATCAATGTCGACGACCTTGAGGCGACCTATCGCCTCTTCGATCGACATCCCAGAGAGGTCCATCAAGGAATCGATTGAGCAAGCGATCTGCTTGTATCTCTCGGGAACGCAACAGAAGAGCTTCTCAGTGGCTCTTTCCTCGTTGACGATGTCTTCGCCATGCTGCATCAACTTCTGCAGTAAAGAGTTGAGATGGAGAGCAAAATCATCAACATCCACACCTAGTTTGAAAGCCAGGTTCTCCTACTCCTTGCGTAGTGCCTACAGTGTAGACTTGCGGGTGCGATCGCTACCAATACGCACTGCAGCGATAGTATCCCAAGCCTCCTTAGCAGTCCGCTTGCAAGCAATACAAGATTGCATCTCCGATGGGATTGCAGCAACGAGGGCCTCCAGCGCCCGTCGATCATCGTCGTAGTCGACGTCGTCGCATGTGACCGCCTCCCACATGTGCCGCACTTGGAGCTTCACCCTCATAATCACAGACCACTTGGCGTAGTTAGTCTTGGTGAGGGTGGGCCATCCACCAGCAGTACCAGCGTCCTTGACAATGGTATGGAAGCCGTGATGACCATGGCGTTAGTCCAGGGTCACGTTCGCTAGGAGCACGTACGTCGCGTGGGCGTCCTCCGAAGCGTTGTCGGCGCGCCTAGGCCCGTTTGGGCTGCCGCTGCGAGCGCAGGGCTGCGCTGCTGCCCACTGCGCCACTCGCTCATCCTTTGCCCTCCTTGGTAACTCGGCCTCCAAGTCGAGGCTACCTCCCTTGGAGGCAGTACAACTGTTGCTACTGTGGCGCAAAGCTTCGAGATCTGCCGCCACAACACGTGCTGCAGCCGTAGCCGCCGCCACTTCCTCTTCCGCTCTCGCTACTGCCAGTTCTGTCGCCGCAGACCTTGCCTTCTGAGCCGCCACTGCCACGGCCTCTGCTGCCACCCAGTCGCGCTCCTCCGCCGCGACGACTTCGGCCTCCTGCTGATGTCGAGCGCTTGAGGTGACCAAGCGAAGAGAGTCTCCTGCGAACATTGCACGCCGCTAGAGTGGAAGGTCGTGGGGGTTGCTGCTGCACTGGGAGGAAGCCGCTACTATCGAGCTGCCGCTCGGAGTGTGGGAGGTGCCCGCCGAGTCGTTTGTTTTCGGTGCACCGGCAAGGGAGGAAGATGAACAAGGAGATGGGTGTCTCCGTTGGAGAGAATTGCAGATAGGATTGGAAAGGTCACAGAACCATACAGCTCTGATACCAATTGTTAGAGAGAACACTCGCATTGGTAGGGATGACACTCAGAGTTGGGACAATTTTCTTCTCATTCAACTCACTCAAATGTCATGTCAACCCGAATGGTTGAGGATACATATTTATAGGCTAGTCATGCAGCCTTGGAAGCAACCATCTCAATACATTTTTAAAGGAAAGATGTTGTTAGAGGAGGTCCAAAGAACTAAGGAGTTGTTAAATTCACATGACATTGAGAGAGTGCAAACTGGGTGTTCTATTATGACTGATGCTTTGACGGATAAGAAGAGAAGGAGCATAATGAACTTGTGTGTGCATTGTAAGCTAGGGACTTCATGTATAGAGTCAAAAGAGACTTCAGCTGATGCACACACAAGTTTATACATATTTAGTTATGTTGATGAATACATTGAGAAAATTAGACCTCAAAATGTTGTACAAGTAGTTATTGATAATGCTTCTAATAATATGGGAGCAAGGGAGATGTTAAAGGACAAAAGACCAACCATATTTTGGTCCTCATGTGCAACTCACACTTTGAACTTGATGGTAGAGGCAATTAGTAAGCTGAAACAATTCTCACCTGCAATCACTAAAGCCAAGGAGATGACTATTTTTATATATGCACATCATGCTACTTTGTCCTTGATGAGACAATACACTAAGAAGAGAGATATTGTTAGGCCGGGTGTAACAAGACTTGCTTCCGCATTTCTTACTTTACAAAGTTTGCTTGCTAAGAAGAAACAACTAATAGAGATGGCTTGTAGTGAGGCTTTGGAACAATGCAAACACACAAGATCAAAAAAAGGGAAGTTAGCATATGCCACAATCATGAGTAGAGGATTTTGGATGAATGTTACTCTTTGCATCAAGGTCTTTGAGCCATTAGTGAAATTGCTTCGCTTGGCTGATAGTGATAGTGCATCTATGGTCACTATGTATGGAGAGCTTTTAGAGGCAAAGAAAGCCATCAAGGTTGCCGTGGGAAATTCAGAAAGAGACTATAATATGATTGTTTCAGCCATAGAAAGCAAGATGACTGGAAGGCTAGATTCTCCATTGCATAAGGCAGCATATGTATTAAATCCCCATTATAGCTACACAGATTTGTCAATCTTTGGAGATGTAGATCTCATGTCTGCCTTTATGGATGTGGTTGAAACATTTTATTATGATGATGATGATAAGCAAAATCTTGCTCTCAATGTCGACTTCCCTATGTTTAAATTTCACCAAGGCATGTTTGGAAAGGTAGCCGCCACAAAAGCACTTGACAATGATAATTTCTCTGCTGGTAAGTTTGTGTGTACTTATAAAGATCAATATTATTGCAATTAATATGTAGGCCACATATTTTTGTATTGTTGAATATTGATTATTTGATTACTTGTAGCGACATGGTGGTCAACTTATGGATTGCAAGCTCCGACATTACAAAGAATGGCTATTAGGATTTTAAATTTGACCTCAAGTGCATCCGGATGTGAAAGAAATTGGAGTGCATTTGAAATGGTAACCATCATATCTCTTTTTCATTTTGCTAGAGCATTAACATTTTTTTCTAATTTCTTTTCATTTTACAATTTGAAGGTGGATGCAAAGAGGAGAAATAAATTAGATGTGCGTCGTGTGAACAACTTGGTGTTTGTTCAATTCAATGGAAGAATGATGGATAAAAGAAAGAAATGTTCTACCTCTAGTGATGTTCTTCTAGGAGAAGATGCTTCACATGCACAAGATTGGATATGTGAAGGTGATGAAGAAATTGATCCAACAACGGGATTGTCTTATGATCTAATTGATGAAGCAATTGGAGCTACAGAAGCAATGGAGCCTCGTAGAAGCAAGAGAGTGAGAGAGCTTTATGAAGTAGAAGAATTTGTTTCTGAAGATGATTCTGAACAAGAGCTTGATGAAAAGATTGAATTTGAGTCTGATGATGGAAGGGTGATTTCAACTAAAGAGAATGAAGAAGATGAATCAATGGATCTTTGATCCTATAACCTATCTTATTTATTTCTCTCATAATGTGTGAAACTAATCAAACTATGGATGATTGTGTGTTGTGACTTTGATGTTATTGTGTGGTTGTTTGTTGTTTTCTGTATTGTTGTAATGAACAATGGACTATTGTCATATTGTGTGTTGTTTTAATTTAGTAAAGTGTTGGTTTTGCTATATTAACTTATTGCAAAGTTGGTATAATGCACATTTCAAGCACATACTTATGTAATGTTGTGTATTTTGTAGGTTTATCAACTCCAACCAACCTTTCAAGCACATACATATGCAGAAAAAAACTCACAGATATACCATATGCATTGTACTTGTATAATTATATTCATAGAAAAATAGAAAATATACATAGATTCGCATATTACATGTGTTATGTTGACCGGTGTTGACCGATTAATTGGTCAACCGATTAATTCAGTTAATCCTCCGATTAACCGATTAATCCCTACTCGGTGGTCAGCCGATCAGTTACCGATCACCGATTTTTCTAACATTGATTATTAGACATAATTTTAAATATGTTTTTGCAATTTTAATTATATTTTTATACTATAATGTATCTAAAGTGACAATATTGTAACTTGATATTTTATTGATATGTTTATCATACCATATTAATATTGTTATTTCCAATTTAGTATTTTAGTACTTATGTATTGATATATTTTTTAAATCCTATAAGCTATTTTTCTATATTGTTCTCCACGCCGATGTGTCTATGGCAAGGCCACGCCGCGCTACGCCGTGCGCCATAATTGCTGTAAAGTTGTGAAGGTGGTAGGTCGCCGCACTTCGCCGCGTCGTCATAACAACTATGACGGTTGCAACTTCTCTTCGATTTCGTCTAGGCGCTGCAAAATAGCCTTCAGCATGTCTTTGACGGTGCTCCTCGAACCGGTGTCGGATTGGGAACTCATCGTAGTGGAAGGAGAACCCGAGAGCTCTAATACCAAGTTATCACCAACATGGATTTTTAAGGAATTAGTAGGAACTAATCTTCTTAATTGATAGGAAAAGTAGGTAAATGGTCGAGGGCCTAGACCTCATTGTCGCAGCAGTGCCGTTCCGGTGACACGACAAGGAGGCAGGGGATATAGGGAGGCTAAGCCTAAACTGAATACTCGACACCTAAACACCTGATTGGGTCCCTGTTTATATAGACACAGGAACAACCCCTCTATAACCATAGTTGTTACGGCAGCGCGGCGAGGCGAGGCGCTAAACTACCTTCACAACTTTTAGGCGAGTATGGCGTGCGGCAAGGCGACGCCATACTCACTTAACGTAAATGTACATGTCACAATAATTTTGGAATAATAGGAAATTAAAATTAGAACCATATGAAATATAAATAGTCAAATAAATCCATATTCCATTCAGTATATACAAACATACATAAGCCAAAGAGGCAATCAACTAGTTATGTATGGAAAGCTTACAAATGGTAGGATTTTTATATAGAAATCATCGATATATGGAAAGCTAATAAATTATATATGGAAAATATCAATATATGAAAAGTTGATCAATTATATACAGAAATAATTAATATATGCGAAGCTGATTAGTTATATATGTATATAGAAAGCTTTTCAAATGGAAATTATCAACACATGGTAAGCCTATTCATGGTATGAGCATATTTATATCCAAAGAATAGAGCAGGTTTATTTCCAACAAAACAGAATAGATTTATTTCCAAAACAGCAAAACAGAACAGAGAACACAGAAAGTATTACCCTATTTTCTAGCACAACAAAACCCTAAACCAGGGAGATACAGAGCGGGGAGAGGGACAAACAGAGCAGGCCCCAAAACAGAGCAGAGCGGGGAGACAAGGCCGACCCCCACGCATGGCGTGTGGTCCCGACGGCGGCGGCTGGTCTGGACGTGACGGCGGCTCGGATCCACCAGTGGGGGCGCAGATCGCCGGCAGTCATCACCACCTCTCCTCAGTAGATCGCCGGCATCCCCCTCTGTTTGAGGAGGGCTCGAGCAGTGGCCACCACCATCTAGTTGCGGCGCTCGACGACGCCGTTCTGCTGTGGTGTGTACGGCGCGGAGTAGTGGCGCTGAATCCCCTCATCGGCACAGTACGCCGCGAACTCAGCCGTCGTGAACTCACCGCCGTTGTCCATGCGCAACACCCGGAGCTTGCGGCCGCACTCCTCCGCAGTAGCTTGATGACACTTGATAGCATCTGTGGCTGTCGCCTTGGTGTCGAGAAGCAACGCCCACATGTAGCGGGACACGTCGTCGACGAGGAGGAAGTAGCGCCAGCCTCCAGGGGTAGCCGGTGTCACGGGACCACAAAGGTCGCCGTGCACGAGCTCGAGCTTCTCCTTGGCGCGAAAGCTCGCCTAACGAGGGAATGAGAGTCGCCGCTGCTTGGTCAGCACGCAAGTGTCACAGAACTGCTCCACATGCTCGACACTCAACATACCCCGCACCATCTCCTTGATGTCGAGCTGCTTCAGGGCCTCAAAGTTGAGGTGCCCAAAGCGCTCGTGCCACCGCCAGGCGACGTCGTCGTGACGGGCTGCAAGACACACGGGCTGCGCCACCTGCACATGGAGGACATAGAGGCGATTGCTTCCTCTATTTACCTTGGCGACAAGTTGGTGCTGATGATCCCAGATGCGAAGCACCCCATGCTCGATCTCCACGCGTGAGCCCTTCTCATCCAGCTGGCCAAGGCTGATGATGGAGTTCCTCAGCTCGGGGATGTAGTAGACACCGGTGAGAATCTGATGCTTGCCGGTCTTAGCAGTGAAGATGACAGAGCCGACGCCCCTTATCTCCACGGCGGAGGCGTCCCCAAACTTGACGGAGCCTCGCATGCTGGAATCCAAGTCGGAGAAGTGGTCCTGCCGCTCGGTCAGGTGATGGGTGGCACCGGTGTCGAGGAACCAACCGTCAATCTTGTCATCGTTGGACCCATTGCTGAGGAAGATGTGTCCGCGCGGTTCGTCGACGTGGAGAAGAGCGGCGACTGTCGACGCTGGAGGGGAGTGCAGCTCAATGTTGCCATGTATAAGGAATAGAGCTGGCTCCTCTTGCGCTTGCGCGACATGTGTCTGACCGCCGCGCTTCGCCTGTCGACAGTCCCTAGCCTAATGGTCGATCTTGCCACAGTTGTGACAAGTATCATCACGGGTGGCCTTACGGCCACTGTTGGCGCCGCCGGTAGCGCCTCCACGCGCCTAGGGGGCATTGCGCCCCCTGCTTGGCTGGCGCTTCCGGCCACTCGACGAACTTGATGTGTCCCCCTTTTCTGCTCTCGCTAGCGAGCGAGCCACAGCTCCTCGGTGAAGAGAAGCTTGCTACCAGTGGTGGCCGGCTCTGAAGATGGCTGGGGCTCATCAATGTCGACGACCTTGAGGCGACCTATCGCCTCTTCGATCGACATCTCGGAGAGGTCCAATCATCGTCGTAGTCGACGTCGTCGCATGTAACCGCCTCCCACATGTGCCGCACTTGGAGCTTCACCCTCATAATCACAGACCACTTGGCGTAGTTAGTCTTGGTGAGGGTGGGCCATCCACCAGCAGTACCAGCGTCCTTGACAATGGTATGGAAGCCGTGATGACCATGGCGCTAGTCCAGGGTCACGTTCGCTAGGAGCACGTACGTCGCGTGGGCGTCCTCCCGAAGCGTTGTCGGCGCGCCTAGGCCCGTTTGGGCTGCCGCTGCGAGCGCGGGGCTACGCTGCTGCCCACTGCGCCACCCGCTCATCCTTTGCCCTCTTTGGTAACTCGGCCTCCAAGTCGAGGCTACCTCCCTTGGAGGCAGTGCAACTGTTGCTACCGTGGCGCAAAGCTTCGAGATCTGCCGCCGCAACACGTGCTGCAGCCGTAGCCGCCGCCACTTCCTCTTCCGCTCTAGCTACTGCCAGTTCTGTCACCGCAGACCTTGCCTTCTGAGCCGCAACTGCCACGGCCTCTGCTGCCACCCGGTCGCGCTCCTCCGCCGCGACGACTTCGGCCTCCTGCCGACGTCGTGCGCTTGAGGTGACCAAGCGAAGAGAGTCTCCTGCGAACATTGCACGCCGCTAGAGTGGAAGGTCGTGGGGGTTGCTGTTGCACTGGGAGGAAGCCGCTACTATCGAGCTGCTGCTCGGAGTGTGGGTGGTGCCCGCCGAGTCGTTTGTTTTCGGTGCACCGGCAAGAGAGGAAGATGAACAAGGAGACAGGTGTCTCCGTTGGAGAGAATTGCAGATAGGATTGGAAAGGTCACAGAACCATACAGCTCTGATACCAATTGTTAGAGAGAACACTCGCATTGGTAGGGATGACACTCAGAGTTGGGGCAATTTTCTTCTCATTCAACTCACTCAAATGCCATGTCAACCCGAATGGTTGGGGATACATATTTATAGGCTAGTCATACAGCCCAAGATGCTAGATGCTAGTCTAAGATGCTAAAGCAAAGATGTCAAGGGCGTCAAGCCCCCGGGATGCCGGACCTTGGCTACGGAGTTCGTACCCGCGGCCCGTGGTCTCCGGCGAGGTTATACCCCTCAGCCGTAGACTTGATAGAATTGAAGAGGAGATTGAATTGATAATCAAATTGCTTCCCAAAAGGTTTAGGTACATCATCTATATATAGAGCCTACCCTTTATCTCTAACAAAAGCCACATCTAATCTTATCCCTTAATCTTAACCAACTCTAACTCTATCTAATCTTAACTACTCTTATCTCTAATAATAGAACTAATCTCTTATCCCCTAGCAGCCGGCCCTGGTAGCCCTTCCCCGTGCGCGCGGCCCTCCTAGCTAGCTGCCCTACGCACATCACGGGCCTGCCGACGCCGACTGTAGGTCTGGCCCCACATGACATCTCTCCCCCCTCGAGAGCCAGCTTGTCCTCGAGCTGAAAATCAGGGTACTTGGCGACGAATGTTTCCACATCTTCCCATGTAGCCAATGCAGCCGACTCTCCCTTCCACTAGAGCAATACCTGGCGCACTCCACGGGCTAGGCGCATTTTGGTTGCGCTTTCCGGCTCTGGTATGACGGCACAATGATGGAGAGTAGGCAGTGGTGGTGGCGCGTCTAACGGCGTGTCGTAAAATTTCTTGAGGAGGCCGATGTGGAAGACGTCGTGTATCCGAGCTCGTGGAGGAAGGTCCAGGCGAACAGCGACGTCGTTGATGAGCTCGGTGATGCGGTACGGCCCGTAGAATCGTGGCTTGAGCTTGTCGGTGCTGGCCTGAGGTAGGGACGACGCCATACATTGTCGGAGCCTGAGCAGCACCCACTCGTCTACCTGATACTTGATGTAGCGATGACCTCGGTCATAGTGGTGCTTCTGTACTGCCTGGGCTTGTTCAAGGCGGTGACAGATGTCGGCGATGAACTCGTCCCGTTCTTCCATGGTCTTGGCCACTGCGGCTACCCGTGTCTCGTGTCTCGCCGGCCTCATAGGACCGGATGGACGGCGGGTCGCGCCCATAGACTACCCGGAACGGCATGTCCCGTAGTGAAGTCTGGTAAGCGGTGTTCAAGATGTACTCAGCTCACAGTAGCCATTGCAGCCACTGCCGTGGACGATCCCCTGTGAAGCAACGCTAGTACATGACGATGACCCAGTTGGCGGCCTCTGATTGGCCGTCCGACTGGGGGTGGAAGGCCGTGGTCATGTGCAACTTGGCACCTACCAAGCGCATGAGTTCTCGCCAGAACTTCGAGGTGAATATTAGGTCACGATCTAACACCATAGACTGAGGAACGCCGTGTAGACGAACGATGTCGGTGAAGAAAGCTTGTGCGACCGTCTCTGCGGAGTACGGATGTGCCAAGGGAATGAAGTGGCGGTACTTGCTGAACCTGTCCACCACTGTTAGGATTACTGGCTTGCCTTGGACGCATGGGACTGCCTCGACAAAGTCCACGGCGATGTCCGTCCAGACACCCTGTGGTACTAGTAGAGGTAGGAGGAGGCCTGCTGGGTGCAACTGTTCTGATTTGTATCGTTGACAAGTAGTGTCGTATGGCGTGTACGACGCCGATGAGCTCCCGCTCATAGGCTGCAAGGGCGCGGTGTCTTCGCGCCACTGGTCGGCTGAAGAAAGCGATTGGGTGGCCGTCTTGTACCAGAACCGCCCCAAACACATGGGATGAGGCGTCGCATTTGACGATGAACATCTTGGCGAAGTCCGGCATATTAAGGACCAGGGCAGAGGTGACCGCGGCTTTGAGTGCGGTAAAGGCCTTGGTGGCCGCCTCTGTCCAGGAGAAGTCGTCCTTCTTGAGAAGCGCGGTAAGAGGTGTCGCGATGATGCCGTAGTTGTGGATGAACTTGCGGTAGTAGCCGGCCAACCCGAGGAAGCCGCGTACCGCCCATGCCGAACGAGGTTCTGGCCAGTCTTGGACGGCCTGCACCTTAGCCGGATCCATGGTGATGCCCGCCTCGGAGATAACGTGGCTGAGGTAGGTGACCGAGGCGACGCCGAAGTTGCACTTGGTGCGCTTGACGAAGAGCTTGTGGTGGCGCAGCTCGTGGAGTACGGTGCGGAGGTGTCGAAGATGGTCTGCCCAAGACTTGATGTAGATCAAAATGTCATCAAAGAAAACCAGTACGAATCGACGAAGGAAGGGTCAGAGTACATCATTCATGAGGGCCTGGAAGGTTGCCGGCGCGTTGCATAGTCCGAAAGGCATGACGAGGAACTCATAGAGGTTGTCATGTGTTCGAAACGCCGTCTTGTGTATGTCCTCCGGTCGCATGCGCACTTGGTGGTACCCCGAGCATAGGTCTAGCTTGGTGAAGAATCTTGCGCCATGTAGCTCGTCAAGGAGCTCGTCGACCACCGGGATCGGGAAGGCGTCCTTGACCGTGAGTGCATTCAGCGCGTGATAGTCGACGCAGAAACGCCACGAGTCATCCGGCTTCTTGACGAGTAGCACTGGACAGGAGAAGGCCGAGGCGCTGCGGCGGACGGTGCCCTGCTCGAGCATGGCGGCGCATTGTCGCTCTAGTTCGTCCTTATGGGTCGCCGGGTACCTATACGGTCGCATTGCCACTGGTGTTGCGTTAGGTTTGAGGATGATGTGATGGTCCCGTGTGCGTACCGGAGGTAGGCCTGTTGGCTCGGTGAAGATGTCGGTGAAGACCTCAAATAATTCGTCGAGGAGTGCATTGCCGGCTGTGGTGGCTTGGAGGCTCGGCCCGGATGGTGGAGGGACCCCCTGCCAGCATACCGAACGGTCTCCCTGCTGGAATGTCATGGTCCGCGCGTAGAAGTCCCAAATTATGGGACCCAATGTGGCCATCCACACTGTGCCGAGGACCACATCAAACCCTGCTAGGGGCATGACGAAGAGATCGACGTAGAACTTTTGGTCGTCGATGATGACCTGTGCTTGTCGGAGGACGCCTGGGCAGGACACTTTCTCCCCATTGGCCACCGTTGCCGTGAGGCGAGGGCTTGCTTGGATGGGTAATCCCGTGTTCAGTCCAGCAGCCTCACTGATAAAATTGTGGGTTGATCCGGTGTCGATGAGTGCTATGACGGCCGTGTTGCCCAAAGTGACCTTGAGTTGTATTGTATTGCTGATGGGAATGCCTGCTACCGCATGTAGAGAAAAGACCGGTGCTTTCATGGTTGTTTCGGTAGTGTTCCCTGCTTGGTCGGTGTCATCGAGTTCGACGTCGCCGATCTAGAATAGCCTCTTGCAGATGTGGTTATGCCCCTGGTATACTTTTCATCGCAGTTATAACAAAGACCGGGACGACGACGTTCTTCCTGTTCCGCTGGGGAGAGCCTTTTAGTGGAGCGTCTTTCTCCCGAAACCGAGGTTGTCTCCTTGTCCTTGTCCATAGGATGGGCCGGTGTCGTGGTTCTGGACGGTGGGGTCGGCAGGAGGCCGCGTCCCATGGTTTTGGTCGGTGCTCTTGTGTGCTGCTCCCGTAGCTCTAGTTGTCGTGCTAGGCTCATGGTTGCTACAAGCGACTGTGGGTTGTGTATTTGGACGTCGAGGTTGAGTGGTGGGAGGAGGCCACTCGTGAACAGTTGCACGCGCTGTTCTTCTGTGAGGGCACCAGCGCGGGGTAGGAGTGCCTGAAACCGGTCCTGGTATTCCTCGACGGTCCTAGTGCGGCAGCAGTCCGTGAGTTCGAAGAGGGGGGAAGATCGCAGGGGTGGCCAGTAGCGCAAGTTGAGTAGCTCTTTGAAGCGGCGCCATGACGGGGTGCCCTCGTCTGTCTGGACTTGCATGTACCACAGTTGTGCCCCGCCCTCAAGGTTATATGACGCCATCCAAACCCTCTCTTCTTCCATGATCCGTTGTTGATGGAAGTAGGACTCGCAGCGGTTGATGAAGATGAGAGGATCGACCTTGCCGTCGTACCGCGGAAAATCCAACTTCTGAAATCTTGGTGGCTGATCGTTGTGGTGTTCTCCTGTGGACGCCTTGGTGCCCGAGGCGGATAATCGGGACTCGGAGAAGGCGGCGATGGCCCTGGAGTTTGCCTCAGCCGTGGCCTGCAGTGCCTGAACGGCGGCGATGAGGGAGTCTACCGTGTTCTTGAGGTCCTAGTCCCCTATGGTGATGGTGCAGGACGCGACTGACGCTGGTGAAGGCGGCGTGGCGGCTTGCGGTGGCGTGGTGGAGCGGTGCGGCGAGGGAGTTCCGGCCAAAGATGGGGCGGCGGCTTGTGGCGGCGAGGTGGAGCTGCACGGCGAGGATCTGGCCGTCGATGGCACGACGGCTAGTGGCGGTGAGATGGAGCGGCGTGGCGAGGGTGTTCTGGATGACGATGGCGCGGTGGCTGGCGGTGGTGAAGTGGAGCGGCGCGATGAGGAAGCCCTGGATCGTGATACTAGGTTGTCAAGGGCGTCAAGCCCCCGGGTCGCCATACCTTGGCTACGGAGTTCGTACCCGCGGTTCGTGGTCTCCGGTGAGGTTATACCCCTCAGCCGTAGACTTGATAGAATTGAAGAGGAGATTGAATTGATAATCAAATTGCTTCCCAAAAGGTTTAGGTACAACATCTATATATAGAGCCTACCCTTTATCTCTAACAAAAGCCACATCTAATCTTATCCCTTAATCTTAACCAACTCTAACTCTATCTAATCTTAACTACTCTTATCTCTAATAATAGAACTAATCTCTTATCCCCTAGCAGGTGGCCCTGGTAGCCCTTCCCCGTGCGCGCGGCCCTCCTGGCTAGCCGCCCTACGCACGTCACGGGCCCACCGACGCCGACTGTAGGTCTGGCCCCACATGACAAAAGATGCTAAAGTAAAGATGCTTAGTCTAGTCTAATATGCTAAAGCAAAGATGCTAGTCTAATATGCTAAAGCAAAAGATGCTAAAGGTGCTTAAGACTACAAACTTGTCCACACATGTACATCACACATGTCATGCCAAACAACATGTCATGCCAAAACACACAGACTTATCCTCTCATATAGTGCGCAGGGCTAACAAACAACCCCAAAATATCGGAACTAACTCCCCTTATCTTATCTGAACCACCCCAACTAATCGTGCTTATCTTTTCTTATCCAACTGATTTGGTTAGCATGCTAACCTCCTTGGGGACCCACTACAGTACCGTAATATTATTCACGTGAACAATACCCACGGTACTTTTCATGGGCTAGAGGGCAGGCCCACTTCCTGCCCATGACACTTCACCCCCCTAAAAACGGAGCTCGTCCTCGAGCTGCTGAGTCGTCGGCATAGGAGAGACCGGCGATGCCCGGTGGAGACATGGCGACCAGTGGGGACACCGTTCTAGTCGGAGAGACGCGGCATCCGACGGGAACGTAGATCTGGTCGGAGGCAGAAACGGTGCAGAGGAGATGTAGACGATGGCGGCGGCCACGGCGGCGACCACGGCGATCGGCGGCACCACTTCCATGAGGGAAAGCAGTAGCCCACATAGCTGCCAGCGGCGATGTCGCACCGTGCAGAGCGGCGGCGACCGATGACGGTCGTGCACCATGCAGGGGTCTGTTGTGGGCCCGCGGAGGGATTGGGCGGCGACGTTGTAGGCGCGGGCCACCACTTTGGCGGAGTCGAAGGTGTCCAACCAGATCGGGGTCGTTTTCGTCGAGTCTTGAATCTTGGCAGCGTAGCACCCCAACGGCCGCTTTCGCGCGTTGAGGTGCCGGATCTCCGGCGTTGACTTTAGCTTCTTTAACTCCGACATCGTGGGGTGCGCCTCGGAGGCGAAGGCGGAGGTGGCCCGCAGCAGAGGGAGCTCGGCTAGGGCTTGGCCAGTGGCGACATCTCCCTTCCCTCCCCCTTGTAGATCCATGGGAACTGCTTCTGCTACAAGGGCAGGCTGCGCCTCAAGCCCGCCTACGAGTTGCTTCGCGTCAGCTTCCACCTCGAGGACCCTCTCCTCTAGCACGGTGACCCACTCCTCCAAGGATTGGATTGGTTGCAGCGGTCGCAACATCTCTTCGATGGCATCTAGGCATTGCATAATAGCCTTCGGCATGTCATCGACGATGCTCCCCGAACCAGTGCCAGATTGGGGATTCATCGCAGTTGAAGAACCCGAGAGCTCTGATACCAAGTTGTCACTGGTCACGAGGGAAGACAGAATTGGACGCACTCCCGAACGAAGATTTTATTGAAAAGAAGGAACCGGTCGAGGTCCCTGACCTCGGCGATGCGGCGGCACCATGGTGGCGCGGCAGCAGTACAGGACCCGGGGACCCCTAGTCGAACCAGGTGGCTATTCCTAACTCAAAACACACCTACCACTCCTAAACCGCCTCCTGTGCTTATATAGTGCGCAGGGCTAACAAACAACCCCAAAATATCGGAACTAACTCTCCTTATCTTATCTTATCTGAACCACCCCAACTAATCCTGCTTATCTTTTCTTATCCAACTGATTTGGTTAGCATGCTAACCACCTGGAGGACCCGCTATAGTACCACGGTACTGTTCACGTGAACAGTTCCTGTGGTACTATTCATGGGCTTGAGGGCAGGCCCACTTCCTACCCATGACACATAACTTAAGGTTGAGGTTGAGGAGAAGACCAAGCCACACAAAATCGGTAGTGATGAAGGAAATAACACCAAAGCAAAGCTTGCCCTTATCACAAAGAGGTTCAATAATGTTATGGCAAGAAAAAAAGGAAAAGGCAAGACATCACGTTCAAACTCCTATAAAAGAAGGGAAAGAAAGTCATCACACAAGAAGAATATTCGAGATTTGAGATGTTTTGAATGTGGTGAGAAAGGATACTTTGCATCAAATTGTCCCACAAAGGAATATGAAGAAAAGAGGCCCCCAAAATAGAAAAAGAGTAGAAAGAAGAAGCTTTTGAACAAGCTCAAAAGAGGCACAAGGAAATTTGAAGCTTTCATTGGGGAGTGAGACTGAAATGAAGAAAGCTCAAAATCAAACTCCTAAGCCGTGTCAGAACTTTCGATACCTTATCAGAACTTCCGACGTGTGCGATATTATCAAAACTTCCGATCTACCCAGAATTCTCTTGGGCACAAAAGAGGATACCCTCTCCTTCAAGGGCTCGATTGGCAGCAGCATCTCTTCAATCGTGTCAGCCCGCTTCATCACCATTGCTTCCAATTCCACAACTTTCGCTTGGACTGGGTGTAGCGGTTGCCATAGTTGTTATGGCATCGCCATATCATTGCCATAGCGTCGCCATATCGTTGTGGCGGAAATCTGCAATTCGCCACGGACCACCATATCTCCCGAGTGTCTGTGGCGGGTGCCACAGGTGTGTGGCACCACTGTGGCGTGGCGTCCGTGGCGGATGTGGCACCCGCCATACGAAGCCGCGATGAGGGCGTAGCAATGGCGCGGTGGGGGCGCGGCAAGGATGCGACGGGGCATGGCAGGGGCACAGCGAGGGCTTGATGGGGCATGACGAGTGTGCGACGGGGCGTGGCGAGGGCGCGGCGGGGCCGCAGCGAGGGCATGGCGAGGGTCAGATTTGGCAGCGGCCAGTGCACTAGTGTAGAAAATGGGGAAGAGAAGAGGAGGGAGAGGAGGGGAAGTGTGGCGACTGGAGAGGGTGCTGAGAGAGAGGGGGTAGTGGGAGAAATTAGGGTTTAGAAATGGGCTTTAAATGGACTGAAATTTAAATATGTTGAGTGGTAAAATTTATATAAACAGATTATTTGTTGAACTTTAAATATATTATTAGCAGTGTTGAAAAAATCGGCCGATCAGCCGATTAATCGGCCGATTAATCGGTGATCGGCCATGGTCCAGTTAATTTTCGCTGAAATCGGCCAGAAATCGGTGGACCGATTAATCGGTCGGTCAAACCGATTAATCGGTGGTCAACCCGATTAATTGGTGCCAACCGATTAATCGATCCGGCCTGGGGAGCTGGAAAAAATAGGGTTTTCCCCATCTTCCCTCTCTCCCGGTCACTTTCCCCCTCTTCCCTCTCTCCCGGTCAAACGCCAGATCTGACGCCGGCCCACCGCCCCGCCGTCCGCCGCCCAGCCATCCCGCCGTCGTACCCGCAGCAAGCGTCGTCGTCGCCCGGCTCCCCTCCCGCGCAAGCGCCACAGGCCAGATCTGGAGTCTGGACGCCGAGCAGTGCCCGCCGCCCAACCATCCCGCCGTCATCCCCGCGCGAGCTCGCGTCGCCGGCTCCCCCCCCCCCCCGCCCGAGCGCGCACCGTCGGCTCCCCTGCCGCCCGAGCTCAGCTCCCCTCCGCGCCGTCGGCTCCCCTCACTGCTCAGCTGACTGCTCAAGCTCACTGCTTTTAGTAAGTGTTGCTTACTTGCTGCATTGGTTCTTTATAGTTTATTCTTTAATTTGGTGCATCTTGCTCAGTAAGTTTAATTTGTTACCATTACTAATGCAGTAATAATAATACATATTGATAGGAATTTGTGTTCAGTAAGTGATTGAATAAGAATGACAACCAACAATGAAACTAAAAGTGCAAATTCTAGAGTCCTTATGAGAAATTCAGATGATGTGGGATGGGAATTTGGCTGCTTGATAGATGCAAATAATTTACAAAAGGTACAATGCAAATTGTGTGGCAAGCAAATGAATGGAGGGATTTTTAGGTTGAAATGTCATGTTGCTCAAGTGAAAGGGCAGGTGGCAAGTTGTGGAAAAGCCGCAAAAGAGCAACAAGAGAAGTGCAAAAAATCTATTGATGATGCAAAGGCTAAAAAGATGGCTAAGGTTATACGTGATCAAGAGCTAAGAGATGAGGTTACAATTGAGGAGAAAGAAGATAAAGAAGAGATGAATGAAACTAGTTTTAGTGTTAGTGCACCAAAGAATATTGTAGGACCTATGAATAAATTTGTGAATCCGGTTGATCCTTCTATCCCTATTAGTATGACAAAGAGACAACAAAATATTAATGATGCTATTGATAAGGAAAGAACTTACAAGGTAGGACAATATTTGGGTAGATGGATGTATAAGAGAAATATTCCTTTCAATAGCATTGATAATGATGACTTTAAACAATTTTGTGAGGCTCTTGGTCGTTATGGTCCAAATTGGAAGCAACCATCTCAATACATTTTTAAAGGAAAGATGTTGTTAGAGGAGGTCCAAAGAACTAAGGAGTTGTTAAATCCACATGACATTGAGAGAGTGCAAACTGGGTGTTCTATTATGACTGATGCTTGGACGGATAAGAAGAGAAGGAGCATAATGAACTTGTGTGTGCATTGTAAGCTAAGGACTTCATTTATAGAGTCAAAAGAGACTTCAGCTGATGCACACACAAGTTTATACATATTTAGTTATGTTGATGAATACATTGAGAAAATTGGACCTCAAAATGTTGTACAAGTAGTTACTGATAATGCTTCTAATAATATGGGAGCAAGGGAGATGTTAAAGGACAAAAGACCAACCATATTTTGGTCCTCATGTGCAACTCACACTTTGAACTTGATGGTAGAGGCAATTAGTAAGCTGAAACAATTCTCACCTGCAATCACTAAAGCCAAGGAGATGACTATTTTTATATATGCACATCATGCTACTTTGTCCTTGATGAGACAATACACTAAGAAGAGAGATATTGTTAGGCCGGGTGTAACAAGATTTGCTTCCGCATTTCTTACTTTACAAAGTTTGCTTGCTAAGAAGAAACAACAAAGAGAGATAGCTTGTAGTGAGGCTTGGGAACAATGCAAACACGCAAGATCAAAAAAGGGAAGTTAGCATATGCCACAATCATGATTCATGAGTAGAGGATTTTGGATGAATGTTACTCTTTGCATCAAGGTCTTTGAGCCATTAGTGAAATTGCTTCGCTTGGCAGATAGTGATAGTGCATTTATGGCCACTATGTATGGAGAGATTTTAGAGGCAAAGAAAGCCATCAAGGTTGTCGTGGGAAATTCAGAAAGAGACTATAATATGATTGTTTCAGCCATAGAAAGCAAGATGACTGGAAGGCTAGATTCTCCATTGCATAAGGCAGCATATGTATTAACTCCCCATTATAGCTACACAGATTCGTCAATCTTTGGAGATGTAGATCTCATGTCTGCCTTTATGGATGTGGTTGAAACATTTTATTATGATGATGATGATAAGCAAAATCTTGCTCTCAATGTCGACTTGCCTATGTTTAAATTTCACCAAGGCATGTTTGGAAAGGTAGCCGCCACAAAAACACTTGACAATGATAATTTCTCTGCTGGTAAGTTTGTGTGTACTTATAAAGATCAATATTATTGCAATTAATACGTAGGCCACATATTTTGTATTGTTGAATATTGATTATTTGATTACTTGTAGCGACATGGTGGTCAACTTATGGATTGCAAGCTCCGACATTACAAAGAATGGCTATTAGGATTTTAAATTTGACCTCAAGTGCATCCGGATGTGAAAGAAATTGGAGTGCATTTGAAATGGTAACCATCATATCTCTTTTTCATTTTGCTAGAGCATTAACATTTTTTTCCTAATTTCTTTTCATTTTACAATTTGAAGGTGGATGCAAAGAGGAGAAATAAATTAGATGTGCGTCGTGTGAACAACTTGGTGTTTGTTCAATTCAATGGAAGAATGATGGATAAAAGAAAGAAATGTTCTACCTCTAGTGATGTTCTTCTAGGAGAAGATGCTTCACATGCACAAGATTGGATATGTGAAGGTGATGAAGAAATTGATCCAACAACGGGATTGTCTTATGATCTAATTGATGAAGCAATTGGAGCTACAAAAGCAATGGAGCCTCGTAGAAGCAAGAGAGTGAGAGAGCTTTATGAAGTAGAAGAATTTGTTTCTAAAGATGATTCTGAACAAGAGCTTGATGAAGAGATTGAATTTGAGTCTGATGATGGAAGGGTGATTTCAACTAAAGATAATGAAGAAGATGAATCAATGGATCTTTGATCCTATAACCTATCTTATTTATTTCTCTCATAATGTGTGAAACTAATCAAACTATGGATGATTGTGTGTTGTGACTTTGATGTTATTGTGTGGTTGTTTGTTGTTTTCTGTATTGTTGTAATGAACAATGGACTATTGTCATATTGTGTGTTGTTTTAATTTAGTAAAGTGTTGGTTTTGCTATATTAACTTATTGCAATGTTGGTATAATGCACATTTCAAGCACATACTTATGTATTGTTGTGTATTTTGTAGGTTTATCAACTCCAACCAACCTTTCAAGCACATACATATGCAGAAAAAACTCACAGGTACACCATATGTATTGTACTTGCATAATTATATTCATAGAAAAATAGAAAATATACATAGATTCGCATATTACATGTGTTATGTTGACCAGTGTTGACCGATTAATTAGTCAACCGATTAATTCAATTAATCCTCCGATTAACCGATTAATCCCTACTCGGTGGTCAGCCGATCAGTTACCGATCACCGATTTTTCTAACATTGATTATTAGACATAATTTTAAATATGTTTTTGCAATTTTAATTATATTTTTATACTATAATGTATCTAAAGTGACAATATTGTAACTTGATATTGTATTGATATTGTTAGAGTGTGTGTGTGTGTGGCCCCTGGTGTGTGGGCCCCTCTTGTAAGGCTCCCCTTTTATCCTCCCAACCCAAGGGAGAGGAATCTATCAATCTATCTCTTCCTACATGGTATCAGAGCCTTAGGCTCCTCCTTCCCTTCTCTTCTCCCCTGCCGCCGGCGCCGCCGCCGTCGCCTCCATGGCCGGCGACCCTCCTCCGGCGAGCACCACCTTCTCCTTCTCCTCCTCCTCCCCTTTTCGTGGGCTGGGTTCCGCCACCATGGCCGGATCCGCTCCTCTCCCGCCCGGATCCGCCGTCGGGGCGACCGGATCTGGCGCCGCCGGCTTCCCCCGCCGGGGTTCGCCACCGCCGGCCTTACCCCGTTCTTCCTCGACGCCGGCGCCACTCTCCCGCCCGGATCCGCCGTCGGGGCGGCCCGATCCGGCGCCGCCGGGGCGGCCCGATCCGGCGCCGCCGGCCATCCTCCGCCCGGACCCGACGCCGGGGCGGCCGGATCTGGCGCCCCCGAGCTCCCCCCACCCTGCCTCGACGCCGGCGCCACTCTCCCGCCCGGATCCGCCCGGACCCGACGCCGAGGCGACCGGATCTGGCGCCCCCGACACTCCCCTGGCCCCTACAGTGCCGCCCCCCTCCCCCCCGCCATGGCCCTGCAGTGGCCGACCATGGGGGGGCCCCCTCCTGCTGCTGCCCTCGCCTGCCTCCCCCGGGGCCCGGGGGCGATGCCCCCCCTTCCCCCTGCCATGTCTTGGCCGACTCCGGGTGGGCCGCCGCCGCTCCTCCCCACCGCCGTGGCCTCGGGCTGGCTGGCCCCTACGGATGTGGTGGCTGCCGACGCTGCCCTTGCTGCCGCCCTTGCCACTGCCAAGACTGCTGCCACTGCTGCTCGGGCGCGCGAGCGGGCAGCCGCCCTCGCTTGGGAGAATGCTCGTCAGACCGCTGATGCCCTGGCCCAGCGTGTCGCTGAGGCCGAGCATCACCTCAGGGGTGTTGACCCCACTGCCACCGCGGCTCCAGCTGTCGCCGCCGATCCGGACGCCGCACAGCTTCACGCCCAGGCGGCCGGTGTCCAGAACATCTGGGCGCTGGTGCCAGTCACTCTCGATCCATCATCGTCCTCCTACGCACGTTGGCGCGACCTGGTGCTCCTCACCCTCCAGCGCTATGCCCTGGATGACCACGTCCTCATTGACACTCCAGCGGTCGCCCAGGGGTCCGTTTGGCGGCGCATGGACAGCATGGTGCTGTCATGGATCCTTGGGTCCATCACTGTCGAGCTCCAAGACATCGTGCGGGAACTTGGAGGCACCGCTCGGCAGGCCTGGGTTGCGATCGAGGGGCAATTCCTTGGCAACCGCGAGGCTCGTGCTCTCCAGTTGGACGCTACCTTCCGCACCTTCGTCTAGGGGGATCTCCCCATATCGGAGTACTGTCGCCGCATGAAGGGAATGGCGGATTCTCTTCGTGACCTTGGCGAGCTTGTTGCGGACCGCACTCTTGTCCTCAACATCTTCCGTGGTCTCGGAGACAGCTACGCCCATCTCCGGACAAGGATCACGAGGACAGTGCCGTTCCCCTCCTTCCACAAGGTTCGTGATGACCTTGTCCTCGAGGAGCTGACCCGGGGACTCGCTCCCCCTTCTACTACCGCGACTGCTCTCATCACCTCCGGCTCCAAACGGCCGGCCTCCCAGACACCGCCGTCGCCGGCTCCCTCCCTTCTTGGTACTCCTACCGCCGGTTCCACCACTGGCGGGGGGGGCGTGGTGGCGATCGTCGTCGCCGGGGAGGGGGGCGCCGTGGTGGTACCGGTCGTGCTCCGGCTCCTACCTCCGCCACACCAGCCCCTGCCGCCGGGAGTGCCCGGGGTTGGCCCGCTGTTGCCGTCGGCGCCGTCTTCCGCCCCGGACACGGCCCCGGCCGTGCCCCGTGTCCCCGCGACACCTGCCGCGCCACGCGCGGCCCCGGCCGTGCCCCGTGTCCCCGCGACACCTGCCGCGCCACGCGCGGCCCCGGCATCCCTGGCCATCCTTCTCCAACGCATGGACGGGGCGCATTTCCATGTGGGCGGGCCAGTTCCCTCCTCGGCCTTCTACCCCACCTGCGGCCATGCTCACCGGGTGGCCGGTCCCGCCTGCTCCTTCGGCGTGGGGCCCGTGGTCCGGTGGGTGGGATCAGACGGCCCTCGCACAGTCATTCAACACCATGGCGTTGACTCCGCCAGCCGCCACGGATTGGGTGGCCGACTCGGGTGCTTCCTTCCACACCACTCCCCATGATGGTATTATCTCCTCTCACAGGCCCCCCCACCCATCTCACCCTTCTTCCATCATGGTTGGGAATGGCTCTTGCCTTCCGGTCACTTCCGTGGTGATGCGACTCCTTGTGGGTCTTTTCGCCTGCAAAACATTCTTGTCGCTCCTGACATTGTTCACAACCTTCTTTCCATTCGTCAATTCACCACTGATAATTCCTGTTCTGTTGAATTTGACTCTTTTGGGTTGACTGTGAAGGATATGGCCACCTGGCGTCCTCTTCTCCGCTGTGACCGCACCGGACCCCTCTACACGCTTCGTCTTCCACCTTCCGCTGCTCCACCTTCGTCCGCCCTTGCCGCCACAGCGTCCTCCACACTCTGGCACCGCCGGCTTGGTCATCCCGGTGTCGACATTTTGGCTCAGCTTTGTCGTAGCTCCTCTATTCCTTGTACTAGGGCCCCTAGTGAGCACATTTGTCATGCATGTCAATTAGGTCATCATGTTCGCCTACCTTTTTATATTTCTTCCTCGCATGCTGTTCATGCGTTTGACCTTATTCACTGTGACTTGTGGACCTCTCCGATCATGAGTATTTCTGGTTATAAATATTATCTGGTTGTTCTTGATGATTTTTCTCACTACTCATGGACGTTTCCTTTGCGGTCCAAGTCGGATGCCTTCCCCACGCTCACTCACTTCTTTGCTTGGGTCTCTACTCAGTTTGGGGTTACTATCAAGGCTGAGAAACCAAGGGTTGGTTTCGGTGTTTTGTGATGAGTGATTGACAGGCTTTTTACCCTCTGTTCGAAGGGTACCTCCGAAGGGGGTTCGGAGGTTGGACCTCCGAAGGTGGTCGGAGGAGGGTACCTCCGAAGGTAGTTCGGAGGTGGTTTCACCGAAGGGTGTTCGGTGTTTGCTTGCTGCAGCTGTGCAGCGGAGTGTGCTCGTCGGAGGGGTCCGACAGTACGCAATGACTGGGTTTGTACCGAAGGGTTCGGTACTTTGGGCGGTACACCGGAGTGTGTACCGGAGGTTGCTAACCCGGAGAGGTCTCCGGAGTACTGGATACACTTGTCTGCTTGTCGGTGGTGCGCAGGGACTTCGGAGGCGACGGACAAGGTTCGCAGCAGGTGAACCTGGGTCAAGCGGGAGGCTTGATGCCAGGGGAGCGGGGAGCTCCGTCACGGTGGCTGCGAAGGTGGTCCGGGTCGGTCCTCGGGTCGAGGCGCGCCAGGTGAAGGCAGAAAGTGGGGAGCGTGGCTCCGGCTGAAGGTGCTCCGAGACAAAGTCCTCGGAGGGGAGGCACTTCGAAGGTACTCCGGATGGAGTGACTTCGGAGTTGGTTGGATCAAGTCCTCTGCGGAGGCAAGGTGTTCGAAGTGTGCTCCGGAGGGAGACACTCGAATGTACCCGACGAAGGTCTCAGAAGTCAAGGTGCATCGAAGGCATGGTCCGGGTGAGGCTCGTCGAGGAGTGTGCTCGGGGAGAGACACTGCGACGAAGGGCTCATGGAATGCTTCATGCGGAGGCCTTGGACGAAGGAGGGACTTCGAAGGGTGGTACTCCGAAGGAGGGGCTTCGGAGGGTGGAAGGCTTCGGAGCGAGGCTAGCTCCGGAGTGAGGATGTCTTGTGGTGCTTCGGCCTGCATGGCTTCGGTACACGGACTGACGGAGTTCGAGCTAGGTGAAGCTGCGAAGCCGTGGTGGTCCACTCCGGAGGTGTTGGTGCGAAGGCTCAAAAGCTTTGACGGCTTCGGCTCAAAACCGTCACTGTATCGGAGGACATCTTCGGCGAAGCGAAGGCCACCAGGCTCAAGGCTTCTCACCGAAGCTACCGCACCCTCGCGTGCGATGGGAGGCTGCAGAAAGTCAAAGACTGCAAAGGCTGACACTGTCTGTTCTGTAAAAGGCTGACACTGTCCCCTCTGCAAAGCTGACAGAGAAGCCTCCAGAATAAAGGTGGACTACCTTTTGTACCCCTTAGTTCTGTAGAGTCAAAATCAATGTAAACCCTAGGGGTAGTGTAGTCATTTCCTTTGGGTGAACTGTGGGCTATAAATATGGGGGCTCGGTAGGTAACATTTAACACTTTGAGCATTTACTGTTGAGCTCCTGTAGCCACACATCGATTGTAATACATCCAGAGAGTTCATTTTCTGTGTTCCTTGTTCAAGCGGCGAAGCCCTGCTTCTTTGTGCTTTTGCTTGAGCTCGCGTTGCATACCTCGCCTTTTGTTGTGCACCGAAGCCTGTTGAGGCGAAGGTTGTTTTTGTGCAAAGTGTGTTTTGTCAGTATGCGTTCGCTCTGTGTAACACGAGGCGAGACCTCGCTGCTTACTAGCGTAGCCCTGACCGAGTCCCGTTTTGCTTCTTGTGTCGAAGCCCTTAGTTTTGTCCGGTTGTGTGTGTGTAGACCTTCGTGTACGAAGCCCAGCACCAGTTGCTGCCGCCAAGTACTTGGTCGTAGTCCTCAGAGGGCTGTCCACTCTTGCGAAGGGTGAAGTGCGAAGCCTGCTCGAAGCACCCTGTGTGCGGAGCCTGCACTGACTTAGTAGAGTTGGTTTTCGAGGGTTGTAAGTGGAGCGAAGTCTTCTTGGCTTCGAACTTTTGCTCCTCCGAAGCCTGTGTTCGAATGTGTCGAAGTACCTCCGAACCAGACCTTCGAAGGTAGTGTTCGAAGCCTGTTCCGCAGAAGACAGAACTGAAACCGAAGGCTAGTTTTTAGCCCGAAATTTTAAAAGCTCCCATTCACCCCCCCTCTGGTCGCCGTTTCCGGTCCAACAATTGGTATCAGAGCAGGTTAAGATCACCAGTTGACCTTAACCGATTTTGTGATCTGTTGGCGACATGGATAGAGGCAGTAAAATTCCTCTGTTCGATGGGACAGATTTCGCATACTGGAAGGTGCGCATGGAGGCTTACTTGTTAAGCCAAGGAAATGCAATTTGGGAGATTGTGGACTCACAATACTCCATCCCTGAGACTCGCACCTCTCAGACTGAGAAGGATCAGTATATTGCCAATTCCAAGGCAAGAAACATACTGTTCATCGGTTTGAGTAGAAGTGAGTTCGATAGGGTGCAGCACCTTAGGACTGCTAGGGAGATTTGGACAACACTCACTGTCTTTCATGAGGGCTCTGCTCAGATTAAGGCCAGGCGCCAAAGCACCTACAATCAACAGTATCAGCTGTTTGTGCAGGCACCTGGTGAATCTGTAGATGCCATGTTTTCTCGCTTTGACGCGATAGTGAGTAACTTGCGATCCAACGGGACGCTTGCTTACAGTGATCATGATAGGGCTATCAAGCTTCTCTATGCTCTTGACCGTAGCATATGGGAAGTGAAGATATCCAGCATTGAGGAGTCCACAGGCTATGACACATTGTCCTGTGACGAACTCTTTAGCAAGCTGAAGTCCACAGAGATTGCCAAGGCATCTCTTGCTGTGCACAGAAGCTCTTTGCCACAGCCATTGGCATTGGTTTCTAGCACTAGCCGTGGCACCACTGCAGAACCAAGCACATCAGGCACTTGTGTTCTTGCAGATGGTTTTGCTTTGTCCTCCCTGGTCTCCGTCACAAAGGAGCAGGTGGACACTCTAGCTGATGATGAGCTTGCTCTCATTGCCCGGAGGTTCACCCGCTTTCATCATGAGAGACGGGATCAGAGGAGAAGTGGTTTTAGTGGTTGCTATGAATGTGGCGACACCTCTCATATTAAGGCCAATTGCCCCAAGATCAAGAAGAGAGATGAGAGTGACCGCTCCAAATACCACAAAAAGGAGAGGAAGCCCTTTGTGAAGGGCAAGCGCGGCAAGATGGCTAAGAAAGTAGCCAAGGCCGCTTCCAGAGCCTTTGTTGCTGCTCTCAGCGATATCGACACATCCTCAACTGAGGAGTCGAGCTCTGAGGAGGAGGAGTCCCCAAAGAAGGAGAACAAGAAGGACAAGAAGGGACGTGACTTCACCGGCCTTTGCTTCATGGCCGACAGCGATCACAGCGGCGATGAGCTTGACTCATCTGAAGTAAACCTATCATCTGACCAGCTTCTAATTAAATTAGATGAGCTGAATGAAGTAGTGCTTGGTCAGGATAGATTACTTGTGCAAGTCGCTAGAGAAAGAAAAGACCTTAGACTTAGGCTAGAAAATGTTTCTACTGAATATGCCATGCTTAAGTCTAAGTTTAATGATGCTGAATGTGATTCTTGTACCACTGTCATGGGTGAGCTTGCTCAGTTGCGTTCTGTTCATGCTCAAACTCTATCTGGGCTTGAGACTGCACAGAAGCAGCTTTTGGAGGTGGATTCTAGACCTCATGATTTTATTGAATGCATGAACTGTTCTTTATTGCGCGAGAGCATTAATTTACGTGATAAACATGTTCATGATTTGGAGGCTAGACTGGAGAGGGCCGGTAGTTCTAAGGATGTGCAGCCTGTGTGTGACACTTGCATCACCCTTAAGAACCAGCTAGGCACTGTTAGAGAGCGAGCTGAGAACCTAATGTCAGAAAATGAATACCTTCTTTCCGTGGTTAATAAATGCACTGAGGGAAAGGGTAGGATGGATTTGCTCTTGGCCAAAACCAAGATGTGTGCTGACAGAGCAGAGGTAGCTCTAGGTTTGGGTTTTGAGAGAATACCTTCAGTTAGTAAAAACAAAACTATCTTTACCTCTCCCACCACTCTAGAGAAAGAGAGAGCTCTGTTGGACACCCCATCAGCTAAAAGGCCTACCCATCCACAAAAGAAAATCACTCCTCCTGCCAAGAAAAATCCTCCCAAGAAAACCACTCAGAGAAAACCCAAGGAGCCTGTGAGAGTTGCTCCTGTGACCCATGAGAGTGCCCCCAGGAGAGTGTTTCATTGTTCCTATTGTCAGCGGGCAGGTCATTTGGTTGGGTTCTGTTTTCATCGCATCAAGGATGAGCAACGCTCTCAGGCGATGAGGTACCAGGACATGCATTACCCATCTTTAGGTATGCATGAGTCTGAGATGTACTATCGTCCTGCTTTTGAGGCTCCTCGTGCTTCTCGGAGAGGTTTTGCTCCTCGAGGTGTTCACCATGTTCCATATGGTAGTAGACCTCGGGCTAGCAGATTTGTACCTCGTCAGAGTAGGAGACCTCGACATGTTGTTCCTTCACAGCATGTAGGTAGACCTCGCACTTTGCATCATTCTGATTATTATGTGCGTAGACCGTCTGCTTTTACTGTGCCTACTACTCGTGTCACTCAGTGCTGGATGCCTCGTCATTATTTTACTCACCCCAGCACTGAGCGATCGAGACGTTCTTATCATGTGTAGGCGACAGATCGAGGCTTGGAGGGCACGTGGATCATGGACTCCGGTTGTTCGCGCCACATGACCGGAGATGCAGCATGGTTCTCCAGCCTCACCACAACCAAGCAAAGGGAACATATCACCTTCGGAAACAATCGAAGGAGTAGAGTGAAAGGTAAAGGGGTGGTAAGAATTAACGCGAACTTCACTCTCAAAGATGTTGCTTTGGTTGAAAACCTGGGATACAATTTGCTGTTTGTATCTCAGTTGCTTGATGAGGGCTTCGAAGTGCGATTTCATCGCGATACTTCGCAAGTGCTCAATTCTGATAGCGTTGTGGTGTGTAAGATCTTTAGAGTTGGGAGAGTTTTTGGAGCTGATTTTTCAGAGTCGTCTGGTTCTTCTCATTGTCTTGTTGCACATTCGACTTCTGAGCTTTGGAAGTGGCATAGGAGACTAGGGCATATGAGCTTTGAGTTGCTCGCTCGTTTGAGCGCCCTAGGTCTGATCCGAGGATTGCCCAAGCTCAAGTTTGAGAAGAATTTAGTTTGCGCTCCTTGTCGACATGGAAAAATGATTGCCGCTTCGCATTCGCCAGTCACCACAGTGATTACTGAACAGCCCGGAGAACTTCTCCATATGGACACTGTAGGTCCTTCTCGGGTTAGTTCTTTAGGCGGCAAGTGGTATGTTTTAGTTATTGTCGACGATTACTCTCGCTACTCTTGGGTCTTCTTTCTTGCCAGCAAGGATGAAGTGTTTTCACACTTTCGGAGCTTGGCTTTGAGACTTTTCACTGAACTCCCTGGTGCATTAAAATTCATTCGAAGCGATAATGGCACCGAGTTCAAAAATAGTCTCTTTGTTGACTTTGCATGGAGCATGGCATAGAACATCAATTCTCTGCTCCGCGGGTTCCTCAACAGAACGGTGTTGTTGAGAGGAAAAACCGCACTTTGGTTGAGATGGCTAGGACGATGCTTGATGAGCATAGGACTCCTAGAAAATTCTGGGCTGAGGCCATGAACACTGCTTGCTACATCTCAAACCGTATTTTCTTGCGCTCAATTTTAAATTTGACATCTTATGAGCTGCGTTTTGGGAGACAGCCAAAGGTTACTCATCTTCGAGTTTTTGGCTGTCGCTGCTTTATCCTAAAACGTGGTAACTTGGATAAATTTGAGTCGCGATCTTCTGACGGGATCTTTTTGGGCTATACTACTCATGGTCATTCTTATCGTGTTTATAACTTGGAAACTAACACTGTCATCGAGTCATGTGATGTGACTTTTGATGAATCAAACCCCTCTGTTAGTTCAGCTTTTGAACAGACAAATGAACACGACATGGAACAGACATTATTCGAAGAAGAAGATCCCGGAGAATTCGAGGATGAACCCCTACTACCCTCGACATCGACCCCCGAAGCTGACCCCGCTTCTACTACTTCGGCACGAGGTCCCGAAGCGACTACCTCAACATCGGTCATCTTGGACCACTCCAACGCACAAGTTGAGGGGGAGACTGCATCCCGCCGAGAGGCTCCACATCATGTTCAAAGAATGCACCCTCCCGAGCAGATCATTGGTGAGCTTGATCAAAGGGTAACTCGTTCTCATGCCCATTTCACTAATGCTGCTTTTGTTGCCTCTTTCGAGCCTTTAGATGTTAGTCATGCACTTTCTGATTCTAGTTGGATCAATGCCATGCATGAGGAACTTGAAAACTTTGAGAGAAACCAAGTCTGGACTTTAGTTGATCCTCCACCAAATGTTCATTTCATTGGTACAAAATGGATTTTCAAAAATAAACAAGGGGAGGATGGGACAATTGTTAGAAACAAGGCTAGACTTGTAGCTCAGGGCTTTTCTCAACTAGAAGGGATTGATTTTACTGAAACTTTTGCACCTGTTGCTCGCCTTGAGGCCATTAGGATTTTGCTTGCCTTTGCGACATCCCGGGGATTCAAACTCTATCAAATGGATGTCAAAAGTGCTTTTCTTAATGGCTTCATAGGTGAAGATGTTTATGTAAAACAACCCCCTGGTTTTGAAAACCCCAAGTACCCACATAAAGTCCTTAAACTTCATAAGGCTCTTTATGGACTCAAGCAGGCCCCTCGGGCTTGGTATGATAGACTTAAGTCTTTTCTGCTTGAGCGAGGGTATTTGATGGGCTCTGTTGATAAAACTTTGTTTACTCTCAAGCATGGCAAAGATTTCCTTCTAGTGCAGATTTATGTGGATGATATCATCTTTGGTGGCTCTTCTCATGCTTTGGTTGCCGAGTTTGCAGATACCATGAGCAGGGAGTTTGAAATGTCGATGATGGGTGAACTCACCTTTTTCCTTGGTTTGCAAATCAAGCAAAGCAAACAAGGTACTTTTGTCCACCAGACAAAGTACACCAAGGACCTGCTCAAAAAGTTCGACATGTCCGATGCGAAGCCCCTCGCCACTCCAATGGCTACATCTGTAGCGTTGGACCCTGACGAAGATGGAGAAGCCGTAGATCAGAAGGAGTTCCGGAGCATGATCGGCTCCCTCCTCTACTTGACTGCCACGAGGCCGGACATACACTTCGCAGTGTGTCTGTGCGCTCGTTTTCAGGCTTCACCACGAGCTTCGCACCGCCAAGCGGTTAAGCGCATCCTAAGGTATCTCAAACATACCCTTGAATTTGGCATATGGTATTCAGCATCTTCATCTTTATGTCTTCGAGGTTATTCCGATGCGGATTTTGCTGGGTGTAGAATTGATAGGAAGAGTACCTCTGGTACTTGTCATTTTCTGGGTACCTCTCTGGTTTGCTGGTCGTCCCGCAAACAGTCTAGCGTTGCACAATCAACGGCTGAGGCTGAATATGTTGCTGCAGCTAGCTGTTGCTCTCAGATTTTGTGGATGGTTTCCACTTTGCGGGATTTCGGGTTAGATTATAAGAGTGTTCCACTTTTCTGTGATAACACTAGTGCTATTTGTATTGCAAACAACCCGGTTCAGCATTCCAGAACCAAACACATTGATGTACGGTATCACTTTCTCAGAGATCACAATGAGAAGGGTGATATTGAACTTCAATATGTTGATACCCAACACCAGGTTGCCGACATTTTTACAAAACCCCTCGATGCTTCTCGATTTGCTTACTTGCGTGGGGAACTTGGCATTTGTCACCCTTACGGCATTTTGTAAGGGGGAGCTGTTTTAGATGGATATGCTTTTGCTAATTATGCTGAAATTGCATTTATATATTTTGCACTTATATGTCTGCTCATAATTCATGAAATCATGACAGCTCAACTCTTTTTAATTCATCTGGAACATTCATGAGCATGATGTTTTATTTTCAAAATCAAACTGTGCTCACTGCTTAGTCTTGAATCTAGCATGTTTAGGCAGGATTGCTTTTGGCTATCTTTTATCTGCTTGATAGCAAGACTCTGTTCATTGGATGCTCAAAAATGCAACTTGGAAAATTGTTCTCATTTTCATGGATACTCATAAATGCCAAACAATTGGTTCAATTCAAAAACTCCATGATTTGCTTGCTTTAAGTTAAAAGATCCAGGTGGGTTTGTTTGTCGCACTACCCTATTCTAGACTGCTTACCATTGCACATTGGTCTGAACTGGAATAGTGTAGTGTTTGCCAAAATCATTGCCTTAAGCTTCTTATGGCTTTCATGCCTAGGCTTGGCCTGATTGGAAAGTATAAGGTGAACAAACAAATAACCCCTGGCACTTAGAAAAGAACAACAAAATTCATTGATTATCAAGTTTGCTTTTCAAGCTCCATTTGAACTGGACTTGTCTGTCTAGAGTAGAAATTGACTAGTTTTGCGCAGTCCTTGCTCTTACTTGTCTAGTTTCCTTGACTAAGTGGTGATGCTTGTATTCCAAAAATGATAAATTCACATGCTTCATCATGTTTTTAGAGAATATTAATTTGAGCTGAGCACATGGTCATTGGTATTAATATTGGCATATTTTTGCTCCATATGTCTTTGCAATTCTGCTCATTTCAAAGCTGTGCATCTTTTACATGCTCCTTGATGCTTGCATTGCCAAAGGGGGAGAGATTTGCTTCGTTCTCTGCCGCAAGGAGGTATAATTTCAAAGGGGGAGAAAATTTGACATAAAGGGGGAGAAGATTTTTTATTGCCAAAGGGAAAATTTAACTCAGGGGGAGTTTTCTTTGCCGAAGGGGCTTTTTACCAAAGGGGGAGGAACATTCTTTTATCAAGTGACATGATTTGGCTCTTTTCTGAGTTTTTATGGTCACTTGTGTGCTGAAAATTTTAAATTTTCTTGAACTTGGATTTGGTTGTCAATGCACTCATCAAGGGGGAGACTGAGAAACCAAGGGTTGGTTTCGGTGTTTTGTGATGAGTGATTGACAGGCTTTTTACCCTCTGTTCGAAGGGTACCTCCGAAGGGGGTTCGGAGGTTGGACCTCCGAAGGTGGTCGGAGGAGGGTACCTCGGGTCGAGGCGCGCCAGGTGAAGGCAGAAAGTGGGGAGCGTGGCTCCGGCTGAAGGTGCTCCGAGACAAAGTCCTCGGAGGTGAGGCACTTCGAAGGTACTCCGGATGGAGTGACTTCGGAGTTGGTTGGATCAAGTCCTCTGCGGAGGCAAGGTGTTCGAAGTGTGCTCCGGAGGGAGACACTCGAATGTACCCGACGAAGGTCTCAGAAGTCAAGGTGCATCGAAGGCATGGTCCGGGTGAGGCTCGTCGAGGAGTGTGCTCGGGGAGAGACACTGCGACGAAGGGCTCATGGAATGCTTCATGCGGAGACCTTGGACGAAGGAGGGACTTCGAAGGGTGGTACTCCGAAGGAGGGGCTTCGGAGGGTGGAAGGCTTCGGAGCGAGGCTAGCTCCGGAGTGAGGATGTCTTGTGGTGCTTCGGCCTGCATGGCTTCGGTACACGGACTGACGGAGTTCGAGCTAGGTGAAGCTGCGAAGCCGTGGTGGTCCACTCCGGAGGTGTTGGTGCGAAGGCTCAAAAGCTTTGACGGCTTCGGCTCAAAACCGTCACTGTATCGGAGGACATCTTCGGCGAAGCGAAGGCCACCAGGCTCAAGGCTTCTCACCGAAGCTACCGCACCCTCGCGTGCGATGGGAGGCTGCAGAAAGTCAAAGACTGCAAAGGCTGACACTGTCTGTTCTGTAAAAGGCTGACACTGTCCCCTCTGCAAAGCTGACAGAGAAGCCTCCAGAATAAAGGTGGACTACCTTTTGTACCCCTTAGTTCTGTAGAGTCAAAATCAATGTAAACCCTAGGGGTAGTGTAGTCATTTCCTTTGGGTGAACTGTGGGCTATAAATATGGGGGCTCGGTAGGTAACATTTAACACTTTGAGCATTTACTGTTGAGCTCCTGTAGCCACACATCGATTGTAATACATCCAGAGAGTTCATTTTCTGTGTTCCTTGTTCAAGCGGCGAAGCCCTGCTTCTTTGTGCTTTTGCTTGAGCTCGCGTTGCATACCTCGCCTTTTGTTGTGCACCGAAGCCTGTTGAGGCGAAGGTTGTTTTTGTGCGAAGTGTGTTTTGTCAGTGTGCGTTCGCTCTGTGTAACACGAGGCGAGACCTCGCTGCTTACTAGCGTAGCCCTGACCGAGTCCCGTTTTGCTTCTTGTGTCGAAGCCCTTAGTTTTGTCCGGTTGTGTGTGTGTAGACCTTCGTGTACG
Source organism: Zizania palustris (assembly GCA_019279435.1). NCBI lineage: Eukaryota > Viridiplantae > Streptophyta > Magnoliopsida > Poales > Poaceae > Zizania > Zizania palustris. The sequence continues at coordinate 9,956,601 of JAAALK010000286.1, forward strand.
AAGCCCAGCACCAGTTGCTACCGCCAAGTACTTGGTCGTAGTCCTCAGAGGGCTGTCCACTCTTGCGAAGGGTGAAGTGCGAAGCCTGCTCGAAGCACCCTGTGTGCGGAGCCTGCACTGACTTAGTAGAGTTGGTTTTCGAGGGTTGTAAGTGGAGCGAAGTCTTCTTGGCTTCGAACTTTTGCTCCTCCGAAGCCTGTGTTCGAATGTGTCGAAGTACCTCCGAACCAGACCTTCGAAGGTAGTGTTCGAAGCCTGTTCCGCAGAAGACAGAACTGAAACCGAAGGCTAGTTTTTAGCCCGAAATTTTAAAAGCTCCCATTCACCCCCCCTCTGGTCGCCGTTTCCGGTCCAACAAAGGTCGTCCAATGTGATAATGGTCGTGAGTTTGACAACTCTGCTTCCCGGGCTTTCTTCCTCTCGAAGGGAGACCAGTTGCGCATGTCCTGCCCCTATACCTCCCCTCAGAATGGCAAGGCTGAGCGCATGATTCGTACCACTAATAATGTTATGCGCTCCATGCTCTTTCAGGCTTCGGCTCCAGCTCGCTTCTGGGCTGAGAGCCTCCTTACTGCCACCTATGTGCTCAACCGCCTGCCTTCTAAGGCCACGAGCGCTCCCACCCCTCACCATGCCTTGTTCGGTACCCCACCTTCCTACACTCACCTTCGTGTTTTCGGGTGTGCTTGCTATCCCAACACTTCTGTCACTGCTCCTCATAAGCTTGCACCCCGCTCGACCCTGTGTGTGTTTCTTGGCTACTCCCCCGATCATAAGGGGTATCGTTGCTTTGACCTCTCCTCTCGTCGTGTTCTTATCTCACAACATGTCATCTTCGCTGAGTCCGTCTTTCCTTTCTCCGTTGACTCCACACCCACCACCAGCCTTGAGTTGGTCTCCCTGTTTTCTACTGACCCGGTGGTTCAGCCACCTTTGTCTTCTGCAGGTACATCACCGGCTATTCCGGTGGCTCCCCCGCCAGCTGACGAGCCGTGTGTGGCAACGGAGCTGCCCGCCGTGCCGCCCGCGGCCCCCGTGCCCCCGGCTGTGCCACGTGCGGCCACTCCTCTCCAGCCGGCGTGGCCCTCCGTGCCATGCGTGGCCCCGACGTCCTCGTCCGTGCAACACGCGGTCCCGTCCCTGCCGCCTCCTGTGCCCGGGGTTGGCCCGCTGTTGCCGTCGGCGCCGTCTTCCGCCCCGAACACGGCCCCGGCCGTGCCCCGTGTCCCCGCGACACCTGCCGCGCCACGCGCGGCCCCGGCATCTTCCTCCTGCTACGCCAACCTTGTTCGGGTCTACCAGCGCCGCCCGACGGGGGTTGCACCGGCCTGCTCTCGCGCCGAGCCGCCGTTGTACCACCCGCCCCTCCTCCACCGCGATCCCCGCCACACTCACCCGATGTTGACTCGGCGGGCTGCGGGGGTCCTCCGTCCAGTTGACCGCCTGGTCCTCTCCGCCGCTACGGTGCCGCCAGTTTCTCCCATACCCTCCACTGTTCGTGGCGCCCTGGCGGATCCTCACTGGCGCCACGCGATGGAGGAAGAATATGCAGCCCTTCTGGCCAATCAGACCTGGGACCTGGTGCCTCGCCCCTCTGGCTGCAATGTGGTCACCGGCAAATGGATCTGGACACATAAACGCAAGGCAGATGGCTCGCTGGATCGCTACAAGGCTCGCTGGGTCCTTCGGGGTTTCACCCAGCGCCTTGGAGTTGACTATGATGAGACCTTCAACCCGGTGGTGAAGCCTGCGACAGTTCGGACCGTGCTCTCCCTGGCTCTCTCGAGGTCCTGGCCAGTTCACCAGCTTGATGTGAAGAATGCCTTCCTACATGGCACCCTGACGGAGACTGTGTACTACAGCCAGCCTGCGGGTTTTGTGGATCCTGCTCACCCTGAGCGTGTTTGCCGGCTCAACAAGTCTCTGTATGGTCTGAAGCAGGCTCCTCGGGCTTGGTACAGTCGATTCGCCTCCTTCCTAGTGTCTGTGGGGTTCAGCGAAGCCAAAAGTGACACTTCTTTGTTTGTCCTCCACCGCGGTGCTGACTCAGCCTTCTTGCTGCTTTATGTGGATGACATTATTCTCACTGCGTCCAGCCAGTCTCTACTTCAGCGGATTGTCTCCTCGTTGCAGCAGGAGTTTGCCATGAAGGACCTTGGTGTGCTCCATCACTTCTTGGGAGTGACAGTGGAACACCGCCCTGATGGCTTCTTCCTTCACCAGCGCCAGTACGCCTTGGATGTCCTTCAACGCGCAGGGATGACTGACTGCAAGCCCTGTGCCACTCCAGTCGATGCTCAGTCCAAGATTTCCGGTACAAAGGGCACACCAGTGGATGATCCCACTACCTACCGAAGCATTGCTGGCGCCCTTCAGTACCTCACGTTCACTCAGCTGGATATCTCCTACGCGGTGCAGCAGGTGTGCCTTCACATGCACGACCCCAGGGACCCGCACCTTACCGCTATCTGCGCGGCTCCCTCGACTTTGGGCTTCACCTTCGGCGTTCTCCTGTTGCTGACTTCGTGGTTTACACTGACGCCGACTGGGCGGGCTGCCCAGACACGCGTCGCTCCACCTCTGGCTACGCCGTCTTCCTTGGTGGCAACCTCGTGTCTTGGTCATCCAAGTAGCAGCCGGTTGTCTCCCGCTCCAGTGCCGAGGCTGAGTACCGGGCTGTTGCCAATGGGGTGGCCGAGGCATCCTGGCTCCGGCAGCTCCTCAGGAAGCTCCATTGCCCCCTCGCCAGGAGTACGTTGGTCTACTGCGACAACGTCAGCGCCGTCTACCTCTCCACCAACCCCGTCCAGCACCAACGCACCAAGCATGTGGAAATTGACCTCCACTTCGTTCGTGATCGTGTCGCCGTGGGAGCTGTCCGTGTCCTACATGTGCCTACCACCTCCCAGTTCGCCGACATCTTCACCAAAGGCTTGCCTTCCTACACCTTCTCCGAGTTCCGCTCCAGTCTCAACATCCGCTGCGCCGGAGTTTCGACTGCGGGGGGGTGTTAGAGTGTGTGTGTGTGGGGGGGGGCCTGGTGTGTGGGCCCCTCCTGTAAGGCTCCCCTTTTATCCCCCAACCCAAGGGAGAGGAATCTATCAATCTATCTCTTCCTACAGATATGTTTATCATACCATATTAATATTGTTATTTGCAATTTAGTATTTTAGTACTTATGTATTGATATATTTTTTAAATCCTATAAGCTATTTTTCTATATTGTTCTCCACGCCGATGTGTCTATGGCAAGGCCGCGCCGCGCTACGCCGTGCGCCATAATTGCTGTAAAGTTGTGAAGGTGGTAGGTCGCCGCACTTCGCCGCGTCGTCATAACAACTATGACGGTTGCAACTTCTCTTCGATTTCGTCTAGGCGCTGCAAAATAGCCTTCAGCATGTCTTCGACGGTGCTCCTCGAACCGGTGTCGGATTGGGAACTCATCGCAGTGGAAGGAGAACCCGAGAGCTCTAATACCAAGTTATCACTAGCATGGATTTTAAGGAATTAGTAGGAACTAATCTTCTTAATTGATAGGAAAAGTAGGTGAATGGTCGAGGGCCTAGACCTCATTGTCGCGGCAGTGCCGTTCCGGTGACACGACAAGGAGGCAGGGGATATAGGGAGGCTAAGCCTAAACTGAATACTCGACACCTAAACACCTGATTGGGTCCCTGTTTATATAGACACAGGAACAACCCCTCTATAAATATAACAATGGAAATAGCAAACTAAATCATGACTTGCTAACTTAAGAGCTAATCAAATCTATTTAATTGGTAAATATATGATCTCCTTGCTAATCAAATCTATATCTAATTGATACTCATCTGATTTCCTCGGATTTATTTCCTTCTCTAGCTAAATCCCCTGATTTCTGAGATCATGTTTCCTTCTTTGGCCAGACCTGCTGCTACAATACCAGTGGTACTATTCACAGGCAGGCCAGGCCATTCGGCCCATGATCTGAGGCCATGACATCTATTGTTGCCTCTTAGCAATTAAACTTTTTTAATCAAGAGAAATCAATCAATATTTCCAAGTGATGGAAACTGCTCCATGATTAATAAGCATTTTGAGGAAGTAGAAATGTGTTAGCACACACAAAATAAGAGGATGATTAAACCTCAACTATATAATGAAAAGTAGGCACACCTAATAATTTAGCAAAAAACACCAGTTATGTTCACACTAATTACCTTCAATTCAAAAAAACAGGCACCGGTTGCAGATATCAAATATCAATATGAGAAACTCTTGATTTTTGGAAGAAAAAAACAAGTGCATGACAATTGTGCTCTTGATCATTATGTTGCACCTGATCTTAAATGCATTTCCTCAATTTGATCTTTTCATTTTATGTCAATTTAGATCACATCTGCATAATATGGTTGCTGATTTAAATGGTGTATGTTTCAGAATAAGTAGGTATTATACTATTTCAGCATAAGTGTGGTGAGTTGAAACAAAAATAGCTGACCTTCAAGATATTCCCTCTCTTCTTGTCAATAACTAATCCTCTGACCATATATTTCCAGTCAAACTGCCACATTAACAGCTGCAAAGCGAAAACATATTATATTAAATTCAGAGCAGAACAATTTCATAAATCTCAGCATCAAAATGTCATTTCAAGAAATAATGTATGAAATGATCAAATGTCACATGCAAAAAAAAATATTAGCATGTACATGATGCTTTTGTAGTTTTGCCAGTCAATTAATCCAGCAGTCAATGTCATTGCCACTCAGAGCAGACAATTGGTTTCACTCACTAAGATCTACAACAATAACCCCAACAAGTAGCTATGGTCAAGACCAAATTTATGCAGGCAAACTCCAAAGCATGAGAATGTCAATATATGGGAACACAAATTGTAGCACCATTCATCAGTGTTTTCAACTTTTCATATCAATCAACATGCTTACTCAAGAAAGGTAAACATATGATATTAAAAGTTTATCAGAATATCCCAACAGTCGATAATGTTATATATTTAATAACAAAGTAGCATTCAAACCTCCAGAAATTACATAATTCCAGGATAATCTGCTAATTGTAAACACAAAAAAAGTTGCATAACTCTTAACTTCTGCAGTCAAATAATACAATCTTAGACACAGCAGAAAAGTCCCTGCGTGCCATGAAATATCTTAGTGTGTATTGTGAAAACTTGGCACAGTTACTCTTAACACCTAAATCAACTAAGCTAGGGCCAAACCATACAATTCAATCAACTAATCTAGGCCTAAATTATACAATTCATTTGGTTTTTAATTATACGACAAACAAGTTTGCAAGTTTCAGTGCGACTAACCTCCTCAGGGTAGCTGATGTCATTGACAAGCTTCTCTATTGTGCCATGGTAAGCAAGGGCTTCAAATGTCTCAGGCTTGTACTGCGCAAGAGTGTAATCCATATCAAACCCTACGGCAGTGATGTTCCTCATGTTGAGTGACCGATTGCAGAATATCTCCCTGCCAACAGAAATGCTTCTCGGTTCAAATGATGGTGTTGACCATATTGCTTCTGTTGATGTTGGCTCCACCGAACCAGTCTCCATCCTTACAGCACTACAGCCTGATATGAGATTAAACAACGTTGTTCACTGTATGATCAGCGGGAAAAGTGCAGCGTCACAATCTGGAGCTCCAGCATCTTGGTAAAAAATTGACAGCTGATCAGTTGATCACAAGAGTAAAATTATAGCTGTAGCTCACGATTAGAATGCACATTTGGACTACCATAACAATGCAATCACAATTATGATGCATAAAGCAGAATAAATCAAAATTCTAACATCCATAATATCGACTATAATTACGGTTTCAGAGAAAGGCTCCAATTAATTGATTAACAACCAGCAAAAACAGTGAAAACGCAAATATATGCAACGAAGTCTTGCCTCAGGCCGCCATTTCAAAACAAACACCAACAAAATAAGAGCTGAATTAGCGCTCACACACACAAGCATCACAAGAAAACCGAAAAATTATGTATCCCACCGTAAAATGTTCAGAAGCGCGCGTACCTTTAGGGCTCAACGCCGACGCAGCGGAGGAGCACGACGAGGCAGACGCGAAGAAGAGAAGGAGCGGAGGCGAGAGGGGGGCGAGGTGGCGGGGGGCGGCGAGCGGCGAGCGGCTTCCTAGAGAAGAGCATATCGCTCTGCAGCCGGTGCGCACCCGCCTAAATAGGCGAGATTGGCGACGGGGCGAGCGTGGAGGGGCGAGTACGACACGACGTCAGCGTGGGGGGCGTGAGAATAAATGAGCAGTGGGTGGGGGAATACAGTGGCGGAGCTAGACCGAAAATGTAGGGGGGGCTAAGTTTACAGGATCAAGGGTTCAATACATTTTTAGTATAATTAATTAATTTTTATTCAATATTTGTTCTTTGATTCATGAAGTTCTATTATTGTGAGAACTAGCTCAATTCGTGTTTATATTGATTCTAAGAAATAAGATTCTAAAAATAATAAGCAATAAACATGCAATAAATAGGGATGCACGGTGCAGGGCGACACCGACCATAGTAACGTAGGATGGTAGGACACGGCCGACGTCTGCCGCAGGTGGCGTGGCCAAGTGGGGGACTATTCAGAACGAGCAGGGTGACATGTTGAGATTTTAATTGAGATAAAAATTAAAATAAAATTATAAATACATGAATAACCGGTTATTATAGATCACTTGATAATTCTGTCCACGTGTATATGCTATTATAGAAGGAAGTTATGTATATATACAAGCAATGCAGTTTAGGAGAAAGTTAAAAAGTATACATGAAAAATAGAGAAAACCATGTAGGTAAATAAAAATACAAAGAAATTTAAGAAAAATAAAACAAGATATGTAAGATTCTACCGCATTCTAACATAAAAATTTATATTAATAATTAATTTTTATTATTATTTATATATATAAAAAGTGGAACAGGGGAGCTGTAGGGGGGGGCGCGCGCCCCCCCAGCCCCCCCTGTATTTCCGCCACTGGGGGAATAGAATCCGAGAGGGCGCGGCGGCGGCGGTATCCCCTCGTCGCTCGCCGGGCATTGGCCAACGCGGCGGGGCAACCGGGACAAGTGGCGCGGGGAGGGATCGCGGGAGGATTCGGATGCGAGGCTCGCGTGCGTTGGAAGCCAGCGAGCGACGGAGGGACTAGGGAGGGGTGGCGTCTGGCGTGGTGGTGGTGGTGGGCTGATGGCTGGTGGGGATGTGTTTGGCCAGGGGCGCGCCAAGCCGCAGGGGGCCTCGCGGCTCGCGAGGCAGAAAAGACGTCGGCGTTCGGCAAGGGGAATCGGACGGTGAGGGCTACAAAATTAAAAGACCATTATTTGTTAGATATACTTATCAATAAGTATAATGTAATCACGTATGCATATGTTAGCATAAAAAGTTTATGCTAACATGTTTTGAAATGAAAGTACATGTACTCTACGTAATTATAGCAGAAGCTACACCAATCAGTTCACAAACCAACACGAGGTGTGGGTATAGGGAGCGGCAGCACAGTGGCGCCCCCACAGTGGTAGCGGGCTTGGCTACCGCTTTTAGGCTTTTTCTCCGACCACACGGATGTGCACCTCTCATGTAGTCATGTGTGCTTGTATAGGGTATTCAGCTAAAAATGAATTGATATAATTTTGGTCGAGAAATTGCTCTCCTACCTATGTAGTTTAGAGCTTTTTCGACAACAGATAAGACACACGGGGAAATGGATTTTTTATTACTATTCTGATTAGTAATCATACAATGAGAGGACAACCTCTCTATTTATAGTCCAAAAAACTAAAGATAAACATGTTCAATCGTCTATCCGATTTTCAAGGGATCGGAATAAGATCGGTATCTTAACACTCCCCTTGGGCATTCTTATGTGACGTGCATATGTCTCATTAAAACTTACAAAAAATCCAGTAGAAATGACTTTTCAAAGCCAAATCTCTCCAACACTTTTTGAGTGTAAGTAGACTGATGTGCTAAAATTCATCAGTCACATGCTATAGCTGCAAGCCTTAGCAAACTTGGTTTTATCCAAGTGTTTTGTTTCAAACTCAAAATCAAACAATAAGTTTGCTTCCTCAATATTCATAATTCATTAAGAGATCTTCATTATTTATGCAGCATTTCTTTCGCAAAAATATATACTATATACTATATATTACTAAGACTATTTCTATTCTTTCTATCTTGGTTTAAGACATGGTACTTCATGTACCTTCGTGCAATTGTCTTATGCAAGCTCCCATGCAAATAACAACAACAATCAATTCATTACTTCAACATAATAGAACTTCAAGTCGATTTTCAACTTCATGTTGATTCTTTCAACTCCTGTTGATTTCAATATTCAACTATCAGTTGACTGCCATTGAGATTATATTTCTAAAGATAATTCAGCCTATGATCAGAGAATAGATTTCACAATCAACTCCTGCTAATTGAGTGAAAACTTTATAGAACAAGTCATGGTTTATCTCTTACTATTTTTCTTTTTTATCAGGCAATTCAGTTGTCATTACCTTCTTACAATCTTCTCAAGCCGGCCTCTTCATTCATTCAACGAACAATACAGGCTCAAGGTCAATATTTTATGATTGTGACAACAATAAATAGTAAGTACAGATAATTAGTAGTTGTTATATCACAGGATTCATTCGAACTTCTATAACTTCTAGTTATTTCATCATGGGTTGCACATTCTAGTGCTTCATCATCGAGCTCACTATTATTTCTCATCATAGGAGCAAGGTCCTTTAGTGTACCAGTGGTTATTTTAGTGCGCACTTTATCGTCGGTCTCTTCCTTTATGAGAAGATTCATAATGGCATGTCTATTTCTGAGGTTCCATACCATTTGCCAGGTCTCAATTGACTCCCCTTCTTTCATGGGGCAGTTTTTGTGATTAAGTATAATAAGCTCTTGTGTCCTATTTTCACCAGATGTCTCCAGTTACTTAGAGACATGAAGAATCAGAGTTTTCGTCCTATTATTTTTATTCGAGGCCTTTGGACGAGATGAGAGATATCTTTCTTTATTCGGTATTTCACCCTCTCCGATGCATTACATTTAGGTAATGCAACTTAGTCATATTTTTTATATCACAAAACACAATTAGGCAGTATAACTTTGAGAAGCCATGGTGGAAATCGTGGCCTCATGCCTCGCGGATGATGAGTGATTGTCGATAGAAGAGATGATGAATCCCTCCGAGGGGAGGCACTTCGAAGGGGGACTTCGGAGGAGGAGGTCGTGTCGTGGTGTTGGCCGGTTGTAGGACCGAAAGTAGCGACCAGAGGGGAGGTGAATGGGCGCCTAAAAATTTCTTGCTAAACTATGATCCAATCCCAATACCCAAACGAACTTAACTAGACAAGTAATATTAGCAAAGCAAATTATTGGAATTAAAGTTGTCTAGCCTAAAAATGACCGGTGTCTTAATTGAGATAATATTAAAGATAAACTAAATAAAAATACTGTAGTAAATAAAAACACCTAGATAAATCACGAGATATTTATATTTTAGTCTAGAAATAAGATACTAATCAAATGAATAAAACATGGATCATTAAAAATTAATTCAGTAATAAACCGAAAATATTGCACGTAAAAAACTAGACTAAAAATATTACTGCGACTAATAATAATAATAATTTTTTTCTTTTATATGAGAAGATTAAACAAAAATATTTAAATAAAAAATGTGAGATAATTAATAAGCAGATTTAAAAATTAATGTCCAGCAGATAAAAATTATCTACGAAACTACTTTAAAAAATTACTACTAACTAAACGAGATAACTATTTTTTTAATTAGCTAGCTAAAAAATAGGATATTAAAACTACTTACTGCATCATCTTCTTCGTTGTGCCACCCATCGCAGAGAGTCCGTCCGTCGCAGAAGATCCTTTGAGTTGCATCTGCCATGGGGCCCTCGCGTCGTGAGCTATGCAGGACACAGAAAAGAAAATTGTTGCTGCCACTGGACACGCATTAAGTGTTGCTGTTGTGTTCTACCGCACCGCCGTGGCGAAAAATGCTGCAAGAGATCAAATCCTGGGTAGCCTTCTGCAGGCTAGCTGCACTCCGTTCAATAGAGTCATGCGCCTGGCTGCCTTTCACGGTGGAAATCTGTTGGCTACAGCCGTAGCTGCTGCCGCGGGCCCCGCACAAAACGTTGTAGACGTTGTTCGCCGTGATCCAGTCGGTGCTCTGCCCGTCACGCAAAAAAGCTGACCGCCTTGGACTCCGTGCGCAAGCTGCATGCACCGTGAAGCTTTCCACCGGATCGCTGTGTTACGCAGATTGAGATTGCCGAAGAAAAACACTTGGCGATAAATGTCACGACGGTGATGCAGATCGAACCCAGAAGAAAAGTAGTAGATGGAAAAATTTGCGGTGGACTGAAAATAATCTCGGGAAAAGAAAAAACAGTCATCTATCCCTAGGGGGGTAGGGGCCTATTTATAGGTGACTCTAATACATAAAAAGACTAATTTACCACTAGGGTAAATTAATCTGACTCTAAAATAAATTCCGAAAATTACTAAAATATTCTTAGAAAAATCACCTGACTCAAATAAAAATATTCTAAACTTAAAAACTAAATATTAATATCTGTTGACGTAAAAGATTACGCTAACAGGTTCTCTGGGATCAAGAACAGACAAACAGTGAGTTTGTATTTAAGAACTATCTCAAGCCTCCGAATGGATAATAGCTTAAGTAGTCCGAATATATGTATTAGAATAGCTGAGTATTTGATCCCCATTACAGGGTAAGAAGGGGGTATTTATAGGCAAAAACGTCTAAGGAAAAGACCTTTTTACCCCTTGATTACAACCGACATAGTGGAAACTATTCGGTACCCTGAACAGGGTTAAAATGGTAAAATCTACCCAAAGCAAGTAGATAAGCCAAACATCTTATCAATCATGTCGTTTGGCTCCGATGCCTCATGTCGTGCGGAGGGTTCCTTCGGATCATGGATTGAAGCACCCTTCGGCTTCACGACTCCTTTGCCTTCGAGTATGAACCCATCAGCTCCGAAGCTGATAAGTCCTTTTGAGCTGTTAACCTCTAAGTCCTGAAAGTGAAGCATTTTCCCCCAACAGTAGCCCCTCGAATACGCCTCTCCGAATTTGACCTGTATAGAAGGAAGGAAGTATACGCAAGGAACATTTTTATATTCTGAGACTTAGAGAAAATTGAACACATTACATTTTTTCGGAGGATCTCTGATCCGAAGCATTCGGACCACTGCTTCGAGCCCCCAACCGCCGTGTGAACACTTCGTGGGAACGAGAAACATTACGAAGCTCAAACGTCGTGAAGAGTCGTTTGATTATAATCGTTACTACGCAAGTAGCCGTTACACTCTATAAAAGGTAACAGTCGAAATTTACGGCGAACTCACATCGTTCCACTCCCTGGGCCACCTGCCAGTGATGGAAGTCGAACCTGCAGTGTGAATGCGATCGAAGCACAACAACTAGCGGACGGTTATAAAAAGGGGATTAGAATTTACCCAAGACTTTTTACCGTGCCTAGCATCTACATTCACTTTCTTCAACCTTCAACCCTCACAACCTCCTGAGCTACCAAGCCATGGTGAGAACCAGCCACACCGTGCCGGCGGCGGCGGGCACTCTAGCGCAGAGGCAAGCATGGGCGGCTTCGGCCGTAGCGGCAATGGCGGGAGCTCCGGGCGACGCCTGGCCCAAGAACCCTCGAGAGCTCCGCCCCCCATCCAAGAAGAAAATCCCCCAAAGCTTCCTCATCGGCCAATCCACAAGCACCGCAGAGTCCATTGAAGAGGCTGTGGAAGGGAAATTGGGGACCGGATTGAAAAATCGAGTCCCCGGGTCGGAATCAACTCCTCGGCCACGGAGCGGAGAGGTCGTGGTCTTCGAGGCCTTCTTCGAGGCAGGCTTGGGGCTTCTAGCCATCAACTTCTTGGCAGAGGTATTGGACATGTTCCACATCACTTTGCCCCAGATTTCTCCCAATGCCATCGCCCGCCTTGCTGTCTTCGAATGGGCGCTTCGGGCCAAAGGGTGCGAGGGGCGATCGGAGGTCTTCGCCGCCACCCACGAAGCCATCTACTAGCCGAAGCCGCAAGATGGTCCCGGGGACACTAAGGTGATAACAGCCTTCGGCAGTGTCAACTTCCAGCTACGGACGCAGCACACCCAACACTTTTCAGCGAAGGCCATCAACGACAGTTGGTACACCAACTGAATCCTTTAGTGGTTCTACACCGAAGTTGGAGAGGACTCCCCTCTCGTTGTACCCCTTTAGGAGATCTGGTTCCGGAAGGAGGCAGAGGTTACTCCGAACCCTAGCCTGCTCTCAACGCGGCTAGGGCTACTGACTTCGGTGGCCAGCTGTATGAGCATGCGTGACCTTGCCGAAGAGTTTATTGCTCTTCGGATTCCACCCCTCGGGGCCAACTGGCCGATAGTATTTCAACAAGCTTCGGAGGGTGAGCTCCGAACTCTAGGTAAGACTTCGACTCCTGCGATAGTATGTTATATGACTAACATAACAACCTTATAATATGTTACCCTTTTTGTAGCGGCTCCACTGGCGCTAGCTCCGGAGCAAATAGCAAGGGCCACCGAACGGGTCCTCTGTAGGACCGAAAGTAGCGACCAGAGGGGGGGGTGAATGGGCGCCTTAAAAATTCTTTCGAATCAATGGCCTGCTCCCAGTACCCAACGCACCTCTAAAGACTAAACAACACAGAAGGAACAGATCTCCTAAGTCTAAAGGTATCTAGCCTAGAAGCAACTGGTGATAAACAGAGAAATGCCAATGCAGTGCTAATAGAAAGATCAACAGTATACAAAAGACATGGTAAGATAAACTTCTCAGTAAAAAAACGCACAAGGAGTGAAATGAGAAGTTACCGTTCGAAATCTGTCTCCTGTTCGAAACTTGGCGAAGCCTGCTTCGCTGGTCGAAGCCTGCTTCGTAGTGTCGAAGCCTGCTTCGCTGGGTCGAAGCCTGCTCCGGAGGTTGAGGTCTGCTTCGAATGACGAAGTCTGCCGAGGAGGTTTGGTCTAACCTAGTTCGAGGTGGCAAAAGACCGAAGATGCTTCGAAGTTAAGTATGGAAGTATCGAAGCTAGCTTCGAATCAGAGTGCTTCGAACACAACGCACAGACAAACAACCTTCGAAAAGAGAAGCGAAGGCTGACACGCGACAGAGGAACCAAAACAAAGCCTACACTCTACCTTCGAACAAAACACATCATGACCTTCGAAAAAGATGGCAGACAGGAACTCTCGTCGAGCGAAGTTTAACAGAAAGATAAGCTTCGAAGCCAACTTCGAAACCTGTCGAAGTATGGACTTCGAACAACTCAAGTCGAAGTACCTTCGCACAAACGTTCGAAGTATGAAACGCTGACAGTTCGAAAAGTACTTCGAAGCTAGCAACTCAGGACACAAAATGAAGTTCGAAGTTCAAGCGAAGCCCTCGAGGATATCAGATCGAAGCCTGCCTCACGGAGCTGAGGGGCTTTGAACAGAGAGGAGTCTTCGCCAGAGAACAGCCAGAAAAGGGATTTTAGTCCTGTCAACTCGATCAAAAAGCTGTGCAGTAAAAGCAAGGCTAGAGTACTAGTGTACTGTTGCTACAGTGTAGTAGTACTACTTGCAACAGTAAGAACTAGTACTACTTGCGTGAAGAACAAACGCAACCGAGGCACATTCTCAGGAATAAATTCAACACCGCACAAACGAATCGAAGCTTCTGAACCAGAGAAATCTATGCACGTACCCCAACAAGAACAAAAGATTTAATCTTACTGAGAAAGAGTAAATGCAAGGCAAAATGCAAAGAACAAGTGCCTGGCGGCACACAGCAAGAGAGAGAGACAAGCCCGCAGGAACAAAAGATGACCCAATGAATGATTCAAAAAGTGATTTCTAGAAGGGTGGTCCAACCCTAGGGATTGGGGCCCTATTTATAGGCTGCCCAATGGCCTAGAATATTCCACCAACCCCTTAGGGTTTTTACAGATGCTAAAATAAGGAAAAGACTCTACTGCCCTTAGGAATTTTATAGACACGACTGACTGACTATGGGCCTAGAGATACAGATGACTTATCCAGAAGCTAAGCTTTCGTAGCGACTATGGCTTCTCTTCTGGACAGTCCGATACAAAATCAACGGTTGTCAGTTTTGCGCCGAAACTGACAAAGCCTCCACCGGCTTTGCACCAGGTACCCGGATTGGGCCGGCCCGACTCCGCAGCTCTCTCAGCCCGGCAATCGCTCACCGCCCGTGTACCTAAGTCAATCCTGGTCAACAGCCCAGTAGGTCTTCTACTGCTTCTGGCCTATGTACCCGGATTGGGCCAGCCTGACTTCGCAGCTCTCTCAGCCCGACCGTCGCTCGCTGCCCGTGTACCTGAGTCACACGCAGCCCATGAAATAGCAGATCTCCTCTCTTCTTCAGTCCTCTTCGACTATCGTTGACAATGACTCATCACATCTCGAGCCATGAGGCCCACGCTATTCAGCATGGCTCCTCAATCTCCCCCTTGATGAGTGCATTGTCAACACTTCATTTCTTCAGCTCTTTAGTACCTGCGAATCAACTGTGGAAACACGAAAACAAAAACACAAGGAAACAAAGAAGAAGAAGAAAAGGTAAAAGTTTTAACCCTAATGACCGAAAGCCAAACAAAAGCAAAAAAAAGGTCATTATGGTTAACCAAAACATAAAAGCTCAAAATGAGTGCGATTTTCAGAACAACAAGGATATCAACAGGGTAAGAACAAGCGAGACAAAAACTCCCCCTTAAACTCTGATCCCCAATTTTCTCCCCCTTGTTGACAAGTGAACTCATCAAGCACTCAAAAGAGACACAGACTCCCCCTGAAACGTAACTCCCCCTCAAAATATGCAATGAATGCAACTGGGGTGCATGAGGAGTGAATAAAGCATGCTTCTCAGATATGATTGACTGTAATTACAACATCTAACAAGTAGAGCAATAGACATACTGTCTAGGACACATGGCATGATCAGTGCAACAGATGATATCTAAAGAAAGTCATTAGCACGCATGTTCCAGTTTTTGCAAACAAAAGCATCACCACATTTTCTAGTAAACAAGCAAGGTAAAGCATGAGATGCAAAAGCTATCTGATATCTACCAAGATAAGCATTATCCAAAACTAGTCAAGTAAGAGCAAGGACTGCTCAAAGCTAGTCAATTTCTACTCTAGACAGACAAGTCCAGTTCAAATGGAGCTTGAAAAGCAAACTTGATAAGCAATGAATTTTTGTTGTTCTTATTTTAGTGCCAGGGGTTATTTGTTTGTCCACCTTATACTTTCCAATCCGGCCAAGCCTAGGCATGACAGCCATAAGAAGCTTAAGGCATAGATTTTGGCATACACTACGCTATTCCAGTTCAGACCAATGTGCAATGGTAAGCAGTCTAGAATAGAGTAGTGCGACAAACAAACCCTCCTGGATCTTTTCTCTTAAAAGCATGAAAATCATGGAATTTGTGATTTTAACTAAGTGAACCAATGTTTGGTACTTTATGAATATCCATGAAAATGTAGAACAGTTTTCAAGTTGCAATTTTTAGCATCCAATGAACAGTGTCTCGCTGTCAAGCAGATAAAAGATAGCTAAAGCAGTTCTGCCTAAACATGCTAGATTCAAGACTAAGCAGTGAGCACGATTTGATTTCGAAAATAAAACATCATGCACATGAATGTTCCAGATGAATTAACAAGAGCTGAGCTGACATGATTTCATGAATTATAAGTAGGCATATAAATGCAAAATATGTAAATGCAATTGAGCACACAATTAGCAGAGGCATATCCATCTAAAACAGCTCCCCCTCACAAAATGCCGTAAGGGTGACAAATGCCAAGTTCCCCACGCAAGTAAGCAAATCGAGAAGCATCGAGGGGTTTTGTAAAAATGTCGGCTAGCTGGTGTTGGGTATCAACATATTGAAGTTCAATATCACCCTTCTCATTGTGATCTCTGAGAAAATGATATCGTACATCAATGTGTTTGGTTCTGGAGTGCTGAACCGGGTTGTTTGCAATACAAATAGCACTAGTGTTATCACAGAAAAGTGGAACACTCTTATAATTTAACCCGAAATCCCGCAAAGTGGAAACCATCCACAAAATCTGAGAGCAACAGCTAGCTGCAGCAACATATTCGGCCTCAGCCGTCGATTGTGCAACACTAGACTGTTTGCGGGAAGACCAGCAAACCAGTGAAGTACCCAGAAAATGACAAGTACCAGAGGTACTCTTCCTATCAATTCTACACCCAGCAAAATCCGCATCGGAATAACCTCGAAGACATAAATATGAGGACGCTGAATACCATATGCCAAATTCAAGGGTATGTTTGAGATACCTTAGGATGCGCTTAACCGCTTGGCGGTGCGAAGCTCGTGGTGAAGCCTGAAAACGAGCGCACAGACACACTGTGAAGTGTATGTCCGGCCTCGTGGCAGTCAAGTAGAGGAGGGAGCCGATCATGCTCCGGAACTCCTTCTGATCTACGGCTTCTCTGATGAGGACATCACTTCACATGATACACACATGGAGCCTCCACCTACAATTCAACTACAAGGACCAATCACACGCGCCCGTGCCCGTCGCTTGAACCATGAGGTTAATTCGTTCCTTAGCAACTGTGATTATATTTGTTTGGATGGGATGCTACTGAATACTAGTGATATTTGTTGCTTAGGAACATGGGAGATGGAATAGGAGAGTTGGAGTTGAAGACGGAGCCGCACGGATGATTTGAAGTCAAGAATTCGCTGGTTCGGACTACATCGACCACCATTCACCAAAATGGGCATAACTTCCTCATACGAAGTCCGATTGGTGCGTTCTTTGACTTTTTGGAATGCTGAGGAGAAGACGGAACGTTTGCCGTTGGTTTCACCTCATTTGGAGTCTTGAGTCGTCCTGTGTATTTAAAACAGTACTGCGTGACAGAACTGGGCCATGTTGACCATAATCTGAGTCTGTACGTCTTCTAGCCCACAGCCCAAGTCTGTTTCCCTTCCACAGGCCGCCGCCCTATATATTCTCACGCCAGCCACCTCTAGGGTTAGGTTTTGCTTTGTTGCATCTACACTGTTGTGTTTAGATCCCGCCTCTTGCACCGGACCGATTGGCTGCTGCATTGGCGTTTGTGAAACCTCACCTTATCTTCGTTTGTCTGTGATTTGGCATTCGATTTGTATCCTTCCTGTTCTTGCTTGTGTTCTTGGGTTCGCTTGCAGGAATTAGCCTTCGTGGCGAGGTCAATCGCGTCCTGCGTGGTTGATAACCAACGGAGACAGTGGTGTAACGATTGCAAGGTTTTGATCCGCCGGACCGGAGCCTTGGATCGCCAACGTTGAGATTCTCCACCAACCCAAGTTTTATCCTTTACCTAGCGGAAGATCGGGACCACTCCCCCATCAGCTGGTATCAGAGCTCAGATTTCCCGTTAGGTAATCTCGATCTGCTTTTGTTTTACCCAGAGTCCAGAAAACCGCACCAAAAAATTTCCCACCGAGAACCCCTTTGTGCCTTGCGATTTTAATTTCAGTTATAACCTTGTTGAGCTTGTGTTCTTGGGTTCGCTTGCAGGAATTAGCCTTCGCGGCGAGGTCAATCGCGTTCTGCGTGGTTGATAACCAACGGAGACAGTGGTGTAACGATTGCGAGGTTTTGATCCGCCGGACCGGAGCCTTGGATCGCCAACGTCGAGATTCTCCACCAACCCAAGTTTATCCCTTACCTAGCGGAAGATCGGGACCACTCCCCCATCAGCTGGTATCAGAGCTCAGATTTCCCGTTAGGTAATCTCGATCTGCTTTTGTTTTACCCAGAGTCCAGAAAACCGCACCAAAAAAAATTCCCCACCGAGAACCCCTTTGTGCCTTGCGATTTTAATTTCAGTTTTAACCTTGTTGAGTTTGTGTTCTTGGTCGAGTCTTGTTGCTGGTTTAGTAATCCCTCTGTGTCGTTTGAGTAGTAGTTGTTCTTGTGTCTCAGATAAAAATTCCCCACCGAAAAACCCCCCCTTCCGCAACCCTACTTTGTTTTCCACATCTACTCTTTGTGACCCCCCTTCAGTAAAACAGGCATAACTTTTCGCTCGTTTGGCAGAAAAATCTGAAATTTTTTGAGCGTGTTCCTGACCCGATTTGGGTGGGTACCATAACCAGCTACGCCGGTTAGCCCTCACCAAACTCGCCAAAAAAATCAGGAAGATAAAGAAAAAATTGGACAAAGTTTTTGCTCGCCGGACAGCGAACTTGTTTGAATTTTTGTGAGCCACATCCCACCTCAGTTGCAGGTGCTAATTTTTGTGGTTGTATCTCTTGTCCAAACTCCTGTCCGAACACTTGTCCGATCTGAGGAAGGCATTGGCTGTTTGTTGCTTGTCCGAACTCTTGTCCGAACTCCTGTCCGAACACTTGTCCGATCTGAGGCAGTCTTTGGTTGTTTGTTGCTTGTCCGATCTCTTGTCTGAACCTTTGTCCGAACTCTTGTCCGATCCGAACAGCAGCAAAAAAAAAATTTGCACATACCCTTGTCCGATCACTTGTCCGATCCCTTGTCCGATCTATAGAGAGCTGATTTTGACCTGTTTTTGCTTCCTTTTTGATTTTTGGGCACATAGTTTCCCTCTATTACTTGAACTTTCACTTTGGGAGCACTACGGTCAGCAACTTTGACGAGTACTAGGGAATACTTATTGAACTTGGTTTAACTGTTATTATTATCGCTAATCCTTGCTACTCACTTTGCCTTCCAAGCTACACCTTTCTCTTGGTCAGGACAGGATCATTTCTTACAATTGTACACCACCCTCCACTTGGTTCATCACCTGTAGGCCGGTGACCTCCCTGCGGCATGGTAAGAACACTTGCAAGCGTGGGTAAGGTGCTTGACGGATTGCTTCCACCCCACACACACCACCACACCTAGCTGTTTTCCATCAGGATTATTCTTTGTTGTTTTGTCTTTCACTAACATGGCAGATAACAGTGGTACCCCTCCATCTGATTTTAATGAATGTGTCTCACGACATGCTCTACTAGAGTCTCAGCGGCAGACCCAACATTCCATCGAACGTCTCGCACGTACTGTGGCTGACCTAGTAGACCGGATGACTGCCTTGGAAACACGCTTGCCTGCTGCACGAGCCAACAATGACCATGTTGAAGAGGAAGACGCCCATATTGAAGAGGAAGACGACCTATCCTATGCTGGGAACAATGGCATTGGACCTGATGAGGCTGCACATCATCGTTTTCAGTTCAACCGTCAAGGTATGGGCGGCCACCGCAACCGCCCTCCACGAGGTAACAATGACAACCACAGGAACAATGATCCCTACTCTAAGGTAAAATTTTCAGTACCTCCTTTTGCTGGCACCTATGATCCAGATGCATATTTAGATTGGGAGATGTCAGTCGAACAAAAATTTAATGCTCATATGGTTCCTGCTATCCACCGCGTGCGTTTAGCTACTAGTGACTTCACTGGATATGCTCTTCTTTGGTGGACTGAAATAGTTCAGGTTGGAAATGAACCACAAACTTGGGATATGTTAAAACGGCAAATGCGTGGTAGATGGGTCCCTCCTTCATATAAACGTGATTTGAGAAAAAAATTGCAGCGCCTAAACCAAGGAAATAAATCGGTAGAGGAGTATTATCAGGAGTTGCAAATAGGTTGCATGCGTGCTGAAATTGAGGAGGACAATGAGGATAAAATGGCCCGTTTTTATGGTGGTTTAAGACGTGAAATTCAGGATATCATTGATTATAAAGAATACAATACTATCACTCGTCTTTTCCACCTTGCTATGCTTGCAGAAAAAGAATTGCAGGGTCGCCAACAACCACAACGCAGCATGAGGACCAACATTGGTGGTGCTACTTCACGCTCAAGTGGGCAGCAGCAACGACCACCCGCACCCCCTTCTCGACCGGCGGCTACATCAGCACCTTCGACATCTACAGCCCAGGTTGAGAGTTCCAAGACTGCAGCATCCAAGGCGCCAGCCAAGCCCACCTCCTCGGCAGCCTCTACTGCTCGTTCTGCAGCGATCCAGTGTCACAGATGCAAAGGATTTGGCCATGTGATGAAAGACTGCCCTAGTCAGCGGGCTTATATTGCTACGGAAGACGGTGGCTATGTAAGTGCTAGTGATGTTGAAGATGAATATGCACTTGCTGCTAACATTGCAGGAGATGATGATACATTCGACGATGAAACTGTTATTGCGTCGGATGCCACTGCCGACCTTGAAGCACTTATTGTACAACGCGTCTTGAGCACTCACATGGAGCAGGACGACAGGGCACAACGGAACAACTTGTTTCAGACCTTCTTCGGTGTCAATGACCGTCGTGTACGTGTCATCATCGACAGCGGTAGCTGCAACAATTTGGTGAGCCACGACATGGTAACAAAGCTTCAACTTCCCACACGTGCGCATCCACACCCTTACCATGTGCAATGGTTCAACAATAGCGGTAAGGTCAAGGTAACACAAACTGCTCACATCAAATTTTCCATTGGTACATACTTCGGAGCTGCTGATTTTGATGTAGTACCAATGCAAGCATGTTCTATGTTACTTGGTAGACCTTGGGAGTATGATACTGATGCTACACACCATGGTAGGAGCAATACGTACACATTTATGTATAAAGGAAAGAAAGTTGCATTGCTTCCTATGACTCCAGCTGAAATTGTAAAATTTGAACAAGAAAAACATGCTAGGGATGCACAGAAGAGCAAACAACCTTCTGAAAATCAACAAGTAGCTAAGACGCTTTTGAGGCAACAAAAAGATAAAATTGCTTCTCCTTCTTCATCACAAGTTATAAATCTGAAAGGGCGTGTCATGCTTGCAACTAAAACTGTCCTTGCTGAAATTTGTGATGATACCCCCTTGCTATATGGCTTGATTTGCACAAACGTGTTGTTTTCACTTGCGAACATTCCTAGCTCTGTTCCTGTTGTAGTCACTGACCTTTTGCAGGAGTTTAAAGATGTTTTTCCTGCTGAGATACCACCCGGGCTGCCACCGATACGCGGCATCGAGCACCAAATTGATTTGGTCCCGGGAGCGTCTCTTCCTAATCGTGCAGCGTACCGCACCAATCCGGAGGAGACAAAAGAAATTGAGCGCCAAGTATAGAACCTTCTTGATCGTGGGTACGTCCGTGAAAGCCTTAGTCCTTGTGCAGTACCCGTTCTTTTGGTACCTAAGAAAGATGGTAGTTGGCGCATGTGTGTTGATTGTCGTGCTATTAATAATATCACCATTCGATATCGACACCCTATTCCTAGATTGGATGACATGCTTGATGAGCTTAGTGGTGCCATTATCTTTTCTAAGATCGATCTCCGTAGTGGCTACCACCAAATTCGCATGAAACTAGGTGATGAATGGAAAACTGCTTTTAAAACAAAGTTTGGATTATATGAGTGGCTTGTCATGCCTTTTGGACTTACTAATGCACCTAGTACCTTCATGCGCTTGATGAATGAAGTCCTACGGCACTTTATAGGACGCTTTGTGGTTGTATACTTTGATGATATCTTGGTTTATAGCAAGTCTCTCACTGAACATGTTGAACACCTACGTGCTGTTTTTTTGCCCTCCGTGAAGCTAGAATGTTTGGTAACCTTGAGAAGTGCACGTTTTGCACGGATCGAGTTGTGTTTCTTGGCTATGTTGTCACTTCACAGGGTATTGAGGTCGACGCGACAAAGGTAGAAGCCATCAACAGCTGGCCGCAACCCCAAACTATCACACAGGTACGTAGTTTTCTTGGTCTTGCAGGGTTCTACCGGCGTTTTGTGAAAGATTTCAGCACCATAGCCGGTCCTTTGCATGAGTTGACCAAGAAGGGAATTACTTTTGCGTGGGAGCCAGCACATGAACAAGCTTTTGCCACACTCAAAGATCGTCTTACACATGCACCTCTACTTCAGCTACCCGACTTCAGTAAGCCTTTTGAGTTAGAATGTGATGCTAGTGGGTTTGGATTAGGAGGTGTGCTGCTACAAGGAGGTAAACCCGTGGCCTATTTTAGTGAGAAATTACATGGCCCACAGTTGAATTATTCTACCTATGATAAGGAATTATATGCCTTTGTGCGTGTGCTTGAAACTTGGCAACATTACCTTTTGCCTAAGGAGTTTATTATTCATTCCGATCATGAAGCATTGAAGCATATACGTAGTCAAGCAAATCTGAATAAACGACATGCTAAATGGGTAGAATTTATTGAGACTTTTCCATATATCATTAAGCATAAGAAAGGGAAAGATAATGTGATTGCTGATGCTTTATCTAGACGATATACATTGCTTTCTCAACTTGATTATAAGATCTTTGGTTTAGAAACATTGAAGGGCATGTATGCTACTGATTTGGACTTCAAAGATGCTTTTGCAAATTGTACAAATGACCGTGCTTGGAACAAATATGTGCTGAATCATGGATATCTTTTTCGTGCTAACAAGTTATGCGTTCCGGCTAGCTCTCTTCGCTTGTTGTTATTGCAGGAAGCACACGGTGGTGGTTTGATGGGTCATTTTGGATCCAAGAAAACCGAAGATGTGCTGTCAACACATTTCTATTGGCCTAGGATGAGACGAGATGTTGAGCGCTATGTGGCACGATGCACTACTTGCAATAAAGCTAAGTCCCGTCTAAACCCACATGGTCTTTATATGCCTCTGCCCGTCCCTAGTGTACCTTGGGAGGATATTTCTATGGATTTTGTGTTAGGATTACCTAGAACTAGGAGGGGGAGAGATAGTATTTTTGTGGTGGTAGATCGTTTCTCTAAAATGGCGCATTTTGTCACAAGAGCGACGATGCTACAAATGTTGCTGATTTGTTTTTCAGAGAGGTCGTACGCTTGCATGGAGTTCCCAATACCATCGTTTCAGATCGTGATGCCAAATTCTTAAGTCATTTTTGGAGGACGTTGTGGCATAAGTTGGGGACGAAGCTGCTGTTTTCTACTACTTGTCACCCCCAAACGGATGGACAAACGGAGGTCATCAACCGCACATTATCCACCATGTTGAGGGCTGTTTTGAAGACCAACTTGAAGCTTTGGGAAGAGTGTCTACCTCATATTGAGTTTGCATATAATAGGTCAGTACACTCCACTACTAAGGTAAGTCCGTTTCAAGTGGTCTATGACTTTAATCCGCGTGCTCCTATTGATTTGCTGCCATTACCACCATCTAAAAACTTGAATTTTGATGCTACTACACGTGCTGAATTATTACTTAAGATGCATGAAACTACTAAAGCAAACATAGAGAAAATGAATGAGAAATATCGTGCTTATGGTAGTAAGGGTAGAAAAGAGATAACATTTGAACCAGGTGATCTTGTTTGGTTGCACTTGCGCAAGGATCGTTTTCCTGATTTACGAAAGTCTAAATTGATGCCCCGTGCTGATGGTCCTTTCCGTGTGCTTGAGAAGATAAATGACAATGCATATAAGCTTGAGTTGCCTGCAGCTTTTGGGGTTAGTCCCACATTTAACATTTCAGATTTAAAACCCTATTTGGGAGATGATGATGAGCTTGAGTCGAGGACGACTCCAATTCAAGAGGGGGAGGATGATGAGGACATCACTTCACATGATACACACATGGAGCCTCCACCTACAATTCAACTACAAGGACCAATCACACGCGCCCGTGCCCGTCGCTTGAACCATGAGGTTAATTCGTTCCTTAGCAACTGTGATTATATTTGTTTGGATGGGATGCTACTGAATACTAGTGATATTTTGTTGCTTAGGAACATGGGAGATGGAATAGGAGAGTTGGAGTTGAAGACGGAGCCGCACGGATGATTTGAAGTCAAGAATTCGCTGGTTCGGACTACATCGACCACCATTCACCAAAATGGGCATAACTTCCTCATACGAAGTCCGATTGGCGCGTTCTTTGACTTTTTGGAATGCTGAGGAGAAGACGGATCGTTTGCCATTGGTTTCACCTCATTTGGAGTCTCGAGTCGTCCTGTGTATTTAAAACAGTACTACGTGACAGAACTGGGCCATGTTGACCATAATCTGAGTCTGTACGTCTTCTAGCCCACAACCCAAGTCTGTTTCCCTTCCACAGGCCGCCGCCCTATATATTCTCACGCCAGCCACCTGTAGGGTTAGGTTTTGCTTTGTTGCATCTACACTGTTGTGTTTAGATCCCGCCTCTTGCACCGGACCGATTGGCTGCTGCATTGGCGTTTGTGAAACCTCACCTTATCTTCGTTTGTCTGTGATTTGGCATTCGATTTGTATCCTTCCTGTTCTTGCTTGTGTTCTTGGGTTCGCTTGCAGGAATTAGCCTTCGTGGCGAGGTCAATCGCGTCCTGCGTGGTTGATAACCAACGGAGACAGTGGTGTAACGATTGCAAGGTTTTGATCCGCCGGACCAGAGCCTTGGATTGCCAACGTCGAGATTCTCCACCAACCCAAGTTTTATCCTTTACCTAGCGGAAGATCGGGACCACTCCCCCATCATTCTCCATCTTCGTCAGGGTCCAATGCTACAGATGTAGCCATTGGAGTGGCGAGGGGCTTCGCATCGGACATGTCGAACTTTTTGAGCAGGTCCTTGGTGTACTTTGTCTGGTGGACAAAAGTACCTTGTTTGCTTTGCTTGATTTGCAAACCAAGGAAAAAGGTGAGTTCACCCATCATCGACATTTCAAACTCCCTGCTCATGGTATCTGCAAACTCGGCAACCAAAGCATGAGAAGAGCCACCAAAGATGATATCATCCACATAAATCTGCACTAGAAGGAAATCTTTGCCATGCTTGAGAGTAAACAAAGTTTTATCAACAAAGCCCATCAAATACCCTCGCTCAAGCAGAAAAGACTTAAGTCTATCATACCAAGCCCGAGGGGCCTGCTTGAGTCCATAAAGAGCCTTATGAAGTTTAAGGACTTTATGTGTGTACTTGGGGTTTTCAAAACCAGGGGGTTGTTTTACATAAACATCTTCACCTATGAAGCCATTAAGAAAAGCACTTTTGACATCCATTTGATAGAGTTTGAATCCCCGGGATGTCGCAAAGGCAAGCAAAATCCTAATGGCCTCAAAGCGAGCAACAGGTGCAAAAGTTTCAGTAAAATCAATCCCTTCTAGTTGAGAAAAGCCCTGAGCTACAAGTCTAGCCTTGTTTCTAACAATTGTCCCATCCTCCCCTTGTTTATTTTTGAAAATCCATTTTATACCAATGAAATGAACATTTGGTGGAGGATCAACTAAAGTCCAGACTTGGTTTCTCTCAAAGTTTTCAAGTTCCTCATGCATGGCATTGATCCAACTAGAATCAGAAAGTGCATGACTAACATCTAAGGGCTCGAAAGAGGCAACAAAAGCAGCATTAGTGAAATGGGCATGAGAACGAGTTACCCTTTGATCAAGCTCACCAATGATCTGCTCGGGAGGGTGCATCCTTTGAACATGATGTGGAGCCTCTCGGCGGGATGCAGTCTCCCCCTCAACTTGTGCGTTGGAGTGGTCCAAGATGACCGATGTTGAGGTAGTCGCTTCGGGACCTCGTGCCGAAGTAGTTGAAGTGGGGTCAGCTTCAGGGGTTGATGTCGAGGGTAGTAGGGGTTCATCCTCGAATTCTCCGGGATCTTCTTCTTCGAATAAGGTCTGTTCCATGTCGTGTTCATTTGCCTGTTCAAAAGGAGAACTAACAGAGGGGGTTGATTCATCAAAAGTCACATCACATGACTCGATGACAGTGTTAGTTTCCAAATTATAAACACGATACGAATGACCATGAGTAGTGTAACCCAAAAAGATCCCGTCAGAAGATCGCGACTCAAATTTATCCAAATTACCACGTTTTAGGATAAAGCAGCGACAGCCAAAACTCGAAGATGAGTAACCTTGGGCTGTCTCCCAAAACGCAGCTCATAAGATGTCAAATTTAAGATTGAGCGCAAGAAAATACGGTTTGAGATGTAGCAAGCAGTGTTCATGGCCTCAGCCCAGAATTTTCTAGGAGTCCTATGCTCATCAAGCATCGTCCTAGCCATCTCAACCAAAGTGCGGTTTTTCCTCTCAACAACACCGTTCCGTTGAGGAACCCGCGGAGCAGAGAATTGATGTTCTATGCCATGCTCCATGCAAAAGTCAACAAAGAGACTATTTTTGAACTCAGTGCCATTATCGCTTCGAATGAATTTTAATGCACCAGGGAGTTCAGTGAAAAGTCTCAAAGCCAAGCTCCGAAAGTGTGAAAACACTTCATCCTTGCTGGCAAGAAAGAAGACCCAAGAGTAGCGAGAGTAATCGTCGACAATAACTAAAACATACCACTTGCCGCCTAAAGAACTAACCCGAGAAGGACCTACAGTGTCCATATGGAGAAGTTCTCCGGGCTGTTCAGTCATCACTGTGGTGACTGGCGAATGCGAAGCGGCAATCATTTTTCCATGTCGACAAGGAGCGCAAACTAAATTCTTCTCAAACTTGAGCTTGGGCAATCCTCGGATCAGACCTAGGGCGCTCAAACGAGCGAGCAACTCAAAGCTCATATGCCCTAGTCTCCTATGCCACTTCCAAAGCTCAGAAGTCGAATGTGCAACAAGACAATGAGAAGAACCAGACGACTCTAAAAAATCAGCTCCAAAAACTCTCCCAACTCTAAAGATCTTACACACCACAACGCCATCAGAATTGAGCACTTGCGAAGTATCGCGATGGAATCGCACTTCGAAGCCCTCATCAAGCAACTGAGATACAGACAGCAAATTGTATCCCAGGTTCTCAACCAAAGCAACATCTTTGAGAGTGAAGTTCGCGTTAATTCTTACCACCCCTTTACCTTTCACTCTACTCCTTCGATTGTTTCCGAAGGTGATATGTTCCCTTTGCTTGGTTGAGGTGAGGCTGGAGAACCAAGCTGCATCTCCGGTCATGTGGCGCGAACAACCGGAGTCCATGATCCACGTGCCCTCCAAGCCTCGATCTGTCACCTACACATGATAAGAACGTCTCGACCGCTCAGTGCTGGGGTGAGTAAAGTAATGACGAGGCATCCAGCACTGAGTGACACGAGTAGTAGGCCCAGTAAAAGCAGACGGTCTACGCACATAATAATCAAAATGATGCAAAGTGCGAGGTCTACCTACATGCTGTGAACGAACAACATGTGGAGGTCTCCTACTCTGATGAGGTACAAATCTGCTAGCCCGAGGTTTACCACCATATGGAACATAGTGAAGACCTCGAGGAGCAAAACCTCTCCGAGAAGCACGAGGAGCCTCAAAAGCAGGACGATAGTACATCTCAGACTCATGCATACCTAAAGATGGGTAATGCATGTCCTGGTAACTCATCGCCTGAGAGCGTCGCTCATCCTTGAAGCGACGAAAACAGAACCCAACCAAATGACCCGCCCGCTGACAATAGGAACAATGAAACACTCTCCTGGGGGCACTCTCATGGGTCACAGGAGCAACTCTCACAGGCTCCTTGGGTTTTTTCTGTGTGGTTTTCTTGGGAGGATTTTTCTTGGCAGGAGGAGTGGTTTTCTTTGGTGGATGGGTAGGTTTTTTGGCTAGAGGGGTGTCTAACAGAGCTCTCTCTTTCTCTAGGGTAGTGGGAGAGGTGAAAACAATTTTGGTCTTACTGTCTGAAGGTATCCTCTCAAAACCCAAACCTAGAGCTACCCCTGCTCTGTCAGCACACAACTTGGTCTTGGCCAAGAGCAAATCCATCCTACCCTTTCCCTCAGTGCATTTGTTAACCACGGAAAGGAGGTATTCATTTTCAGACATGAGGTTTTCAGCTCGCTCTCTAACAGTGCCTAGCTGGTCCTTAAGGGTGATGCAAGTGTCACAAACAGGTTGCACATCCTTAGAACTACCGGCCCTCTCCAATCTAGCCTCCAAATCATGAACATGTTTATCACGTAAATTAATGCTATCATGCAATAATGAACAGTTCATGCAATCAATTACATCATGAGGTCTAGAATCCACCTCCAAAAGCTGCTTCTGTGCAGTCTCAAGCTCAGAAAGAGTTTGAGCATGAACAGAACGCAACTGAGCAAGCTCACTCATGACAACAGAACAAGATTCACATTCAGCATCATCAAATTTAGACTTAAGCATGGCATATTCAGTAGAAACATTTTCTAGCCTAAGTCTAAGGTCTTTTCTTTCTCTAGCGGCTTGCACAAGTAATCTATCCTGACCAAGCACTACTTCATTCAGCTCATCTAATTTAATTAGAAGCTGGTCAGATGATAGGTTTACCTCAGATGAGTCAAGCTCATCGCCGCTGTGATCGCTGTTGGCCATGAAGCAAAGGCCGGTGAAGTCACGTCCCTTCTTGTCCTTCTTGTCCTCCTTCCTTGGGGACTCCTCCTCCTCAGAGCTCGACTCCTCAGTTGAGGATGTGTCGATGTCGCTGAGAGCAGCAACAAAGGCTCTAGAAGCGGCCTTGGCTACTTTCTTAGCCATCTTGCCGCGCTTGCCCTTCACAAAGGGTTTCCTCTCCTTCTTGTGGTATTTGGGGCGCTCACTCTCATCTCTCTTCTTGAGCTTGGGGCAATTGGCCTTAATATGAGAGGTGTCGCCACATTCATAGCAACCACTAAAACCACTTCTCCTCTGATCCCGTCTCTCATGATGAAAGCGGGTGAACCTCCGGGCAATGAGAGCAAGCTCATCATCAGCTAGAGTGTCCACCTGCTCCTTTGTGACGGAGACCAGGGAGGACAAAGCAAAACCATCTGCAAAAACACAAGTACCAGATGTGCTTGGTTCTGCAGTGGTGCCACGGCTAGTGCTAGAAACCAATGCCAATGGCTGTGGCAAAGAGCTTCTGTGCACTGCAAGAGATGCCTTGGCAATCTCTGTGGACTTCAGCTTGCTAAAGAGTTCATCGCAGGTCAAGATGTCATATCCTGCGGACTCCTCAATGCTGGATATCTTCACTTCCCATATGCTACGGTCAAGAGCATAGAGAAGTTTGATAGCCCTATCATGATCACTGTAAGCAAGCGTCCTGTTGGATCGCAAGTTACTCACTATCGCGTCAAAGCGAGAAAACATGGCATCTATAGATTCACCAGGTGCCTGCACAAACAGCTGATACTGTTGGTTATATGTGCTTTGGCGCCTAGCCTTGATCTGAGTAGAGCCCTCATGAAAAACAGTGAGCGTTGTCCAAATCTCCCTAGCAGTCCTAAGGTGCTGCACCCTATCGAACTCACTTCTACTCAAACCGATGAACATTATGTTTCTTGCCTTGGAATTGGCATTATACTGATCCTTCTCAGTCTGAGAGGTGCGAGTCTCAGGGATGGAGTATTGTGAGTCCACAATCTCCCAAATTGCATTTCCTTGGCTTAACAAGTAAGCCTCCATGCGCACCTTCCAGTATGCAAAATCTGTCCCATCGAACAGAGGAATTTTACTGCCTCTATCCATGTCGCCAACAGATCACAAAACCGGTTAAGGTCAACTGGTGATCTTAACCTGGCTCTGATACCAATTGTTGGACCGGAAACGGCGACCAGAGGGGTGTGAATGGGAGCTTTTAAAATTTCGGGCTAAAAAACTAGCCTTCGGTTTCAGTTCTGTCTCCTGCGGAACAGGCTTCGAACACTACCTTCGAAGGTCTGGTTCGGAGGTACTTCGACACCTTCGAACACAGTCTTCGGAGGAGCAAAAGTTCGAAGCCAAGAAGACTTCGCTCCACTAACAACCCTCGAAAACCTACTCTGCTAAGTCAGTGCAGGCTCCGCACACAGGGTGCTTCGAGCAGGCTTCGCACTTCACCCTTCGCAAGAGTGGACAGCCCTCTGAGGACTTCGACCAAGTACTTGGCGACAGCAACTGGTGCTGGGCTTCGTACACGAAGGTCTACACGCACACAAACGGACTACACTAAGGGCTTCGACACAGGAAGCAAAAACGGGCACCAATCAGGGGTTCGCTAGTAAGCAGCGAGGTCTCGCCTCCTGTTACACAGAGCGAACGCACACTGACAAAACACACTTCGCACAAAAACAACCTTCGCCTCAATCAGGCTTCGGTGCACTACAACAGGCGAGGTATGTAACGCGAGCTCAAGCAAAAAGCACACAGAAGCAGGGCTTCGCCGCTTGAACAAGGAACACAGAAAATGAACTCTCTGGATGTATTACAATCGAAGTGTGGCTACAGGAGCTCAACAGTAAATGCTCAAAGTGTTAAATGTTACCTACCGAGCCCCCATATTTATAGCCCACAGTTCACCCAAAGGAAATGACTACACTACCCCTAGGGTTTACATTGATTTTGACTCTACAGAACTAAGGGGTACAAAAGGTAGTCCACCTTTATTCTGGAGGCTTCTCTGTCAGCTTTGCAGAGGGGACAGTGTCAGCCTTTTTCAGAACAGACAGTGTCAGCCTTTGCAGTCTTTGACCTTCTGCAGCCTCCCTTCGCACGCGAGGGTGCGGTAGCTTCGGTGAGAAGCCTGAAGCCAGATGGCCTTCGCTTCACCGAAGTCAGTCTCCGATACACTGACGGTTTTGAGCCGAAGCCGTCAAAGCTCTTGGGCCTTCGCACCAACACCTCCGGAGTGGACCACCACGGCTTCGCAGCTTCACCCAGCTCGAACTCCGTCAGTCCGTGTACCGAAGCCATGCCGGCCGAAGTACCTCAAGTCAACCTTCCTCCGGAGCTAGCCTCGCTCCGAAGCCTTCCACCCTCCGAAGCCTCACCTTCGGAGTACCACCCTTCGAAGTCCCTCCTTCGTCCAAGGCCTCCGCATGAAGCATTCCATGAGCACTTCGTCGCAGTGTCTCTCCCCGAGCACACTCCTCGACGAGCCTCACCCGGACCATGCCTTCGATGCGCCTCGACTTCTGAGACCTTCGTCGGGTACCTTCGAATGTCTCCCTCCGGAGCACACTTCGAACACTTGCCTCCGCAGAGGACTTGTTCCACCAACTCCGAAGTCACTCCATTCGGAGTACCTTCGAAGTGCCTCGCCTCCGAGGACTTTGTCTCGGAGCACCTTCAGCCGGAGCCACGCTCCGCACTCTACCTTCACCTGGTGCGCCTCGACCCGAGGACCGACCCGGACCACCTTCGCAGCCACCGTGACGGAGCTCCCCGCTGCCCTGGCATCAAGCCTCCCGCTTGACCCAGGTTCACCAGGCTCGAACCTTGTCCGTTGCCTCCGAAGTCCCTGCGCACCACAGACAAACAGACAAGTGTATCCAGTACTTCGGAGACCTCTCCGGGTTAGCAACCTCCGGTACACACTCCGGTGTACCGCCCAAAGTACCGAAGCCTTCGGTACAAACCCAGTCATTGCGTACTGTCGGACCCCTCCGACGAGCACACTCCGCTGCACAGCTGCAGCAAGCAAACACCGAACACCCTTCGGTGAAACCACCTCCGAACTACCCTCCTCCGATCACCTTCGGAGGTCCAACCTCCGAACCCCCTTCGGAGGTACCCTTCGAACAGAGGGTAAAAGCCTGTCAATCACTCATCACAAAACACCGAAACCAACCCTTGGTTTCTCAAAACCCTTAGGGGCTGGTGGAATATTCCTAGCTATTGGGCAGCCTATAAATAGGGCCCCAATCCCTAGGGTTAGGTTACCCTTCCAGAATTCACTTTTTAATCAATTGGGTCATTTTATTTCCTGCGTTCTCTCTCATGTCCATGCGTGCGCCGCCAGGAAGCTTCCGGTGAGTTCATCTCAGAATTTTTCTCTGGTCCTGATGATTTTATTCCTGCTGTTTGTGTGCTGCATCTAGTTAATAGCTCTGCAGTCTTCGGTTTGCACGCAACAATTTTATTCGTGAAGTTTTTGTGCTTCTGTTGCTTCTGTTCTTCACGTGAAGAGTACTAGTTCTTGCTTGTAGAAAGTAGTACCTACTCCCTGTAGCTACAATACTCTAGTGCTCTAGCCTTGCTTTTTCCTGTGTAGCTTTTTGATCGAGTAGACAGTGCTTTGCTTTTCCCTGGCTGTTTCTGGAGAAGCCCCTGTCGTTTGTGCGAAGTCTTTCAGATCTGTGAAGCAGGCTTCGACCTGACTTCTTCGAAGGCTTTGCTAGGACTCCGTTTTTTGGACTGTAAACCTTACTTCAAAGAACGCTCTGTGCTTAGTTTTTTTTCTCCTGGCATACTTCGGCAGTTCTTGCGAAGGTACTCCGACTCGAGCTCTGCGAAGCATACATCGACAGGCTTCGAACTTATCTTCGAAGCATGTCTCTGGTAGACTTTGCTCGAAGTGTGTTTTCTGAGATCTTTCTGCTGCAGTCTTTTTTCGAGGGTCACAATTTGTGGTTTCAGAGCTTGTCTTTCGAAGTTAGTTCTTGTGTCGAAGGTTACCACGTTGGTAGTCATACCTCGATCAAGCTAGTTTCGAAGGTAAAGGGTAGGCTTCGATTTGGTCTTTCTGCCATGTGTCGGGCTTCGCTTCTCTTTCGGAGGTTGTTTTTCTGCGAGCGTGGTTCGAAGCTTTCTGATCGAAGTATAGGCTTTGAAGTACACTGTTCGAAGCAAGCTTCGATACTTTCATACTTCGCTTCGAAGCATACTTCGCTCTCTGCCACACTCAAACTAGGCTAGACAACAAACCTTCGGCACTTCAACAACAAACTTCGCTTGACTTCGATAAGGGACTCCGAAGCAGGCTTCGACACTACGAAGTAGGCTTCGACAAGTTTCGAACAGGAGACAGATTTTGAACAGTAACTTCTCATCCCATTCCATGTATACTTAGATTATTTTACTGAGAAGTTTAATCTGCCATGTCTTGAATATTTTGTTGATCTGCCTATGAGCACTGTATTGGTGTTTCTCTATTTTGGCACCGATTGTTTTTAGGCTATATACTTTTAGACTTAGGCTTTCAGTTCACACTCTGGTGCTTAGTCTTTTGAGGTGCGTTGGGTATTGGGAGCAGGCCATAGATTCGAAAGAATTTTTAGGTGCCCATTCACCCCCCTCTGGTCGGTACTTTCGGTCCTACAAGTGGTATCAGAGCCTGGTTAGGGTTTTTTCATACCTTAACCGGTTCTAAACCCCAGTAGTGATCATGACGTCTCCTAGCAAGGTCTCGTCCTTAGAAGCTTATGGCTATAATTATTGGAAGACTCGCATGCGAGCCTATCTTATGAGCCAAGGCTCGGACATCTGGGACATTTGCGTTCACGCCACGTTTGTTATATTGCCAGTTGTTGAGCATGGCACTCCTGGTATCATTGCCCAGCATATGAACAATAGTAAGGCTGTGAACATCTTGTTTTCTGGTTTAGGTCCAACTGAGTTTGAGCGTGTGAGCCATCTCTCCACTGCGAGAGAGATCTGGGCTACCCTCAAGGCACACCATGAGGGAACGGCCCAAGTCAAGGCTCGGCTCTATCAGACCTACCGACGTGAGTATGAAAATTTCACACAAAAGCCGGGTGAATCTGTTGAGGCTTTGTTTGGTCATTTTCAATCGATCGTAAACAAGCTTCGGGACAACAAGGCTGAGGGTGCTCAGTTAGTCTCAGATCACGAGCAGGTGCTCAAGGTTCTCCATACCTTGGACCCAAAGATCTGGGAGATCAAGGTATCCTCTATCATTGAGAGCACATCTTATGATACCTTGACCATTTCTGAGTTGTTTAGCAAGCTGAAGGCCACCGAGGTTGATATCCAGTTGAGATCAAATCTCACTGGCTCTGGATCATAGTCTCTGGCCCTTGCTACACCTTCTGTTGATCCTTCTTCTGTGAGCTGTGCAGGGTTCTCCTTGATTTCTATCACTGAGGACCAACTTGAGTCTTTGGGAGATGATGACCTGTGTCTTTTTAACAACCGGGTGCGTCGTGTTTATGACAAAAGAATGTTCAAGAGACACGACACAAAATCCGGGTGCTTTGAGTGTGGTGACCCAGGACACTTCATCGCCGACTGCCCCAAGCGCAATGGTCACAAGAAGGGCACCGGTGGTGGCTTCCACGACTCCGGCAAGCACGACAGCTCCTCCTTCAACAAGGGCAAGCCAAAGACCAGATTCTTCAGAAAGGCCCTGAAGGACTACCGGTGAGAGAACAAGAAGCGCGACAAGGCCTTCTTCGCCGAGATGGAGAAGATCTACTCCAAGCGGTCCACGTCTTCTTCCTCTTCATCGAGCTCAAGCGATGAGGAGATCGTCATCAGGAAGGGGAAGGACAAAGACGATCCGGCGGGTCTTTGCTTCATGGCCTTCGGGGACAGACCGAAGAGACGCTCACATCAGCGCCGAAGATCCCGAGAGAGCTTCTTCTCAATGGCTCTTGGGGATAAGGAAGAGAAGAGCTCCTCCGATGACTCCGACGACGACGACAACAAAAAGGTATCATCTTATGAACGTGAAATCGTTGATTTACTTGAAAGCAATCGTCAGGAGTTAAAATATCGGGAAAAATTGCTTAGGGGAGCTAAGAAGAGGATAGATGAGTTAGAGAGTGAGCTTGCCGTGGCCAACGGCAGAATTGAGAGTCTATCTTCTTCCCCTTGCTTGGGTGATAGCAGTGAGTGCCCGAAGTGTGAGGTGCTTCTGTGTGACCTGTCGACTCTGAAGTCCAGGTACACGGAAAGGGTTGATGAGAGGGACGCTTTGGCAACTGAGCTTGAAAGCGCTCAGCTGGAGCTGAAAGATGCTCAAGCCACTGTCGTCGTGCCCTGTGCCGATTGCCCATCTCATCTAGCTAGTTTAGCTGAGCTGAAAGCCAAGGGCGATGAGCATTTGGGTGATTTGGAGAGAGTGAGAGCTGAGCTGGCACAGACTAGGCTAGAGCTTGAGACACTGTCAGTTCCACCCACTGTCTGTGAGAACTGCCTGTCTCTTAGACTAGAGTTGATTAAGCTGAAAGCCGAGAAGTCTGTCCACGTAGATAGAGAATGTGAGACCTGCTTGTCTCAGGTAGAGGTTCTAGCTTCCTTGAGAGAGGAGCTAGCTAATTCTCATAATGAGAACTTTTACCTCCGTTCTATCCTGAGTTGGATCAGTGCCAGAGAGCCACAGCTCGGCATGATGATCCAGCAGTTTAAGAGGCAGGATGGGTTTGGGGTAGGTTACACCTACACCAAGGCTGACTTTGAGAGTGCCATTAGCCGGACAGTGGAGTGGAGTAAAATGACTCCTGAGCAGAGATATCCCAAGACTCACTCCACTGAGTCTTCCCTGGCAAGTCAACCCAAGGATGGAGTGATTCATGAACAGCCCAAAGCTCCACCCAAGAAGCCCATCTGGGTTCCAAAGCCCAAACACCTCCACACTTCTCTTGACTCTCTTCCTGGACCCTCTCAACCCAAGAAGATGACACCCAACACCATTAAGCCCAAGAACCCCAAGCCTCAACCACATCCCAAGAAGCCCACCTACCATTGTGAGTATTGTTAGAGAGAAGGGCATCTTGCGGAGTTTTTCTTCAGGAGGAAGCGGGTTGAGAGAGCAGAGCGTGCTCGTGGTAGTCAGGAGCGGTTCTACCAGCAGGGTGGTATACTACGTGTTCCTCGATGCGGGGAGAGGCTGGAGGCCAAGCCACGTCATGTAGGTGGTGGTAGAGGAGACGACTCTCATGCCCGTGCTCTAGTTGGTGGTGTTCGTTCCGGCAGAGTTCCAGGCCATTTTGGCTACGGTCCCGGACCTCATGGCCGAGGTTTTAGGCAGAACCAAGGACCGCGCTTTGAACTACGTTTTGGTCCAAACTCTTCTGATGGTTTTCACTTTCTGTCTTTTGAGCAGATGGCTCGACACTGGTTTAGTTTCTTTGCTAAACCTGGTGCCGGACCATTTGCTCCCCCTTACAACCACTGATTGTGCAGGATCGGGGACTAGAGGACGTTTGGATCATGGACTCAGGATGTTCTCGCCACATTACGGGACATCGCAGATGGTTCTCCAGTCTCACTCCCCCAAGCTCCAAAGAGTACATCACTTTCGGGAACAGTGGTCAAGGGAAGGTTAGTGGCATCGGCTCAATTCGCATATCAGATCATTTCTCTTTGAAGAATGTTGCCTTGGTTAAAAATTTGAACTTTAACTTAATTTCTGTTTCGCAACTTCTTGAGCATGGTTTGGAAGTGCGTTTAAGAAGGGCAATTCTTCTGTGATTGATTCTAGAGGGTCTTTGATTTGCCAGATCTTACCTTTTGGTAAGGTTTTTCGGATTGACTTCTCTAGTTCTTTTGGCCCTTCTCGCTGTTTGATTGCTGGATCTTCTTCTGAGCTCTGGAAGTGGCATAGGAGGTTAGGTCATTTGATTTTTGATCTGCTAGTCAGGTTGAACTCTATGGACATCATCCGAGGATTGCCTAAGCTTAAGATGGAGAAGGATCTAGTTTGTCAACCCTATCATCACGGGAAAATGGTTGCCGCTTCTCACTCACCTGTGACTCAAGTGATGACTTCGTATCCGGGTGAGCTGTTACATTTGGACACTGTCGGTCCAGCTCGGGTACGCTTAGTCGGTGGGAAGTGGTACGCGCTTGTCATTGTTGATGGTTTTTCTCGATTCTCGTGGGTTTTCTTCTTGGAGTCTAAGGATGAGACTTTTCATTTTGTTCATGACCTGATTTTGAAGCTGAAGAATGAGAACAATGGTTGGATGCGAGCAATTCGCTCCGACAACGGCTCTGAGTTCAAGAACTCTTAGTTCGTCAGCTTCTGTAGTGATCAGGGTCTTGACCATCAGTTTTCTGCTCCTTACACTCCCCCACAGAACGACGTTGTGGAACGAAAGAACCACACACTAGTCGAGATGGCCAGGACGATGCTCGATGAGCACATGACTCCTAGGCATTTTTGGGCTGAAGCCATGAACACGGCTTGCTATCTGGCCAACCGTATTTTTCTTAGAGCTTACCTAGGTAAGACCTCATACGAGTTGCGGTTTGGCAGACAGCCCAAGGTGAGCCACTTATGAGCGTTTGGCTGCAAGTGCTTTGTGCTCAAGAAGGGAGGGCATTTGGACAAGTTTGAGTCTCGTTGCTGGGATGGAGTCTTTCTTGGGTATGCATTGCATTCTCGAGGCTTCCGTGTTTGGAACCTCGACTCCCAGCAGCTTGTCGAGACTTGCGAGGTTTCTTTTGATGAGTCCTTGCCTTCTTTGACTCCTTCTTTTGAGCCTTCTGGAGATGGTGAGCTCGAAGAGTCCATCTTCGAGGAAGATGAGGATACTCCAGCTACTGATGAGGGTGGGCCTTTTGCACCTCGTGCAGAGCCCACACCTTCTGAGACTTCGACTGAGGACGAGGGCGGACCTCTGATCACTTCTTCCACTTCGATCGAGCCCCCTCAGTCGAGTCTAGAGGTGCCAGCTGCTGACTCCAGTGTGGTGACTTCAGATCACCAGGGATCCCGAGAAGTTCAGCGTGATCACCCCTCGGAGCTCATCATCGGTGATTTGACTAAAAGAACTTTGCGTTCATCTGGTAACTCTCTTGCTGTATTTGCTGAATCTGCTTTTGTTGCATCTTTCGAGCCCAGAGACGTTTCTCATGCTCTTTCTTATTCTAATTGGATTAACGCTATGCAAGAAGAGCTTGAGAATTTTGTCTGTAATCGGGTTTGGACACTAGTTGAGCCGCCACCAGGATGCAATCCCATAGGCACCAAGTGGGTGTTCAAGAACAAACAAGGTGAAGATGGGGTTATGGTGCGCAACAAAGCTCGACTAGTTGCCCAGGGTTTTTGCCAGAGGGAAGGTATTGACTTTTAAGAAACCTTCGCTCCTGTTGCCCGTCTTGAGTCCATTCACATTCTTTTAGCTTTTGCCACTTCGAAGGGTTTTAAGCTTTTTCAAATGGACGTCAAGAGTGCTTTTTTGAACTGGTACATAGAGGAGGAGGTTTATGTTAGGCAGCCCCCCGGTTTTGAGAACCCTAAGTTTCCTCGACATGTTTTTAAGCTGCAGAAAGCTTTATACGGGTTGAAGCAAGCTCCCAGGGCTTGGTATGACTGGTTGAAGCAGTTTTTGTTGGGGAAGGGCTTTTTGATGGGTTCTGTGGATAAGACTCTCTTTTTGCTCAGAGTTGCTTCAGATTTTTTAGTTGCTCAGATTTACGTGGATGGTATTATTTTTGGCGGTACTACTGATTCTCTTGTGTCCAAGTTTTCTGAGCAGATGCACAGTGAGTTTGAGATGAGCCTCATGGGAGAGCTCAAGTACTTCTTAGGGCTCCAGATCAAGCAGACCAAGGACGTCACCTTCATCCACCAAGGTAAGTACACTCGTGACATGTTGAAAAATTTTGACTTTGGTGTGGAGTTGAAGCCGCAGATGACCCCAATGGGCACATCTGGAGGACTGGACAAGGACGAGAGCGGCGTCAAAGTCGATGAGAGAGAGTTTCGAGGGATGATCGGTTCGCTGCTGTACTTGACGGCGACAAGACCGGACATACAGTTCGCCGTGGGACTTTGCGCACGTTTCCAGTCTTCACCACGCGCGTCTCATCGGCAGGCTGTCAAGCGCATCTTCAGGTATCTCACTTATGCGCCCGATCTCGGTCTTTACTATTCAGCATCATCATCTCTTGATTTATCTGGCTTTTCGGACGCTGACTTTGGTGGGTGCCGGTTGGATCGCAAGTCGACTTCCGGTACTTGCCAGTTTCTTGGTTCTTCCCTTGTCTCTTGGTCTTCTCGAAAGCAATCTGGAGTTGCTCTTTCGACCACTGAGGTTGAGTATGTAGCTGCTGCTCACAATTAGTTTGGATGATTTCCACATTACGAGATTTTGGGTTGTTCTTTCCTACCAGAGTTCCTTTGTTTTGCGACAGCACCAGTGCAATTAGTGTAAGGAAAAACCCTTGTCTCCATTCAAAACCAAACATATTGACGTGCGCTTTCACTTTCTGAGGGATCAATATGAGAAAGGTGTCATTGACCTTGTTCATGTTGATACCCATCATCAGTTGGCTGACATTTTCACCAAACCCCTAGATCAGTCTACTTTTGAGCGTTTACGAGGGGATTTGGGTGTTGTGTATCCTTTCTAGGATATCTTGCGTCAGTTTTCTTTCTTCTTTAACTCTTTTCTGGAGTCTTTTTGTGTGTGTTCATATCATGCATATTCACATATCACACTTTTGAGCCTGCTTCTGTTATATGATTCATCTGCTTTACTTATTCTAGCTGGTACATGCTTTTGAATACTTGTCAATGATCATGCTTTGGTTCAGTTCACTTGATATGTCTGATATCTGTCATATGCATAGCTTTTATGCTTTAAACTTGAAAAATGATCACCATTGCTTCTGGTAACTAGCATGCGTAGGCTGAATGTTCCTACTATCTGTTACATGCCTTGTAGCTAGTTCCTCACATAGATGCAGATATGCAACTTGAACATCTTTATGCTTTAACATGGAAATGTTCTATAAAAATGATGAAAAATAAAGAAAAATGAACATTCCATGCCTTTTTATGCATAACTTGAAAAGATCCAGGTGGGTTTGCTTTGTCACATTACATTGTTCTGGACTGCGTACCATAACACTTTGGTATGAACTAGGACAGTGTAGTGTATGCCAAGACCAATGTCTTAAGCTTCTGATGGTCCAGTTCTGGCCTAGGCTTGACTTGGTCGGTCAGTATAAGGTTTGACATGAAAATAACCCCTGGCAAAAATAAAAAAGGAAAAATAAAAAAGCCTGAAAACTGAAATGATAACAAGTTTGCTGAAGCACTTTGTTTTGGACAATGCTTATCTTGGTAAATATCAGTTAGCTTCTACATCTCATGTTTTACCTTGCTTGTCAACTGGAAAATGTGGTGATGCTTTTGTTTGCAAAAATTGAAAAATACGTGCTAATGACTTTCTTTAGATATCATCTGTTGCACTGATCATGCCATGTGTCTTAGACAATATGTCTTTTGCTGTACTTGGTAGATGTTGTAATTGCAGTCAATCATATCTGAGAAGCATGCTTTCTACACTCCACCTGCGCCCCAGTTGTATTCATTGCATATTTTGAGGGGGAGTTGCATTTCAAAGGAGTATGTGTCCCTTTTCGAGTGCTTGATGAGTTCACTTGTCAACAAGGGGGAGAAATTTGGGATAAGAGTTTAAGGGGGAGTTTTTGTCCTGTTTATCGTTACTCTTTTGATATCCTTGTTGATGTTTCTGAGATCGCACTCATTTTGAGCTTTAAGGGGGAGTTTTTGTCCTGTTTGTCCTTACTCTTTTGATATCCTTGTCGATGTTTCTGAGATCGCACTCATTTTGAGCTTTTACATTTTGGTTAACCATAATGACCACTTCTTGCTTTTTGTTTGGCTTTTGGTCATTAGGGTTAAACTTTTACTTTATTTTCTTCTTCTTTGCTTTCTTGTGCTTTGTTTTCATGTTTCCACAGTTGTTCGCAGGTACTAAAGAGTTGAAGAAGTAAAGTGTTGACAATGCACTCATCAAGGGGGAGATTGAGGAGCCATGCTGAATAGCGTGGGCCTCATGGCCCCAGATGTGATGAGTCATTGTCAACGATAGTCAAAGAG
Source organism: Zizania palustris (assembly GCA_019279435.1). Taxonomy (NCBI): domain Eukaryota; kingdom Viridiplantae; phylum Streptophyta; class Magnoliopsida; order Poales; family Poaceae; genus Zizania; species Zizania palustris. The sequence continues at coordinate 9,997,182 of JAAALK010000286.1, forward strand.
GACTGAAAAGAGAGAAGGCCTGCTGCGTATGGGCCGCGTGTGACTCAGGTACACGGGCAGCGAGCGACTGTCGGGCAGAGGGGCTGCGAAGTCGAGCTAGCCCAATCCGGGTACATGGGCCAGAAGCAGCAGAAGACCTACTGGGCTATTGACCAGGATTGACTAAGGTACACGGGCGGTGAGCGATTGCCGGGCTAAGAGAGCTGCGGAGACGGGCCGGCTCAATCCGGGTACCTGGTGCAAAGTCGGTGGAGGCTTTGTCAGTTTCGGCGTAAAACTGACGACCGCTGATCTTGTATCGGACTGTCCAGAAGAGAAGCCGTAGTCGCTACGAAAGCTTAGCTTCCGGATAAGTCATCTATAAATAGGAGTTTACTATTTTGTCCCTAGGCCCACAGTCAGTCAGTCGAGTCTGTAAAAATATCCTAAGGGCAGTTTAGTCTTTTCCTTTATTTCAGCGTCTGTAAAAAAACCCTTAGGGGCTGGTGGAATATTCCTAGCTATTGGGCAGCCTATAAATAGGGCCCCAATCCCTAGGGTTAGGTTACCCTTCCAGAATTCACTTTTTAATCAATTGGGTCATTTTATTTCCTGCGTTCTCTCTCCTGTCCATGCGTGCGCCGCCAGTAAGCTTCCTGTGAGTTCATCTCAGAATTTTTCTCTGGTCCTGATGATTTTATTCCTGCTGTTTGTGTGCTGCATCTAGTTAATAGCTCTGCAGTCTTCGGTTTGCACGCAACAATTTTATTCGTGAAGTTTTCGTGCTTCTGTTCTTCACGTGAAGAGTACTAGTTCTTGCTTGTAGAAAGTAGTACCTACTCCCTGTAGCTACAGTACTCTAGTGCTCTAGCCTTGCTTTTTCCTGTGTAGCTTTTTGATCGAGTAGACAGTGCTTTGCTTTTCCCTGGCTGTTTCTGGAGAAGCCCCTGTCGTTTGTGCGAAGTCTTTCCGATCTGTGAAGCAGGCTTCAACCTGACTTCTTCGAAGGCTTTGCTAGGACTCCATTTTTTGGACTGTAAACCTTACTTCGAAGAACGCTCTGTGCTTAGTTTTTGTTCTCTTGGCATACTTCGGCAGTTCTTGCGAAGGTACTCCGACTCGAGCTCTGCGAAGCATACATCGACAGGCTTCGAAGTTATCTTCGTAGCGTGTCTCTGGTAGACTTTGCTCGAAGTGTGTTTTCTGAGATCTTTCTGCTGCAGTCTTTTTTCGAGGGTCACAATTTGTGGTTTCGGAGCTTGTCTTTCGAAGTTAGTTCTTGTGTCGAAGGTTACCACGTTGGTAGTCATACCTCGATCAAGCTAGTTTCGAAGGTAAAGGGTAGGCTTCGATTTGGTCTTTCTGCCGTGTGTCGGGCTTTGCTTCTCTTTCGGAGGTTGTTTTTCTGCGAGCATGGTTCGATGCTTTCTGAAAAGTATAGGCTTCGAAGTACACTGTTCGAAGCAAGCTTCGATACTTTCATACTTCGCTTCGAAGCATACTTCGCTCTCTGCCACACTCGAACTAGGCTAGACAACAAACCTTCGGCACTTCAACAACAACCTTCACTTGACTTCGATAAGGGACTCCTAAGCAGGCTTCGACACTGTGAAGCAGGCTTCGACACAGCGAAGCAGGCTTCGCCAAGTTTCGAACAGGTGACAGATTTTGAATAGTAACTTCTCATCCCATTCCATGTATACTTAGATTATTTTACTCAGAAGTTTAATCTACCATGTCTTGAATATTTTGTTTATCTGCATATTATCACTGTATTGGTGTTTCTCTGTTTTGGCACCGATTGTTTTTAGGCTATATACTTTTAGACTTAGGCTTTCTGTTCACACTCTGGTGCTTAGTCTTTTGAGGTGTGTTGGGTATTGGGAGCAGGCTATAGATTCGAAGGAATTTTTAGGCGCCCATTCACCCCCCCTCTGGTCGCTACTTTCGGTCCTACAGCGACATCGACACTTCCTCAACTGAGGAGTCGAGCTCTGATGAGGAGGAGGAGTCACTAAGGAAGGAGGAGAAGAAGGACAAGCAGGGACGAGATTTCACCGGCCTTTGCTTCATGGCCGACAGCGATCACAGCGGTGATGAGCTTGACTCATCTGAGGTACCACTATCCTATGACCAGCTTTCAATTAAATTAGATGAACTGAATGAAGTAGTTCTTGTTCAGGATAGGTTACTTGTGCAAGCCGCTAGAGATAGAAAAGACCTTAGACTTAGGCTAGAATCTATTTCTACTGATTATGCCATGCTTAAGTCTAGATTTAATGATGATGAATGTGAATCTTGCAGTGTTGTCATGGGTGAGTTTGCTCAGTTGCGTTCTGTGCATGCTCAAACTCTTTCTGAGCTTGAGACTACACAGAAGCAGCTTTTGATGGTTGATTCTAGTCCTCAGGATATAAATGAATCCATTAACTGCTCTTTATTACGTGAGAGCATTGATTTACGTGATAAGCATGTCCATGATTTAGAGGCCAGATTGGAGAGGGCTGGTAGTTCTAAAGATGTGCAACCTGTGTGTGACAATTGCATAACCCTTAAGGACCAGCTAGGCACTGTTAGAGAGTGACCTGAAAACCTTATGACTGGAAATGAGTACCTTCTTTCTATGGTTAACAAATGTACTGAGGGAAAGGGTAGGATGGACTTGCTCTTAGCCAAGACCAAGATGTGTGCTGATAGGGCAGGGTTAGCTCTAGGATTGGGGTTTGAGAGGATTCCTTCAGACAGTGAGAACAAAACTGTTTTTACCTCACCCACTACCTTAGAGAAAGAAAGAACCCTGTTAGACACTCCATCAGCCAAAAAGCCTACCCGAACTCCAAAGAAAACCACTCTTCATGCCAAGAAAATTCCTCCCAAGAAAACCACTCACCAGAAGCCCAAGGAGCCTATAAAAAATGCTCCTATGACCCATGAGAGTGCCCCTAGGAGAATGTTTTATTGTTCCTATTGACAGCGGGCGGGTCATCTGATCGGGTTCTATTTTTGTCGCATCAAGGATGAGCGACGCTCTCAGGCAATGAATTTCTAGAACATGCATTACCCATCTCTAGGTATGCATGAGTCTGAGTTTTACTCACGTCCTGTTTTCAAGGCTTCTCGTACTTCCCGGAGAGGTTTTGCTCCTCGAGGGGTTCACCATGTTCCATATGGTGGTAGACCTCGTGCGAGTAGCTTTGTACCTCGACAGGTTAGGAGAACTCATCATGCATTTGGGTCACAGCATGTAGGTAGACCTCGCACTTTGCATCATTCTAATTATCCTGTGCGTAGACAGTCTATTTCTATTGTGCCTACTACTCGTATCACTCAGTGCTGGATGCCTCGTCATGTTTTCACTTACCCCAGCACTGAGCGATCGAGATTTTCTTATCATGTGTAGGCACCAGACCGAGGCACGTGGATCATGGACTCCGGTTGTTCGCGCCATATGACCGAAGATGCAGCATGGTTCTCTAGCCTCACCACAACCAAGCAAAAGAAACATATCACCTTCGGCAACAATAGAAGGAGTAGAATGAAAGGTAAAGGTGTGGTAAGAATCAACTCAAATTTCACTCTCAAAGATATTTCTTTGGTTGAAAATTTGGGATACAATTTGCTTTATGTATCTCAATTGCTTGATGAGGGCTTCGAAGTGCGATTCCATCGCGATACTTCGCAAGTACTCAATTCTGATGGCGTTGTGGTCTGTAAGATTTTTAGAGTTGGGAGAGTTTTTGGAGCTGATTTTTCTGAGTCTTCTGGTTCTTCTCATTGTCTTGTTGCACATTCAACTTCTGAGCTTTGGAAGTGGCATAGGAGACTAGGTCATATGAGCTTTGAGTTGTTTGCTCATCTGAGTGCCCTAGGTTTGATCCGAGGATTGCCTAAGCTCAAGTTTGGGAAAAATTTAGTTTGCGCTCCATGTCGACATGGAAAAATGATTGCCGCTTCGCACTCGCCAGTCACCACGGTGATGACTGAACAACCCGGAGAAGTTCTCCACATGGACACTATAGGTCATTCTTGGGTTAGTTCTTTAGGCGGCAAGTGGTATGTGCTAGTCATTGTCAACGATTTCTCTCGCTACTCTTGGGTCGTCTTTCTTGCCAGCAAGGATGAAGTGTTTTCACACTTTCGGAGCTTGGCTTTGAGACTTTTCACAGGACTCCCTGGTGCATTGAAATTCATACGAAGTGATAATGGCACCGAGTTCAAGAATAGTCTCTTTGTTGACTTTTACATGGAGCATGGCATAGAACATCAATTATCTGCTCCACGGGTTTCTCAACAGAACAGTGTTGTTGAGAGAAAGAACCGCACTTTGGTTGAGATGTCTAGGATGATGCTTGATGAGCATAGGACTCCTAGGAAATTCTGGGCTGAGGCCATGAACACTGTATATTACATTTCAAACCGAATCTTCTTGTGCTCAATTTTGAACTTGACATCTTATGAGCTGCGTTTTGGGAGACAACCCAAAGTTACTCATTTTCGAGTTTTTGGTTGTCGATGCTTTATCCTAAAACGTGGAAATTTGGATAAATTTGAGTCGCGCTCTTCTGAAGGTATCTTTTTGGGTTACACTACTCATGGTCATTCTTATCGTGTTTACAATTTGGAGACTAACATTGTCATCGAGTCATGTGACTTTTGATGAATCAACCACCTTTGTTAGTTCTACTTTTGAACAGGCAAATGAACACAACATGGAGCAGACCATCTTCGAAGATGAAGATCCTAGAGATTTCGAGGATGAACCCCTACTACCCTCGACATCGACCCCTAAAGCCGACCCCGCTTTGACCACTTCGGCACAAGGTTCCGAAGCAACTACCTCAACATCGGTCATCTTAGACCTCACCAACGCACAAGTTGAGGGAGAGACTGCATCCTGCCGCGAGGCTCCACACCATGTTAAAAGGATGCACCCTCCCGAGCAGATCATTGGTGAGCTTGATCAAAGGGTAACACGTTCTCATTCTCATTTCATTGATTCCGCTTTTGTTGCTTATTTTGAGCCCTTAGATGTTAGTCATGCACTTTCTGATTCTAGTTGGATCAATGCCATGCATGAAGAACTTGAAAATTTTGAGAGAAACCAAGTCTGGACTTTAGTTGATCCTCCACCAAATGTTCATTTCATTGGAACAAAATGGATTTTCGAAAACAAACAAGGGGAGGATGGGACTGTAGTTAGAAACAAGGCTAGGCTTGTGGCTCAGGGGTATTCTCAATTAAAAGGGATTGATTTTACTGAAACTTTTACACCTGTTGCGCGTCTAGAGGCCATTATGATATTGCTTGCCTTTGCGACATCCCGGGGATTCAAACTCTATCAAATGGATGTCAAAAGTGCATTTCTTAATGACTTCATAGGCGAAGATGTTTATGTAAAACAACCCCCTGGCTTTGAAAACCCCAAATACCCGCATAAAGTCCTTAAACTTCATAAGGCTCTTTATGGACTCAAGCAGGCTCATCGGGCTTGGTATGATAGACTTAAGTTTTTCTGCTTGAGCGGGTGTATTTGATGGGATCAGTTGATAAAACCCTTTTCACTCTCAAGCATGGCAAAGATTTTCTCCTAGTCCAGATTTATGTGGATGATATCATCTTTGGTGGCTCTTCTCATGCTTTGGTTGTCGAGTTTGTAGATTCCATGAGCAGGGAGTTCGAAATATCCATGATGGGCGAACTCATATTTTTCCTTGGTTTGCAAATCAAGCAAAGCAAACAAGGTACATTCATCCACCAGACGAAGTACACTAAGGACCTGCTCAAGAAGTTCGACATGGCTGATGCGAAGCCCCTCGCTACTCCGATGGCTACTTCGATAGCATTGGATCCCGACGAGGATAGAGAAGCCATGGATCAGAAGGAGTTTCGGAGCATGATCGTCTCACTCCTCTACTTGACTGCTACGAGGCCAGACATACACTTCGTAGTGTGTCTATGCGCTCATTTTCAGGCTTTGCCCCGTGCTTCACACCACCAAGCGGTAAAGCACATTTTCAGGTATCTCAAGCATACCCTCGAATTTGGCATTTGGTACTCTGCGTCTTACTCTTTGTGTCTTCGAGGTTATTCCGATATGGATTTTGCTGGGTGTAGGATTGATAGGAAAAGTACATACGGTACTTGTCATTTTCTAGGTACTTCGCTAGTTTGCTGGTCTTCCCGCAAACAGTCTAGTGTTGCACAATCAACGACTGAGGCTGAATATGTTGCTGCAGCTAGCTGTTGCTCTCAGATTTTGTGGATGGTTTCCACTTTTGCGAGATTTTGGGTTAGATTATAAGAGTGTTCCACTTTTTGTGACAACACTAGTGCTATTTGTATTGCAAACAACCCGGTTCAGCATTCCAGAACCAAACACATTGATGTACGGTATCATTTTCTCAGAGATCATAATGAGAAGGGTGATATTGAACTTCAGTATGTTGATACTCAACACCAGCTAGCCGATATTTTCACAAAACCCCTCGATGCTTCACGTTTTGCCTACTTGCGTGGGGAACTTGGTGTTTGTCACCCTTACGGCATTCTGTGAGGGGGAGCACTTTTTCAATGATATGCATCTACTCATGGTGTGTGAAATTGCATTTACATGTTTTGCACTAATATGCCTTGTTTTAATTCATGTAATCATGTCAGCTCAGCTCTATTTAATATGTCTAATACATTTTGTGCATGATTTTTCTTTTCAAAATCAAATCATGCTCATTGCTTAGTCTTGAATCTAGCATGTTTAGGCTTAAGCTTCTGATGGCTTTCTTGCCTAGGTTTGGTTTGATTGGAAAGTATAAGGTAGACGAACAAATAACCCCTGGCATTATGAAATGAACAACAAGTATAAATTCATTGTCAATCAAGTTGGCTTTCAATACTCCACTTGAATTGGACTTGCCTGTCTAGAGTAGAAATTGACTAGCTTTGCGTAGTCCCTATTTTTACTTGTATAGTTACCTTGATTGAGTGATGATGCTTTTTATTTCAAAATGATGAAATCACATGCTGTCATCATGTTTTTACATCATGTTACATTGAGCTAAGCACATGTTACCTATAGTTAAGTTCGACATATTTTTGCTTTATATGTCTTTGCAATTCTACCCATTTCGAGGCTTTGTATCTTTTAATTGCTCTTTGATGCTTGCATTGCCAAATGGGAAGAAATTTTTGAGTTCTCTACAGCAAGGGGGAAAATAACTCAGGGGGAGTTGTTATTATGCAACGGGAAAGATGTGTCGAAGGGACTTTTACTCATTTTGAAAAAGAGGGAGAGAAATTCTTTTGTCAAGTGACATGATTTGGCTCTTTTCAGAGTTTTTATGGTCACTTGTGTGCTGAAATTTTTCAAATTTTCTTAAACTTGAATTTGACTGTCAATGCACTCATCAAGGGGGAGATTGAGAAACCAAGGGTTGGTTTCGGAGTCTATGATGAGTGATTGACAGATTTTATCCTCTGATTTGAAGGGGTACCTCCGAAAGGGTTCGGAGGTTGTTTCACCGAAAGGTTCAGTAGATACGATTGCCGCGGCTGTTGTAACGGAGTGTGACTGTCCGAGGGGTCTGGCAGTACACGATTACTTGGTTGTACCGAAGGGTTCGGTACTTTGGGCGGTACACCGGAGTGTGTGTCGGAGGTTATTCACCTAGAGAGGTCTCCGGGGTACTGGATACACTTGTCTATCTGTCTGTGGTGCGTAGGTGACTTTGGAGGCAACAGACGGTTCGTAGCAAGTGAACCTGGGTCAAGCGAGAGGCTTGATGCCAGGCGAGCGTAGAGCTCGGTCACGAAGGCTGTGAGGGGTCGAGGTTAGTCCTCAGGTCAAGGTGCACTAGGCAAAGGCAGAGGGTGCGGAGCGTGACTCCGGCTGAAGGTACCCCGAAATGAAGTCCTCAGAGGCGAGGCACTTCGAAGGGTACTCCGAATGGAGTGACTTCGGAGTATGGCGGACAGAGTCCTCAGCAATGAGGCATGGTGTTCGAAGTGTGCTCCGGATGGAGGCACTCAAAGGTTTACCCGACGGAGGTCTTAGAAGTCGAGGTGCATCGAAGGATGGTCCGGGTGAGGTTCGTCGAGGATTATGCTGGGGGAGAGACACTGCGACGAAGTTCTCATGGAATGCTTCATGCGGAGGCCTTGGACGAAGGAGGGACTTCGAAGGGTAGTACTCCGAAGGTGGGGCTTCGGAGTGTGGCTGACTTGAGGTACTTCGGAAATGCATGGCATTGGTACACGGATTGACAGAGTTCAAGCTGTGAGGAGCTGTGAAGCCATGGTGGTCCACTCCGAAGGTGATGGCGCGAATGCTCAAGAGCTTTGATGGCTTCTGCTCAAAACCGTCACTGTATCGAAGGCTGACTTCGGTGAAGCGAAGGCCGTCAAGCTCAAGGCTTCTTGTCGAAGCTACCACACTCCTCGCATGCGAAGGGGGGCTTCAGAAGAATTCAAAACTGCAAAGGCTCACCGTGTCTGCTCTACAAAAGCTGATGTTGTCTCCTCTGCGAAGCTGACAAAAGAAGCCTCCAAATAAAGTAGACTACCATGTATTCATCCTGTGTTCATTTTGTGTTCCCTATTCAAGAAATGAAACTTTGATTCTGTGTTCATTTTCTGCTTGAACTTGTATGCCTTTTCTGCACTGATTGTTTTGATTTTGCTATGCTAGAGATCAGTGCGTGTGTAGTGTGTTTTTCAGTGTTCGTTAGCTCTGTGTAAACTGGAGGCTAGTCCTCTCAGATTACTAGCGAAGCACTATTCATGACTTAACTCGAAGCCTGTTTTCTTCCCTATCTGAGTCCTCTGCGTAGTGTGTTCAGTGTGCGTTCTGACCTCTGAAATACGAAGTCTAGTACCAGTTGCTAGTGCAGAGTATTTGGTTGAAGTCCTCAGAGGGAAGTCATCTCTTGTGAAGGGTGAAGTGCGAAGTCTGCTCGAAGGCACCCAGTGTGCGAAGCCTGCACTGACTTAGCAGAGTTGAGTTTTTGGTGTTGTGGGTGGAGCGAAGTCTTCTTGACTTCGAACTTTTGCTCCTTGAGAAGCCTGGTTTCGGAGCTATGAAATACCTCCAAACCAGAACTTCAAAGGGCGTGTTCGGAGCCTGTTCCGCAGAAGACGGAACTAAAAACAGAAGGCTATTTTTAGCCTAAAATTTTAATATCTCCCATTCACCCCCCTTTGGTCGCCATTTCTGGTACAACAAACCCACCTGCAACGACGATGGCTGCACGCCGTGGCTGCTCTGCTCATGCCTGGAACAACACTTTGAAGGAGCCCAGTGCTCCTCCATTATCGGGACTCCAAATTGCGAATAATACACTTTCACCTGGCTTCTCCTCTATGCTCCAATGGAGGACTACATGGCGTATCTCACTAGTGGTCCATCTGCACCAAAGATTTATGACTAGACTTTAAATGTTGTTCTAAATTTCTATCAATGTTTGTGTTAAATACTATATGTGTTGTAACCCCATTATAATAAGGCAGAAAAGTTATGTCTCTATCATACCACTTGTCTAGTTAATATATGCATGTTTTAAAAATACTCATGTCTTTTAAAGCATCAGCTTGAAAAAATGCTATGTACTGATGACTATTCTTCAAACAAATGTTGGTTTAAAACAATGTATTAGAGTCTTGGACACGACTACGACTGTAGTGTCCTCCGCCTTAATTGGATGGTGTTTGTATCACAAGCAGCAAAATTATTTGCCTAATATTGAGAGGTCTACACCATTTGGTGATTACCTTCAATGTCAAAATACCAACTTGTTTTATAAAAATAAACTATATGTTGTTCGTATATTAAAAAAATCCATCAGGAATATTGCACAACAAATTAATGGTAAATCATTGCCTATATTTTAAGTCATCTACATTATGTGTTATTCATAATGATTTTATTTTTAGCATTTTTACAACATTTATAAATATATTTACTCTCTTAGTAAATTAAATTATGTCCATGCATGTAGGACATGGTTGAAATATCAAAGAAAGAAATTTCCGAACTTGCATTAGATGGTAGCAATTACTTGACTTGGGCACAAGATGTTAAAATAAATTTAACAGCCCGTTGATGTATTAATACCATTATGGATCCAATACCAAATGCACTAGAGATCCCGGATTACAACAAATATGCCACACTTCATTTTCTGCGACATCACCTCCACTCAGATTTAAAATCTGAATATGTGATGGAGGAAGATCCTCTTGCTCTGTGGAAATCCCTTAAAAATCGATACAAGCAGCATAAAAATGTCATATTACCCGAAACTCAACGTGAGTGGTCACTAATTCGCTTTCAAGATTTCAAATCAGTAGCAGATTATAATTCTGTTGTACATAAAATCTGCTCTAAATGGAAATTTTGCGATCAACCTATTTTTGAGAAAGCAATGATCGAGAAAACTTTATGTACTTTCCATCCAACATTCTGAGTATTACAACAGCAATATCACCAACAGAAATATACAAAGTATTCTGAGTTAATATACACATTACTTCAGGCAAAGAAGCACGATGAACTTTTGATCAAAAATCATCAAAATCGTCCAACGGGTGCTGCATCTCTTTCCGAAGTACATTTTAATTTTCAGCGTACTAAATTTCATGGCAACAAATGGAATAAAAACTTCAAGGGAAAGTCAAAGTTTCAGAATAAAAAGTATGGGTATAAGACAAACAAATGTAAACATCCATTTAAAGATAATCCTATAGACAAATCTGAAATTTATCAAAGGTGTGGATGTACGAATCATCGTACAAATAAATGTAGGATCTCAAAACATTTGGCAGAACTTTATCTAAAATTTGGCAAGGATAAGCAAGTTCATAGGACTAAATTTGAGATGCACTTCAATGAACAATAAGTCAATGACTTACCTGCGGGACCTTCTCAAAGCGCCCTGTTGGAGGAAAATACTTCATCTTCGGGGTTATTGCTATAACAGGACAAAGGCAGGTGATCGAATCAAAGGTTTCCAACATGTAACTCCGGGAGTACATTGGATCAAGTTCGAAGTATGGAGGTGAACTCTAGTTCGGAGTATATCTTCGAACTTGGACTCTTCCGAGAGCCTTCCTGCCAGCTAGGATGGAAGACTTATCTACTTTCTCATTAGATTAGTCTTTTACCATTTTAGCCCTATTAAGGGTACCGAATAGTTTCCACTATGTCGGTTGTAACAGAGGAATGAAAGGGTCTTTTCCTTAATGTTTGGGCCTATAAATACCCCCCGTTTTACCCTGTAATAAGGACCGGATACAAGTTATTCAATACACATCTTCAAACTGTTTTGAGTTATTATCCATTCGGAGGCTCAAAATAGTTTACTTCGCAAACACTTCGTTTGTTAGTTTCTAACTTCCAGAAACCTGTTAGCGTAATCTTTAACGCCAACAGTTGGCGCCATCCGTGGGGAACCTAGTCCAAAAAACTTCATTCTCTACCCAGTTCTCAAACCATGCCTCCTAAGCGGAGCGCAGGTGGTAGTCCTACTCGGAGGTCCCCTCGGACCTCCGGAGCAAGATCAAACACAGTTGAGGTCGGAGGACCTTCGACGTTTCCTCCACCTCAGACTCCCGAAGGGATTCCCCTTCCTCGAGCATACGGAGTCCCTCCCCCAACTCCATCTATACTTCGGCCAGCCGGAGTCCCTCTTCCACCTCAACTTCCACTTTGAACTGATGCGTACAGTTCTCAAGACCCGGAAGGTCCTTCCGGAGGAGATGAAGATGGTCTTGGTGATATGGCCGCTCAAATGGCCAGTCTCCAAGCTGAAGTAGCAAGGTGGCGACAAGAAGCCGCAGATAGGCTTCATTCTCAGGCCACCCCAGTCATCCCCGAAGTGCCCGAAGACGACGAACTTCCTTATCCCGAAGCCCCGGAGAACGCTTCCTTCGACACCGAATCTCCACTGCATCCTAAGTTGCAGAAAGTGCGCTTCGACCCTAAGTTCAAAACTTCAAAGCTTTGTAAATATTCCGGAGATGAAGATCCCGGAGAGTTCGCCCGCTCTTATGCATTAGCAATTGAAGCCAGCGGGGGAGTGCGAGACACTATGGCTAAATGTTTTCCCCTAGATCTCGAAGGAGTGGCACTACGGTGGTTCTGGTCTCTGAAGCCAGGATTAATCATATCATGGGGGGAGTTGAGGAAGAAGTTTGTGAGGAATTTTCAGGGTACCTTCGTACCCCCAATGTCAACAGGAAGTCTTTTCCAGGTGAAGCAGCTCCCCGGAGAGACTTTAAGACAGTATTTCAAGCGCTTCGCTCATACGAAGTCGCAAATTCAAGGGTTAACTACGTCTTCTGTAGTTGACGCAGCTCGAGAGGGAGTTATTCATGCAGGCCTCCTTGATAAACTTCACAGGAAAAAGATATCTTCTGTTACTCAGTTGATGTCTTATTTCGAGGAATATGCAAGGTCAGAAGAGGGGTGGCTTCGGAAAACTGCCGCAACTCCGTCAATCATGCAAGAAGTCAAACTGGAAGTCAAGACTTCAGCACAGTCACAGGGGCCTAGCTTCGAAGCTCAGCACGACAGGCGTCGGGGGCAAAAGCATCCTCGTTCATAAGTTTTGAACATTGCACCCCCGCAGAAATTTGTCCCAAGAGCTCCGCAGCCTTCAGGAAGCAAGACCAGCGGCTGGAGGCCGCCAGGGAAACCGGCTGGCAAAGCCCAAGCCTTTTTCTGCTGTGTCCATGGTGAGAATCGAAGTCACACGACCGATGCGTGCAAATCTATACTTGCTTTAAGAGGAGAGTACTTGGAAAGAACTTCGGGTCGAGGCACTACTGACCGAGTTCCGACCGAAGCGCGTCCGGAGCATGTCCAGGCTGTGGCACGAATAGAGAACTTCGACCCTGCAAGACGGCCTCCGGCGGTCAATGTTATGCCACCTCCGAAGCAGGAAGATGGACAAGATCGAGGGAAAAGAGTAGTCCTCCCCATCTTCGGAGGAGGGACCCTCGGAAGTATGTTGAAGAGGCAGAGAAGAGAATATGTTAGAGAAGTGGGCCATATTGGAACCTCTTCATCTGCAGCTGCTATGCCTGAATGGTCCCATGTGCCAATATCCTTTTCTGTAGATGATGCAGCTGGTATAAAGTTTCCACATGCATATCCACTGGTTATCACTGCCGACATAGCAGGGATCGAGGTCCGAAGAGTGCTAATCGACGGAGGGAGTTCGACAGATATTATCTTTGTCCAAGCTTTTGATCAACTCTGCATCTCCAGAAAGCATCTTCTCCCATTAGCCCGTCCTTTGCAAGGCTTCGCAGGAACTCCTCTTGATGCCCTTGGCCAAATTGGCCTGGAAGTTACTTTCGGAGAGGGGCTACTGGCCAGGATAGAGGAAGTGATTTTTGATGTTGTGGATGCCCCATATGCATACAATGTCATCTTCGGAAGGGGCATGTTGAATCAATTCGGAGCTGTGGCGCATCATAATTACCTATGTATGAAGATGCCCACACAAGCGGGAGTGCTCACTGTTTTCGGAGATCAGGCCACCGCGCGAAGAGCGGAGTATTGTCGCGCCCCGATTTAATAAATCAGGACTTTATTGAAATTCCATAGAAAATCAATAAAACAAGATGTTCATCATGCGACCACATACAATACGGGCAATCATTCACGGTTCGTAGACCGCATTAATACAAAAGTGAATAAAGATGAAGAGAAACTAATAAAATAAGGGTCCTAGATGAACGCCTCCTTCCAGTCTCACCTTGACTGGGTCGCTACTCCAGACCTTCATCCTCCTCGTAGTAGACTGGCTCTGATGGTGTAAGTCAACGGGGTGAGTACAGATGTACTCAGCAAGCTACCGAATGCAAATATAATGCAAGGTAATAACAAGGGAGATAGTGGCTAGTTTTGCGGAAGCAGCATAATTGTAAAGCTTTAAATGTGAGCAATTTATTAGTACGGAAAAGTAAACATGTGTGTGTGCATCATCATCTTCTAACTCGAGGGGTACAGTCAGCCCCACCTCGCTCAACAGTCCTTATGTGCCATGAATAACTCGACCATTCAAACAATTGTAAACTAACTGCGAGTAGTCACACAACCCGCCCTTGACCGTGGGCTCGGCTTTTCGAAAAGATTTAATTACTCTGATCAGAGATGTACCACTGTACCCACAAGGCACGCACTCATCACCTACACCGAAGTGTAACGAGATGACCCATCACACGGGAACTCGTGCCAAAACCTTCCATATAGTCCTCCCCGACCCAATAGCACCCTCTTATGGGTTTCATATGGTGTCCCGACGCATCGGAGCCCCACCATACCCCCCCTTGAGCCTCGTCGGTACAAGTCGCCCGCAGGCTAGCCCCTTGCCCCCTCCTCTATGGTGCATCGAGCCGGAGTATTCCATACTTCCAGTTAGGACTTACCCATTAGACTTGTGGTTGGTATGGAAGTGCTTTGCAACAGACCCCGCAGACCAATCCTTATAGTGCCCCGGGTGCGACAAACCAGTGCCCGAGCTTTCACCCGGAACCCACCATACTTATAACCTAGCCAACTCCAACAGAGTCCAGAGACAAGAATAATGGGGAAATTCATATACAGAATCCAGCTATCTACGACTCATTCTTTTTATCCTATAGCAGTTGTGCCGGTACATTGGGCACTAGCTAATATTTTATAGTAGAGTGACAAGGAGTTAAGGCTCAATAAGCATGGCTTGGGTTTGCACACAAGGATGGGGATCTAATAAATATAAGTGTCAGGCTTGATATTGGACTAATGCAATATTAACCTATGAGTTATAGCAATAATTTATTAAAACATGGGCTCAAATGATGATCAACTGTTGCCACAGAGATGGTCGATGACTTGCCTTGATCAGCAAAGGGGGATGGAGGAACCTCGGGGTAGAACTCCTGCTCCTCGATGAACTCGTAGTCTTCTCGATACGGAAAAATAAATAATACATTCAATAAACAGATAAAATCCACCAAATAAAAGAATCATACATAGTTGTGGGTGTTTTTATGTGAAGTAATATTTTAATATTCTGAGTTTTTGCATAAAACAGTGAAGTTTAACTTTTTAGGATTTTTCCTAATTTATTTTCTGTATTATTAATTTTAATCCTAAGGGGTTTTTATTCATTTATTTATTAAGAATATTTTGGGTAACAGTAACATATTGTTTTTATGGCATTAATGTGTAGAGAATAATATTCTGGTTTTAACAAAATTTGAATGGTGAAATTTGGAGTTAAAATGAGCAAGATATGAATTTTCAAAGTTTAAATCAATTTCTGGAATTTTATTTAAACTGAAAAATGGGCTCTGGTCCACGGTGAGCCAGGCCCACGGTGGACCGCGTCACTGTGCGCGTGGACCGGCCGATCCAGAGCCGTTGGATCCAGATCCGGCGGCCAGGCGCGAGGCGGGATCCCTTAAATGAAAACGGACGGCCACGATTAAATCATACCGAACCGGTACGCGTGGACGCTCGAGATCACTTCTGGGATTTAAGTGGCGATCGATGGCCGAGAGCGAGCGATACCGCTCTGACTCAGATCGAGGGCTCAGATTAAGTCAACCGGGGATCTAATCTCAGCCATTCACCGCAGATCGAGCGGCCGAGAGCTCGTACGGCACGGCAAGCGGCGAAGGGGTAATTTTACCCTTCTTCCCCAACGCCGACGGTACTGCGGCGAGCTATTCCGGCGATGGTGAGGGCCTAGCGCCTAGGCTACTGGCTAAAATGGAACCAGGGGAGTGTAAGGATCACAATGGTACCAGAGACGGCGACGACGGGGCAGTGGCGATGGTCGGCGGCGAGGGTAGACGGCGAGGTCTCTTCGGGGCTCGACGGCGACGACGATCCGGCGGTATCCACGGCCAACCGAGTGGATGCCGGGGACGGGTGGGCGATGACGGATCCGACGGTGGTGATAGCTAGGGCGAGAGGGGCCTGGATCAACGGCGAGCGGTGGCCGGAGTTGAAGCAGAGCCGAAGACCTAAACGAGGGCGGCAGCGCTCTGTTTACGCTATAGCAGGCTACGGTGGTGTGGGCTGAACGCGGTGAGGGCGAGGGGTTCTTATAGGGGGGTCGCCGGCGTCCAATTGGAAGGGAACCGAAGGTTTCCCTTTTCTCATCGCCGGTGAACTTTCCTAAGGCTCGGATCCTTTCCATGTGTGGCGAAAACGCGTGGCTATTGGTGGAATGAGATCCCCCGCGGTCGGAGAAGGCGATCCCTCGGTCAATTTGGCGAAAAAGGACACGAGGCGGCGGATTTGGAAGGTGGGGGTCGCCGGCGGGAGAGAGGGGATCCCTTTCCATCGGGGAAGAAGATCCTGACAGGTGGCCCCCACTTGTCAGCGGCCAAGTGCGAAACCAACGGCGCCGACAGGCGGGCCACGTATGTCAGAGGGCGAAAGGGGCGCGGCTGAGGCTGACGGGTGGGACCGGGGCGGGCGCGGGCGGGTGAGAGAAGAGGGGTGCGGCGCCGACAGGCGGGTCCCACATGTCAGTGGCTTACGGTTGGGTTGGGCTGGGCTGAGGGCGGATTCGGGGTTGAGGCCCACTAAGCATTTAAAATTGTTTTCTGATTTAAAATAATTCCAGTAATTCATATATTTGATTAAGGGTTGAATCACTGTTGATAAAAATTTGTAAAAATTCCTAAAATTATATCTTGGCCTCTAGTTTATCTCATAAAATTTTCAGGTCCACATTTTGGGTATTTCTCTCTGTTTGGCTTTGTTTGGGTTCTTTTGTGATTTTCCTTTAATAAATAAATCCAGAAATGATTTAAATAATATTTTTCTTTTATTTTAATCCTTTTTAATTTCTGGGGTGTTACAAGTATGGTCATGGCCCTCCTCTTGACCTGAGACATGTGAACAACGTGCAAGATAACCCGGAGGTTTTCTCTGCTTCTAGCGGATCTTCGAAGAAATCCTTCCCAAGGCCAAGCCCTGAAGGAGAGATTGCAACGAAGGTTATTGTCAAAGATGACAAGAAATATTCATTTCACTTTGGCAAAGACTTACATCCAGAAGTCGCTACTTCGTTAGAGAAAGTAGTTGAGGAAAATTTAGATGTCTTTGCTTGGTCTGATGAAGACATCACTGGAGTCAGTCGGGATATTATTGAACACAGTTTACTTGTGAACCCGAAGGCTCGGCCTGTTCGACAAGGACTCTGGAAGTTGTCTACAGAGAGAGCTATCCTTGCCAAGGAAGAAGTGGAAAAGCTGCTGAAGGCTGGGATTATCAGAGAAGTGGCTCATATGGAGTGGTTAGCCAACCCAGTCTTCGTTAGGAAGAAATCTTCTGGGAAGTGGCGCATGTGTATTGATTTTACATCTCTGAATAAAGCATGCCCCCGCGACCCCTACCCCATGCCCCGAATTGATCAATTGGTTGACTCTACTACCGGTTCGGAGTTATTAAGCTTCCTCGACGCGTACTACGGCTATCATCAAATCTGGCTAAAGCACGAAGATGAAATCAAGACAAGCTTTGTAACTCCTTTAGGAGTCTTCTGTTATGTAATAATGCCTTTTGGCTTAAGAAATGCCGGGGCTACTTTTTCGAGGTTAATTGCTAAGGCTCTAGGTCATCAATTAGGTCGCAATGTAGAGGCCTATATGGATGATATTGTAATAAAGAGTGCTTTAAAGCACCAACATAGCCTAGACTTAGCAGAAACATTCAATAGCCTTCGGGCATGTGGGATCCGTCTTAACCCTGAAAAATGTATCTTCGGAGCGCAGACTGGAAAATTGTTAGGGTATCTAGTTTCAAGCAGAGGGATCGAAGCTAGCCCCACTTAGATAACCGCGTTGCAAAGGATGGCTCCCCCGAAGAATTTAAAGCAAGTGCAAAAGCTGACTGGTCGCCTTGCAGCACTTAGCAGGTTTTTGGCAAGGTCTGCGGAGAGAGGTTTGCCCATTTTCAAAGCATTGAAGGGGTTCGAAGATTTTGCATGGACACCAGAGTGTCAAAAGAGCTTCGAAGATATTAAGAATTATCTCAGTAACCTCGCTACACTCACGATGCCTATTGCGGACGAAACCCTACTCCTTTACCTTGTAGCTACTGGCTCTGCTGTCAGTGCAGTCCTTGTTAAAGAGGTTGATTTCAACGGGAAGTTGGTTCAGAATCTAGTTTATTTTGTGTCCGAAGCATTGTCTGGAGCAAAAACAAGATATTCCGAACTTGAGAAATTCACTTATGCTCTGAAAATGGCTTCGAGGAAGTTAAGGCATTATTTCTTGGCACATAATGTAATTGTACCAACTTCATATCCTTTGGGAGATATGCTCCAAAGTAAGGATTCTACAGGAAGAATTGGGAAGTGGGCTGTTGAGTTGGCACCCTTCGGCATATCTTTTGTGGCAAGAACAACAATTAAGTCACAAGTGTTGGCGGACTTCGTGGCAGAATGGACTCCCCCTGCAGCATGGGCTCCGGAGAAGCCAAGTGAAGGGATTTGGACTATTTACTCCGATGGAGCTTTCCAAGCATCTGGCGTAGGTGTCGGAGCAGTGATAATTTCACCTTCAGGGCAAAAGGCAATGTACTCCGCAAGACTCAACTTTAAGTCTACTAATAATACGGCGGAGTATGAAGGAATTTTGTTGGGACTTCAAAAGGCACGTGCTCTAGGGGCTACAAGAGTTGTTATTAAGACTGATTCTCAGATTGTAGCAGGGCACGTAGATAAGAGCTTTCAAGTTCGGCATCCACATCATGCAAAATACTTGGAAGAAATCCGTAAGTTTGAAGCCGCATTTAAAGGGATTTCCATTTGGAGTATACCTAGAGCAGAAAATGTGCAAGCTGACATCTTAGCAAAAGCTGCAGCTGGAGCTATGGACATACCAGAAGAGGCTTTTTATGAAGAACTCAGTACACCTTCGGTGCCACAAATCCCTTCTGCGGAAGTCCTTTGCATTCCAAGTACAGATTGGCGAAGTTCAATTATGGAATTATTGCAAGGAGGAGCAAGTATGTCTGAAGGGCCACAGCTTTCGAGGTTGAAACTCAGAATTCAGAGTTATCATATAATCAACAGTATTTTGTATAAGGCCGGAGTATGTTCTCCTTTGCTCCGATGTATATCTCAAGCCGAAGGTCAAGAAATTCTCCAGAAAATTCATGAAGGACTCTGCGGTAGCCATTTGGCCCCTCAAGCTTTGGCAGGAAAGACACTTCGCCAGGGGCTTTATTGGCCTACAATAGTAGCCGATGCGGAGAGCTTAGTCCGCACTTGCCAAGGATGTCACTGGATGGGACGAAGAAGTCATCGCCCACCAACAACTCTTCAAGTCATTGCTCCAGTATGGCCCATGGCCAGATGGGGCATGGATCTTATTGGCCCCTTCCTAATAGCAAAAGGAAATTTGAAATTTGCAGTGGTAGCAATTGAGTACTTTTCCAAGTGGGTCGAAGCAGAGCCCCTAACAGCTATCACTTCGAATAATGTACAGAAATTTTTCTGGAAAAATATCATATGCCGGTTCAGAGTACCTAGGCAGTTGACAGTTGCCAATGGAACACAATTCGATGCAAAACCCTTCAGGAAATTTTGTGAAGATCTAGGCATTCAATTATGTTTTGCTGCAGTAAGACATCCTTAGTCTAACGGAGATGTTGAAAGAGCCAATGGTAATATCTTGTCAGGGTTGAATCGAAGAATAGTGGGATTGGCAAAAGGATTATGGACCGAAGAGCTTCCGAAGATCCTATGGTCCATTCGGACAACTCAGACAAGGTCTACCGGTTTCACTCCTTTCAGACTATTATTCGGAGACGAAGCTATGACACCGACAGAGCTTAAAGGAGGATCCCTTCACAGCACCGAACCGGAAATAGAAGCAGAAAGGCAAACTTCGCTTGATTTAACAGAAGAGACAAGACTTCGAGCTGTCGCCAATTTGTCAAAGTATCAGCAGCAGACGAAGACTTGGTTCGACCCGAAGGTTAAGATTAATGAACTTAGGCCGGGTCATCTCGTTTTGCGAAGTATTGTAGCGCTAGGGAAATTAGGAAATAAGTGGGAAGGTCCATACATAATTGTCCACTCAGGGCGCCCTGGTTCTTTTAAGTTAGCTAATTTGGAAGGCGAAGAGTTAGCGCATACATGGCATGCGGAGCACCTAAAGCGATATTTCACATAGGGGCTCCTTGTAATCATTTGTAAACGCCTTCCAAATCAGTAAAGCTTATGGTTCAGATAATGCCTACCCCCCAAATACTTCCCACTTCTAGTGGACGCACTGGAATAGCGAAGTTGACTGGGAGGGAAGTGTCATTAATTTGAATCATCTTTTTCGGACTTCGGACCACTGGTCCGAAGCTTCCGACGAGGTGGGAAAGTCACTGAGAAAATGGATTCCAAGCCACCGGCTTGAAAGCATCCGTAAAAAGAGTCGAAGGAGACCAAATAATGCGGATTCCAAGCTTTGGCTTGAAAGCATCCGTAAAATGAGTCCAAGGAGACCACTGCGAATTCCAAACCACCGGTTTGATAGAATTCGGAAAAAGAGCCGAAGGAGGCCAAAACAAAATATAGTTTGAGCTTATAAGCTTCGAATATTTGTGAAAAGAGTCCAAAGTGACCAATCGTTTGGGACACTAAAGTGTCCGGGAAGTTGTCCAAAGTGATTTCTTTCAAAGCAAAAGGTACTAAGTTACCAGTCTTCATACTTCAAGTAGTCGAAGACACTTTATAAGATTTTAATCAATCTTTAAATTGCTGAGGGGCCCCGAGCCTCCAAAATTGTACTCCTAAGTTTTTCTTTGCGCCTAACCATCTTTGAGTATAGTTCGAAGTTGCTTACGTCCAAAGAGGGGCTGGGAAGTAGGGAGACAATTTTAAAAATCAATATTTATTATCCTAACAAATTATAATTACATCATGAAAAATCAGTGTCTTTACCGAGAAGGAATCGAAGACCCCTTCGATCCCTAGAGCTGTTGCTAAGGTTGGAACGACTAGTTCCAGAGCCGGGAGTTCTAACAACTTTACGTTTAACTCTTCTACCTCCTTTCGAAGCTCTAAAATCTTTCTGTTCTTGTTGAAGCTCGGACCAAGTTCGGAGTCGTTTGGGGCTCCTTTCCCAGCTTCCAAGTTTTTTAGGTTTTTTCCCCTAAGCTTCAGCAATACCTTCATCTTCGGACGACGCAATGTCTTCAGAAGATGAAGTTTCCATGTTAACTTCTTTTTCTTCCTCTTTAATATAACATAGTATATCTTTACATACTTCGGGCGCAATTGCACCGGAGCTATCTCGAGGAACTAAAAATCGGGGTCGCTTGTGAAGTTTTAAGATATCGAAGGTAGCCCATAGCAGGCGGAGTTCTTCGTTAATGTTTAACACTTCGATATCATCCATATGAGGTGAAGCCTAAAAACACGATAAGCAAATTTTCATTCATAATGTATGAAAAACACAATTCTTTACATAGTTAGGATCCTAAAGCAAATCTAGACCTGCGAGTTTGGCAGAGGCTGGCTGCTCGAAGCTTGCGACCGAGCTTGCTTCTGGCGTTGCCCTTCATCAATCCAAGCCTTGATCGCAGTATGGCCTTCGGCTCTCCATGAAGCTTGGAAGGCTTGCCAAGCAGCGGCCACGTCTTCGGAAGGATTAAGAAGCCGGCTTTCATCGAAGGTAATGGGAGCCGCCTCTGCGTTTGGAGTTATTGATATTCCCAGATCTTTGTAGTAGCGAAGTACGCCGATAGTAGCCACTTGTCTGGAGAGTTCTCCGTATCGAATGCCTACCATCTTCATCGTCTTCGCAACTCCTTGGATCATTTTTAACCATCGCAGCAGAGAGACGTTGTCATTTGAAGGAAGTGTCCCAATAGTACCGAAGTACTCTAGAACACCTAGGAGTTGGCTCATGACCTCCGTAGCTACCTTCTCTGATTTTAGCTTATCTTCAAGAAAAGCTGCATTCGCTGAAGTCAACTCCTCCACCACAGCGGAGAGCTTAGCTGCCTTCGTAGCTAAAGAATTTTTCTGGTTAAGCAGGTGGCTAGCCTCCTCTGCAGCTTTGGTTTTTTTCCTCCCGGAGCTTGACAAGTTCAGCCCCCACCGTAGCATGCTCTGCCCGCATCTTTTCTATTTCTGCCCGAAGCACAATTTGTTCTGCTTCGAGCTTTTTATTCGCAGTTTCCAAGCTTTGTCTGGCCCTTCGCTCTGCTGAAACCATGATGTCTAAATGGGAAACTCAACCTTCAGAAATGTTAAGATTTCACTGAAGAGTAGTAATTTCTTCTCGAAGGCGAAGGCTTCCACGTTCGTTTGAGACATTCGCGGCTTGGGCCAAGACTATTTGCTTCAAAGAGGAAAAATCAAGGTGAGAAATTATTTGTAGGTAAGATTAATTTTGTTTGGCAGATACTTCGTACCTGGTACGCTGCACGCTCCATGGCGGCGTTGAGCTCCGAACCCTCTGCATCGCTCAGGATGGCTACCAAGTCCGTCTCCCTGACTTCGCGGCTAGCTCGATCCAAAGGCTCGAGCAAAGTCCGAAGTCTGGTTCTTCGCTCCAAGAAAGGAGCTAGAAGAGGGAGCATAGACAAGGCCTTTCGGTCGTCTTCGTTTGGCGAGGGGTCGGAGCGCTGGGCTGCATCCTCACGAACTTCGGCAGACTGGCCCTCTTCTGTAGATTGACCTCCGTCTGTTGATTCAGACGGTGTTAATCCTGAACTCGGAGCAGGGAGGGGGTTCATTTTGCCTTTACCCTTTCCAGGTCCCATTTGGGTAATCTCTGGAATTGGCTCTGAAGTTGATGAAGTCCCAAGAGTTGCATCTTTGGGACGAACCTCCTCCATATGAATGGGCCCTGTTGAGGCAAAGGTATTATATATTGTATAGTTTTGCAGGAAAAAAGAACAAAGGGATTATGCGAAGTTTACCCCCGAAGTCTTGTCGGCGGGTGAGCATTGGGCTGCTTAGAGGGTCAAAAGCTACCCCAAAGTCTTCGTCGGAGTCAGAATTCACGACTAAAGCTTCGACTGTTGGAGCCTCTTCGGGAGCTGCAGTCGTTGCTTCGTTCGGAATTGAAGTTGATTCTGCAGCAACTTCGGCTCCACCTTCGTTCATAGGGGCATCATCACGCGGCAAGTCTTCTTGAGCAGCCGAAGTTTCAACTTGCCCAAAGTTGCTTGGAAACTCCGGCACATTTGCAACATTGTCGGTGTTTGCATCTGCTTGGGCTTCATCCTAGTCAATTAGGTCCACAAGAAGTCTACCTTCGTCCTCCGAGGAATCGGAGACCGAAGCCACCGGACTTGGAGGCACAACAGCTCTTGGTTTTCGGGCTACCTTCTTTGACGGAGTCTTGACGGGGGCTGAAGTTCCAACTTCTGCCTTTCTTTTCTTAGGTCCTTTCTCCGAAGGCACCCAATCCAAAAGAGGAGGGGGAACAACTTCGAGTAACCCCCATACTCGGTTAAACCGTTCCCAAGTACCTACTAACTTAATCCTCCATTCTTTCTCGACTAGAGTCGGAACTCCCAGAATTTTCTCCAAAGCTCGCACAATTTGCTCCGAAGTCATAGGAGCTAGAGAGGCTGAAAGATAAGTTGACATTTGTTATTTCTTCAAATAAATATATATGAAACATGTTGTTTCCGAAGTTACCTGCAGGGCTCGAGCTCGAAGAGATCTTTCGGAGGCCGCCCTCCAGATCTTCCTCGAAGGTGATTGGCCAGTTGGCCATCAGAGGGGGGATCTGAAGTCCGATGAACTCCTCTGCCAGATCCCGCATGCTCATACGGTGGCTAATGCGTTGAAGTAGGCTAAGGCGAGCTTCGAGCTGGCCTGGATCCAGGTGGACAAGGGCTTCCCTCCGGAAGTTTATGTCCCGTAGAGGTCCCGCTGGCCGACTTCCTGCCCCAACTTCGGCGTAAAACCAGTGGAGGATCCAATCCGTATACCACCTGGCATTGATGGCCTTGGCTAGAAATCGAAGAGCGTACTCGTCTCGAAGCAGGAAGTTAATACTCCCGAAGGCCACCACCATCTTCTCACCTCAAGAGCCTACGAAGGTCTTGGGCTGGCAAGAAGCTCGGTGTAGGGCTGCGAAGATTTCTGCTCTTCCTTCACAGCCTTCAGCCCACAATGCCCATTCGAAGATGGCGAGACGTGCTATCGTGTTCGGAGAGTGTTGGGGGAGAGTAACATGGAATAAATCCAGTACCTTAGCTAGGAAGTCGACAGCCGGGAGCCCTAATCCTGCTTCGAAAAAGGCTTCGAAGACAACTACTTCTCCGGGCCTTGGTGAAGGAATAGTGTTGGGGGAAAATATCTCATCTTCGGGGTTATTGCCGAAGCAGCATAAAGACAGTCAACCAGTTCGAAGATTCTACGAAGCTCATCTTCGAAGATGCCCGGAGCCCCGTTCGAAGTACGAAGACAGGCATTGGTTCGAAGTATGTCTTCGAACTAAAGCCCTTCAGGATCTTTTCTGCCAGCTAAGATGGAAGACTTATCTTCTTTCTTATTAGATTAGTCTTTTACCATTTTAGCCCTATTAAGGAAACCGAATAGTTTCCTTAATGTCGGTTGTAATAGAGGGGTAAATAGGTCTTTTCCTTAATGTTTGGGCCTATAAATACCCCCCATTTCACCCTGTAATAGAGACCGAATACAAGTTATTCAATACACACTTTCGAACTATTCTAAGTTATTATCCTTTTGGAGGCTTAGAACAGTTTGCTTCACAAACACTTCGTTTGTTAGTTTCTTTTCTACAGAAACCTGTTAGCGTAATCTTTTACGCCAACAGTTGGCGCCGTCCGTGGGGAACCTAGTCCGAAAAACTTCATTCTCTACCAACTTCTTACATCATGCCTCCTAAGCGGAGCGCACCTCGCAATCCCACTCGGAGGTCCTCTCGGATCTCCGGAGAGATACCCTTCGACACAGTTGAAGTCGGAGGGTCTTCGACTATCCCTCCACCTCAAACTCCGGAAGGGGCTTCTATCCCTCGAGGATACGAAACCTCTCCGCCAACCCCTTCCATACTCCGACCGCCCGGAGTCCCTCCTCCACCCTCCATTCCGATTCGAACTGATCCTACCAGTTCTCAAGACCCGGAAGGTCCTTCCGGAGGAGATGAAGATAGCCTTGGAGACATGGCCACTCAAATGGGCAACCTTCAAGCTGAGGTAGCGAGATGGCGACAAGAAGCTGCGGACAGGCTTCGCTCTCAAGCCATCCCAATTATCCCAGAAGTGCCCGAAGACGACGGTCTTGATTATCCCGAAGCCCCGGAGAACGCCTCTTACGACAATGAATCTCCGTTGCATCCTGAGCTGCAGAAGGTTCGCTTTGATCCAAAGTTTAAAACTTCGAAGCTCTGCAAGTATGCCGGAGATGAAGATCCCGGAGAGTTCGCGCGTTCTTATGCCCTAGCAATTGAGGCTAGCGGCAGAGTCAGAGACACTATGGCGAAGTGCTTCCCGTTAGCTCTTCAAGGAGTGGCGTTGAGATGGTTCTGGTCTTTAAAGCCAGGATCAATCAATTCGTGGTCACAATTGAAGAGGAAGTTTATAAGTAACTTTCAGGGCACCTTCGTGCCTCCTATGTCAACAGGAAGCCTTTTCCAAGTGAAACAGCTCCCCGGAGAAACATTGAGGCAGTACTTCAAGCGCTTCGCTCATACGAAGTCGCAAATTCGGGGGCTGTCCACATCCTCAGTGGTTGATGCGGCTCGGGAAGGTGTCAGTCATCAAGGCCTTCTGGATAAACTGCATCGGAAGAGCATCTCCTCAGTGTCACAGCTGATGTCATATTTCGAGGAGTATGCGAGGTCAGAAGAGGGTTGGCTTCGGAGGACTGCTGCTACTTCGACAGTATTGCAAGAAGTTAAAGCAGAAGTGAAGACTTCGGCACAGCCGCAGGAACCAGTCTTCGAAGTGCAACATGATCGAAGAAGAGGGCAAAAGCACCCTCGCTCTGAAGTCTTGAATATTGCACCCCCACATAAGTTTGCACCAAGAGCTCCACAGTCTGCGGGGAACAAGTCCAGCGGCTGGAAGCCGCCAGGGAAAACGGCTGGCAAGGGCCAGACCCTTTTTTGCTGTATTCATGGAGAAAATCGAAGCCATGCAACTGACACTTGCAAGGCTATCCTTACCCTAAGGGGATAATACTTGGAAAGAACTTCGGGTCGAGGCAGTACCGACCGAAGTCCAGCAGCAGCTCGCCCAGACCCAGTCCAGGCTGTGGCGCGGATAGAAAATTTCGATGCTGCAAGGCACCCTCCGGTGGCCAATGTTATGCCACCTCCGAAGCAAGAGGAAGGGCAAGATAGAGGAAAGAGAGTAGTTCTCCCTATCTCCGGAGGAGGTACCCTCGGAAGCATGTCCAAGAGACAGCGAAGAGAGTACGTTCGGGAAGTAGGTCATATTGGGACTTCGTCATCTGCAGCTGCAATGCCGGAGTGGTCTCATGTTCCGATATCTTTCTCTGCGGAGGATGCAGCTGGTATTAAGTTCCCGCATGCAGATCCATTGGTTATCACTGCTGATATTGCAGGGACTGAAGTCCGAAGGGTGCTAATTGACGGAGGTAGTTCGGCGGATATCATTTTCGTGCAAGCCTTCGATCAGTTATGCATTTCCAGGAAGCATCTCCTCCCAGCGGCTCATCCTCTGCAAGGCTTCGCAGGACCTCCGCTTGATGCACTCGGCCAGATAGGCTTGGAAGTAACCTTCGGAGAAGGTTTATTAGCCCGAACTGAAGAAGTTATCTTTGATGTGGTAGATGCCCCGTATGCTTATAATGTCATCTTCGGACGGGGCATGTTGAATCAGTTCGGAGCTGTGGCGCATCACAACTACTTGTGCATGAAGATGCCC
The DNA here is from genome assembly GCA_019279435.1 of Zizania palustris. Taxonomy (NCBI): domain Eukaryota; kingdom Viridiplantae; phylum Streptophyta; class Magnoliopsida; order Poales; family Poaceae; genus Zizania; species Zizania palustris. Next base: position 10,024,039 of record JAAALK010000286.1, read on the forward strand.
ACACAAGCAGGAGTCCTAACAATCTTCGGAGATCAAGCCATGGCTCGGAGGGCAGAATATGGTCACGGTCCTCCTCTTGATCCGAGGCAAGTAAACAGTGTGCAGGATAATGAAGAAATTTTTTCAGCCTCCTCCGAAGCTTCGAAGAAGTCTTTTCCGAGACCAAGTCCCGAAGGAGAGATTGCAACGAAGATCATTGTTAAAGATGGTAAAGAATACACTTTTCAATTTGGTAAAGATTTACCTCCTGAAGTTGCAACCTCCTTGGAAAAGGTCGTGGAAGAAAATTTGGATGTCTTCGCTTGGTCTGACGAAGATATCACCGGAGTCGATCGGGATATCATTGAGCACAGTTTACTTGTAAACCCGAAGGCCCGGCCTGTTCGACAAGGACTCCGGAAGATGTCCGCAGAGAGAGCTGCTCTAGCTAAGGACGAAGTTGAAAAACTGTTGAAGGCTGGGATTATCAGAGAAGTGGCTCACACAGAATGGTTAGCCAACCCAGTCTTCGTCAGGAAGAAGTCTTTCGGGAAGTGGCGCATGTGCATTGATTTCACATCTCTGAATAAAGCGTGCCCACGTGAACCCTACCCCATGCCCCGAATTGATCAACTGGTTGACTCCACTGCAGGTTCGGAGTTATTAAGCTTCCTTGACGCGTATTCTGGTTATCATCAAATATGGTTGAAGCGCGAAGATGAAATCAAGACAAGCTTTGTAACTCCTTCGGGAGTCTTCTGCTATGTAAGAATTCCCTTCGGCCTAAGAAATGCCGGGGCTACTTTTTCAAGATTAGTTGCTAAAGCTCTAGGTCATCAACTAGGTCGCAATGTGGAGGCCTATATGGATGATATTGTAATAAAGAGTGCTTTAAAGCACCAACATAGCCTAGACTTAGCAGAAACATTCAATAGCCTTCGGGCATGTGGGATCCGTCTTAACCCCGAAAAATGTATATTCGGAGCTAAGGCTGGAAAGTTGTTAGGGTATTTAGTTTCAAGCAGGGGAATTGAAGCTAGCCCTACTCAAATAACTGCGCTGCAGAAGATGGCTCCTCCGGAGAATTTAAAGCAAGTGCAAAAGCTGACTGGACGTCTGGCCGCACTTAGCAGGTTTTTATCAAGGTCTGCGGAGAGGAGCTTGCCAATATTTAAAGCTTTGAAAGGGTCCGAAGATTTGCATGGACACCGGAGTGTCAGAAAAGCTTCGAAGATATTAAAGATTATCTCAGCAATCTTGCTACACTCACGGTGCCTATTG